>CM076578.1:1519035814-1519389762 GCA_034641835.2 Pinus albicaulis | reverse complement strand
AAATATTTTCCTTCACTTAAAACAACATCATAGCCTCTATCCTCCAACATTGCAACTGAGACTAAATTTTTATTCAAACCTGGTACATGTGTTACATATTTTAATTGAAAGGGTTTACCTGACTGCCTCTGGAAGGGAATAGTACCAATCCTAGTAGCACTGTACCACCCATCATCACCCATTTCAATATGCATCTGGAGATCCTTCTCCTCCAAGTCACTCAAAAGTTCCTTGTATCCTGTCATGTGAAAGGAAGCACCATTATCCAAATACCACACAAATCCCAATGCACTTGACACCATGCATGTGATAAATGAGAAGTCAAGCTCAAATTGAGAGGCCAAAACCTCACCTGCTACAGATCCTCCAGCCTTATTTTTCTTCTTATTTTATGGACAGTTAGTAGCAAAATGCCCATGCTCATGACAGTGAAAACACTTCACCTAGACATTTCCTGCTTCTTGCCATTTTTGGACTCAGATTTGGAATGGAATTTATTCCCCTTCCCCTTCTTCGCCTTGGCAACCAAATCACAATCTTCTTCATCTTCATTCTTAGATGAATATCCATCTCTAGTGTTCTGTCCGAACTCCTCCTACACCAAATTTGACCACAGTCATTCCCAATCTGGAAATTTTTCCCTTCCATTGACAGAGTCTTGATAACTCTGCCATCTCTTGGGAAGTCCTAAGAGAGCCAATCTCACCAAATAATCATTAGCAACATTTATACTAACGCTCCCCAGTTCATCCTGACATTGGTTAAACTTTGTTATATATTTTGGTATGGAGTCGCCCTTTTCCATCTTCATCTTCCTGAGTTTATCTTTGAGCACCAATTTCCTATGGTCGTTGCTGCTCTGGAATAGATCTGTCAAAGCCTTCCACATTGCATATGGTGTGGCTTTCCCATGGAGGCTTGAGACAACTTTTTCCATGCATCAAGATTTGCATCATCTTTCATAGCGAGTTTAGGAACATCATTGTCAATGAATTCCTTCAAGCCATTGTCTTTGAGTACTGCCTCCATCCTATCCTTCCAAGAAATATAGTTTGATTTTCCCTCGAGTGCATACTCCAACCTCAAGCCATTGAAATCCATTTTGATCTTGAATCAGTTGTAGCACCAAGAAAGTCTTTCTGCAAATTTTAATTCTATCCAGTCACAAACTCAGCTCCTCCTTCACAATTGTGATTTCCTGTGCTCTGATACCATGTAGAAAATATAAAACAAGCATGTATATCATGGATTAAATCCAATCTAAAAATGTACTAAATTTAAATACTGAATCGCTTCTACAAATCTTTTGTGGAATTAAAAACACAATCACCAATCACATGAAGCAAAGAAGAATCAAATCAACCACAACACAGATAATTTCCCAGGGAAATTTTTCTACTCAAAACCCCACTATCTTCTATTGTATATTTAGCATGGAATCATGAAACAATTACATACAACACTTCTCACCAGAGCCCTCCTGTACTCGGCTAATTTTCTCACACTGTCATACAAAAAAACTGACCAATACTTATCCAATTTACTGCCTCCAGACAGCTTGCCTTTCTTGCGCAATCCTTGATGAATGAAATCCCTAAAGAATAGGAATTTTGGCCTTCCTTGACTGCGCAAGTATCATGGGAACTCCAGTGGGCATTTGGTTGCATGGGTGCAACCCAATAATCCTACAATTGATAGTCAACTTCCCTTTCACCTAGATCTCAACTAGGTCTCCACTGGATCTGACATGCATGCTACTAATAATAGTAAATCCTCAGTTGTGTGTGACATCACTGATTGTGAATTAATTAATATCTAATTCACTTGATCTCTCACTAGTGTATCAAGCAGTTACAACTAGCACAACTGATTTTAACTCACTTAATTGAGTTAAATTGATTACAACCTGCATTAACTAATGCACCACTACACTTCGAACTCTGTTACAACTAGAATTACTCTACATGCCTCACCAACTACCTCTAACTCGAAATTCATGAGCTAACTGATTTTATCACTCTCAGTTAAATATTACAAGTTATTTTGAGACTAGATTACATTTTATTACCCATCTTAATTAAGGGATAACTAAAATAGACATGTGCCAAATTTAGCACCTGTGGTCCCCACCCTAGTGTAGGTGCTTAATGCACTAGGCGTGGGTGCTGAAATTTTCTTGTTGAAACTCAATAGGAAATTGGTTATTTTTTGCCATAATTTGGAGGTCATTTCCATGTTGCTTCTTGAGGAATAGTTTCAAAACCCTCTACTAGCCCATAGGCTTCCTTAATTGTGAATGTTCCTAATATCTTGTGTCCTGGTCATAATATGTCCCCATCCTTTGCAATCTGAATTTTCCTATACTACAGGGCATGTTGAAAGATCATCCAATTCGGATATCTCCTATTGCAACCCAATTATCTGCTAATTTCCATTCCCTCTAGGTTGATTGGGTATTTGTTTCTTTCTAAAAACTTACCACCCTTGATGCACCTTGTGCTTGTGTAAATTCCCTTATGGGTCGAAGCTCCTCCATACTATCCAAGCATGGAATTTTTTGCCATGAATCCTCCCAGGATCTAACTGAGTTACCATTTCAAATCTCCCAAAAAATTTGATCCTTAATAATGTCTTGATTTCTTTGCACGATATTCCATAGGGGAGAGGCTAGGGGGAACATTGAAGCTCTGACTTTGTCCACCTGGTACCTTCCCAGACTATACTTCTTGTTCCATATTCTCTTCCATAATTCAGAATGCACTGCAATCAGCACTGCCATATCTTTTCTCCCACTACCTATTTGAGCATCTCAGGGTCCCGAAGACCTAGACACCTACCCCATTTCAGGAGTTAGAGCTTCTCCGATGAAATTAGCAGACATTTTCGATAAATATGTGCCCCCTGCCACAAGAATTTTTGAAATAGAGAAACAATATATTTATAGATTCCTTTGGGGGGGGGGGGAGGACAAATAATTAGTACATAGGAATGGCATGTAGGACATCCTTTAGCAGAGTGGTTATTCCTACAATATTCAACGACCTAACTGTCCAATTCGCTAATTTTTTTCAATTGTGTCTCTGACCTCTTACCAGCATCCCATTATTAGGAGGTTTGAAACCAAAGGGACTCCTAGATACTTAGCTAGAAGAAATCCAACCAAAAAATTGAGGGTGTGGGCCAAATTCCTTTGGATTAGATTTTGAGTGTTGAAGAAGTGCATACTAGACTTTTCCTTATTGATCAACATCCCAAATCCTAAAAATCGTAGAGGATAGTGTCTAGAACTTGAATCCCTTGTAGTGTCGGTTCAACAAAGATCATAGTTTCCTCGACAAATTGTTGGTGAGTCACGGGTAAAATCTTGACCAAGACTTTGAATATCTTCCAGATGCCCAGTATGAGCTTCCACTTTCATGTAACACGTTAACCCCTATACATATATGATATAAAGGAAAGGGGAAAGATGATCTCCCCATCCCGTACCATAGGAGGATATGAATGTATTATTAAGAGAATCATTAAGAAAAATAGAAAATAAAGGGGTGGAAACCAGGGACCTTATCCAATGGATCCAAGAGGCCTAGAATCCAAATGCCTCCATCATCACATGAGAAAGCCCCAATTCAATCGATTGTAAGCATTAGAAAAATCCAATTTGACCAACATCCTCTCCTTTTTGTTTTGTTTTAGTGTATGCACAACCTCATGCGTGGTCACAGTGTTGTCTAAGATCTGTCTACCCTCCATGAATCGCATATGTTCAGGGTCAATTATGGTTTTCATTAGGGGTTTTAATCTTTGATAAATAACCAATGAGATGAACTTGTAGATCATAATGCATAGTGCAATAGGTCTAAACCTGCTTGGATCACTAGAGTTATTAGATTTTTGGATCAAAGTAAGAAACGTTTCATTTAAACTATACCATACCTATTGAGGACATCAAGATTCCTCCACTAAAGCATGGATATACTTATGAAGAAAGTTCCAACAATCTTTAAATAAATGTGTTGTAAAACCATCCGGTCTTGGTGCTTTATTATTGGGCATATCTTGTTGAAAATTAACTAGGTTTGGTCTTCATAATGACATGTGTAATTGTGATTTTATGTAATTGATGAAAAAAAGAAAAATAAAATTATCGTAATGCTTGTCTCATGGGTTTCATGAGCAAGGAATTTTATTTTATAATGGCTCTCATTATGAGCCTTTAGTATTGAGTCATCTAGTCATAAAAATCAAATTTAGTCTATGTCATGTTTGAAGGACCCTTCTTGTGTGTATTATATTTTTGTATGAGTCATAAGATAAGTGTAAATAGCCCTAGAAGACCAAGCAAAGTCTCCTCTCGCAAGTCAGCTTCAAGAAGAATAAAAATATCTTCACAAAGGACATGTCATCTCACTTACTATCATGTTGGCTAATATACATGAACATACAACTATAAATAGATAGTTTGGATTCCATTTAAACGTAGAATTACAGAGAAAAATTTCAGTGATCAAGTCTACAGTAAAAAGTGCAGTGAGGTAACAAATAGTACAATGAATTACAACAAAGGAAAGAGGGGTATAATCTGAGATCCTCTCTAATTTGTTTTTGGGTTTATATTTCCTCCACCAAGCTAACCTACAGCAAAATAAGAGGAGTATAGTTTGAGCTTACTTGCAACAGAAGAAGAGGAGTATAGACTGAGCTTATGTGCAACAGAAGAAGAGGAGTTAGTTTGAGCTTATTTGCAGCAGAAGAAGAGGATTATATTCTAAGCTTACTTGCAATAGAAGGAAGGTCGAAACAAGAATTGGAAGAATGTACAGTGTAGAAGGAAGGCTGAGATAAGAAGAAGGTTAAGTATAGAAGGGAGGTCGAACGTTTGAAGATGAAGAAGGTCGAAGAAGAAGAGGAGCCGAGAAAAGGAAAAGAAAAGAAGATTGAATGTTGTTTTCAAAGGATCTCATCAAGATAACTTGTGTCTTTTTTCTTGGAGTGTAAAATAGGTCAAGGGTCTTGGTATTCGTCAATTGGAATCTCTATAAGAAAAAGAATTTATTCAGGTTTTCCTCTCAAGGAGTGAGAGGTTTTGGCCATGGCTAATAGCCTATATTATGTGTCTCTTGTCTCTTTATGGTTTATACATTGGTAGCTATTTGATGAAGAAGAACATTAATAACCTAAGTAAAAGGAGATCCTAATCTAAAGAAGTAAAAATTACTCACAAGCAGTTACTAATAGAAGTATAGAAATCACTTAATCTCTATGCCCTAGATTTCTCAACATGGTATCAAATCTAAGGTGACTAAGTCAAGGAAGGGCATCTTATTAAGGGACACTCAAGGATCAAACCTCAAAGGTATCAAAGCGAAGATCATCTTGAATTCAAAAGAAGCATCATTATCCTAGATCAAAGAAGTATACAAATAAGTATTGGGATCATCATCAAGAGGGAGAAGGCTAAAACTCTGCATCTATTCAAGTTAAACTGTTTTAAATACTATTCATCAAAAGGAAACTAGATCAAAAGGCGATGTCATCTCACTCTTTGTGGGGTCAAGGATCTTTCTTGAAGAAAACTACCTTCACCAAGGAGAATTTTTCTATCATCTATATTCTCATCAATATCAAGGAAGAAACAAGGAGAAAGGAGCATCCTATCAAGTAAGAGTATAACCATATCTGAATCTCTCAAAATGTATTTTTGTAAGGAAAGAAACAAATTGGTTGGGGCTTCAAATTATCTTGCATGGAAGAAAAGGACAGAATTAAATCTCATTGAAAATGAGGTAATGGATCATGTCAAAGGATCTATCACCAAACTAGGAGAAGAATATACTCAAGTACTTACCAAGTGTATGAAAGGGAAAGTTAGGGCTTAAAGGATTCTCATAGAATCCATCAAGGATCCCCTCATCCCATATGCATCTAAACTCAAAACTTCAAAATAAATCTATGACAAACTAGTAGAGTTGTATTCTGTAAGAATTGTTGGAGAAGTCATCTCATTAAGAAAAGAACTCTACAAGCTGAAGATGTTAAAGGAAGATAGAATAGCCTCATACTTTATGAGGATATCTAAAATCCAAGATCAACTAAAAGATATGGGAGAAGTCATGCCTGATAGTGAAATGACTACAGTTGTATTAAATGCACTGCCGGAGGAGTGCGGTAACTTTACTTCAATTATTTATGGGAATAAAGAAGCTAATCCATTCTAGGATATATGGTCACTATGCAAGATTGAATAATATAGACTAAAGGCCAAATTTGATGTGGTAGAAGGTGAGAAAAATCAAGATTATGCTGTAATGACGAAAAGAAAGGGAAAATTTGGAAATTCTGGTTCTTGGAAAAAGAAAAGGTACATGTCTAAAATTCAATGTTATGGGTGTCAGGAATATGGACACTACAAAAGAGATTTTCCTAAGTAAAATAAGGAAAACAAAAGAGGAAGAGAAGAAGACCATATCACCATAGAATTAGAGGAAGTTGAAAAGAAGAAGTCCAAGAAAGAGGAAGTAAGAGATATATATTACTGAGATAATATTCCTCACCTAAATTCTTTTCGAGTTCCTAACTCTTATGTTGTAAGATATGGCTATCATAATTCACTAAATTAGATGCATCAAGGAATCATAGAAGCATTGAAATCAAGAGCTCGGTACATCTTCATAAAGAAGCACTATATATGCTAATAATATATGGAATTAAAGTATATATCTCTTGGTAATCTTATTGGGAACATAAGTGGCAAGGTCATCTAGTACTAGGTCCATCATACATCTGTTAAAAGGAAACATATGCTGATGGGGATACTTTAGATCCTCAAGATTATTTGATGGAATATTCATTGAAAGGTTCATCAATCATGAGGAAAATAAATTTTTTCATCAAGAATTCCAAATCTTTTGGAATTCATGGGATGATGGTATGATGACATAAAAGTGAAGCAGTTCAAGGGATTGAAGCTCTTGCAATCAAGGAAGTTGTTGCAAGAATTTGGGTTGACCCAAAGGAAAAATGAAGTGTATATGCTTAAATTTGATATTGTGGAAGTGATGTCATATGGTTGTGGGAAACATGGATTAATGCTCTATCTTGAGAGCATGATCAAAATTAAGGATCTCCTCCCTCAAAGGAATGAAGGAATGCATGGGTCACATATTCACTAGATGAAATCAACATAAAATGTCCTCATATGAAGTATGAGGTGCTTGAATACAATTGAGCAACTCTAATTGGAAGCTCCTGATAATGTAATGTGTGAAGAAATGAAAGAATATACCATTGAATATGAACCATGGTAAAGGAAATCAACATCTGAAAGACCGAGACGATTTTACTAGGATATCTCCATGGAAGATACGAAGAATATGATGAAGTTTAAAAAAGAAAGAGACCCTTGAAAATATATATCTTTGGGAGGTGTCGATATGTATGCAGGATACTAATACAAACTAGAATTTTTCATGATGAATTACCATCACAAAGTTAATGTTGATTTTAATGTTCATTCCTTTATTTTGAATATCTAGATGGGTTTATGCAAGGCTGCCAAGGGAAGATCTTTGGACTTCTTCCACCATCGATGCATATGTAGTAGGATGAAACAAACTTAAGTAAACATTACATGAAGAAATCAATATGGCATAAAGGAATGCCAAATATGGACTAATGGATCACTTTCTGATGAAGAAATGGTTGACTCGTGGATGAAAGTGATGGATGGTCGATGCCCTATTTAGAAGTCCCAAACATGAAGACTCCTAGATAAGAAATAAAAGTTCAGGACATCATGAGGAGGATTTCTTCAAGTAGTTGGTTGTCCCATCATCTCCACCTAAGGAGTTGTTGTAGGTACCAAATTAAGAGGGAGCCTAGAAACAAGTTTCTTAATTGGAAGAAACTTGGAAATTCCTAAGCCAAGAGAGAGATTAGGTACATTCCTTCTATAGGAATGATTACATTCC
The DNA here is from genome assembly GCA_034641835.2 of Pinus albicaulis. NCBI lineage: Eukaryota > Viridiplantae > Streptophyta > Pinopsida > Pinales > Pinaceae > Pinus > Pinus albicaulis. The sequence goes on along the minus strand of CM076578.1, from coordinate 1,519,381,795 downwards.
TTTATTGGAATAGATATCTCCTCCCTAATTAATAGGGAGAGATAGACACATCATTCTTTCCTTCACTTGGGAAGAAAAAATGGAGGATTGGGTAAGCATATTCCATCTGATACTCTTTGAGAATGTATTAGGGCATCCAAGATAAGAGTAGTCGTTCAGGACTGATATTCTCTAAGGACTAGGAATCTAATATAAGAATAGTCCTGGTGGAACACACCTTGAAAACCCAGGTGGGGTATGTTCCAAGAGATACAATGATGAAGGTGTCTATACATCATTGGTATTGTCACCATTGTGCTCATATATCTTAGAGAGATAGAGTTGTTATTCAAGGCCTCTCTATGTGACAATGTAGGTTGATATGATGTAATAAAGATGGGTTACCAATCCAATTCTTCTTATGAGAAATTCTTTAGATTTAGAATGACCAAGTACCATTATGAATACATCTGTCGTTAAGAGGGAATGTTGAAAAGTAACTAGGTTCGGTCTTCATAATGAAATGTGTAATTTTGATTTTATGTAATTGATGAAAATAAAGAAAAATAAAATTATTGCAATGCTTGTCTCATGGGTTTCATGAGAAAGGAATTTTATTTTAGTAATGGCTCCCATTTTGAGCCTTTAGGATTGAGTCATCTAGTCATAAAAAACAAATTTATTTTGTCATGTATGAATGACCCTTCTTGGGCATATTATATTTTGCATGAGTCATAAGATAATTGTAAATAGCCCTCCAAGACCAAGCAAAGTCTCCTCATACAATTCAGCTTCAAGAAGAATAAAAATATCTTCACAAAGGACATGTCGACTCACTTACTGTCATGTCTGCTTATATACATGAACATACAACTATAAATAGATAGTTTGGATTCCATTTTAATGTAGAATCACAGAGTAGAATTTCAGTGATCAAATCTGAATTAAAAAGTGCAGCAAGGTAGCAAACAGTGCAATGAAGTATAACAAAGGAAAGAGGAGTATAATCTGAGCTCCTCTCTTATTTGTTTTTGGGTTTATACTGACTCCACCAAGCTTACCTACAACATAATAAGAGGAGTATAGTCTGAGCTTACTTGTAAAAAAATAAGAGGAGTATCATTTGAGCTTACTTGCAGCAGAAGGAAGGCTAAAACATGAATTGGAAGAAGGTACAATATGTAATATTCCAAATTAGGAAAAACAGGAATATAGATCATAAAACTGGAAAATACAATAAAATATCAATACATCGATAGGGGAAGATCTTAAAGCCATTTTATTACACGTTATAGAAGAAAAATGAGTACAAGATCTTGAGGAAAAATTCACTCAAGCTAGGCAAAACAAGCCTCAAATGACCCAATAGATAAAATATAAGATGGTGTTGCTATATAAAATCTTGGAAGACATATGACTGCGCAGTCCTATGGAGAATAACTGCAGGGTAGAACTAAAAATACATAGATCTGCTGATATAATTCTTATAAAATGTCAGGATCAAAGATCTAGGCTTTCTAACACCAATCCAAGACAACCCAGAAGGGGTTTCTAGAAATAAATCATATCAAAGTTGCAACCCTAGGGCTGAAAAATGCCCTGCAACTAGGGGACTGATAGGAGGTGGCTGATCTGATATAAAAATGGCCAAAACCCCTCCCAATAGATCCTCCATATGAAGGGCTGCTCCCCTCACTGGAAAACAAACTTGGGCACTAAGCCCTCCACTGCAACTGTCCTGCAAAATAAGGCAGTTTCTGAAGGAGACTGCGCTGCTGAAGATGGTTGAAGCATGGCCTGATTCTGGATCGTGGAAATGATGCTCAATGAACCTCTCAATAGGTCCTCCGGATGAAGGGCTACCCCCCTCACTGGAAAACAAGCTCACAAACTCAAGTACTTAACCCTCCACTGCAACTCCCCTGCAAAATAATGCAGTTATTGAAGGAGACTGCACTGTTGATGAAGGGTGAAGCTTGGCCTGATGCCAGATAGTGGAATGAAGCTCAAAGAAACATCTCCTGAGTGGGCACTCGAAGTCCCTTGAGGATGAGGATGGGATTTCAGCCCGGAAACACCCTTGTGCTAAACAGCATAGCAGATTACGCTACACGGATGAAGCGTGCATAAATTCACAAAAGACCAAACATAAACAATAATTAGAATGCCTTCTATGGCTTCCATCCCCTTCCTTATATGCTTTTTGAACCTCCTCACCCTTGATCCCACTCATTAAAGATGCTACTCTCATGGATACTCCCTCCCACTAACATTGTGTTGTCCTCCAATAACTCTCCACTACCTCCATAACAGTGTTGTTGATTTGGTCAAACTTGACCCCATTCACATGATTTAACCCCTATTCACACCTAATAGTGCTTTAATCAACTGATAAGATGATCCACATTCACATTAGAAGTGGTTTTATTCCTACTAAAGAGATTTATGGGTCTCCCTACCCTCTTATTCATCTACCTTAATGACAAAAGAAAAAATTAATATTCCAACTAGTTGAAAGCTAATAAGGAATATTACAGTCCTCCCCTCCAAAATGTTGCTTGTCCTCAAGCAACTGCAAGGATGGATGCTACAAAATATCCTCTCCTTCCCCTATGGCATCCTCAACTGATAAATTCCCGCACTGAATTAGATGTTCTTCAATCAACTTGTCCCTTAGATGCCCCTCCCAAGTGTCCAAGTTAGCCTTTGGTGATAAAACCAAATGGCTCACATAATAAAGAAGTAGGAGATCCATGGTGGAAACTACATGTAGTATAATGGCCTCATTGAGGCATGGAACATGAAAAATGTTGGAGATCTTACTCCCAATGAGAAGCTCCAACTCATATGCTACTCCTCCAACAAGATGGAACACCCTGTGTGGCCCATAGAAAAACTCCTCAATCTCCTTCTTATGCAATATGAATGGTATATATAGCTGAAATTGGAGACCAAATTGTCCACCCCATGCAGTCTCTCTCCCTATCCATGATCTGTGTAACACTCCTGCTGATATTGGGCTGCAGCAATGTTGTCCTTAAGAGACCGGAATACATCATGACTCTATAGGATCCCATCTCTGTTTCTAGGAACCTTTCTTGCCCCATCCATTCTAACAAAAATGAACATAACATCATTACCATATGGAACCAAAAATAGATATACAATTTTTTCCATATTGGTGGAAATAGTTCCCCAAGTGGAACCAGCGCACTTCTGCTTCTTGTTGCCCTGGAACACAATGTGGTAAGTAGCTTCTCAGCCACTTGCTTGCTGCCTCTATCTACTCATCTTCCTGGGGGTAGTAACTATGTTTGGTGTCAACTGAGTACACCCCAAACAAGACAACTCTTGCCCAAAGCCCTCTAGGAAGTGGCCAACCCCATTGCTAATGGTGGTCCCAAGAAGAACATGGGGTCTAAAGAGAGGCTTGCCCTCTTATGGAACAATGCGCTATAAATGAATGGCAAAGGAATGAAAATACTTTGTTAGTTGATCAATAATTACAAAGACACAACCCTTACCATGTATTGTTGGCAAGCTGGTGATGAGGTCCATAGATGAGCTCTCCCATATCTTTCTCGGAAAAGTAAGTGGTTGTGACAACCTTGCAGAATGATTTTTTTCCTCCTCATTCTTAAAGCAAACTACACATCTCCTGATATGTTGGAGCACATTCTCCTTGAGACCCTCCCATGAGAATCTCTCCCAAATGGCCTGATATGTCCCGATGAAATCTTGGTGACCAGAAATGATTGAATCATGTGCTGCATGTAGAACCTTCTCCTTGAGCTTAGAACCTCTAGTCAAGAAGAGCTGATCCTGGTAATAGATGACTTCATTCATCACTCTATACCTCTCATCAGACACCTGCCCATCAAGCACTTCACATGTGAAGTGGTTCTTGGAATACTCTACCAATAGATGGGATTCCCAATCTAGATCTACACTCATCAATGTCAACGTTGTTGGCCTCTGTGATAAGGCACATGTCACCTCATTGCTCCCCTCTTTGACATGATCAATGCCAAAGAAACATGCCATAATATTGTTATCCCACTTTTGTTGCCTTCCCTGCAGTTGCTTCTGCTCAAGAAAAGATTGAAGTTTATGGTGGTCAATCTTCACTTGGAAGCTATTGTCCATCCAAAACCTCCTTACTTTGGTCAATGCATGCATGAATGCCAACAACCCCTTGCCAAATATAGAAGACTCCCTCTGATGTGGAAGTATCTTCTGACTCTCAAAGGCTATGGAGTAACCCATTTCCATCATGCTTGTGCCAGCATCCACTCTTGAAACATCACCTTTCAGCGCAAAAGGCTTGGTGAAAGTTGGTAACACCAACCCTAAGCAAATATTCACCTCCCCCTTGAGCCAATAAAAGGCCCTCTGTGTTGTGCTAGTCTCACCCAAGGCTCCTTTCCTAGCCAGATCTACGAATGGTGCCACTTGTTGTGAGAACTCTTTAACCAACTTCTGGTCTGGTGGCCTTCCTGGTAGAATGCCTCCAAATAATATAACATCATGGTTTATAGTAAATTGCATACCTGAGTGGACTGATTTTTCCTTGCTTCCATTATGCAAATCAGGCTCCATCTTATGTCTAGAGGCTTCCTAAGGTGGATAAGTGTGCATGCCCCTGATCATCTAATGCTTACCACTCTTCTTATCTATCTATTCCATCTGCAAGGTTTCCCAATCTATGGTTACCTTCCACAATGTAATCAACCATTGCACACCCAATATCACATTGGTGTCAGGGATGTCGACCACAAAGAAGTGATAAGTCAAAGTGTATGTCCCCAAGGTTACAGACAATTCTGGAACATACCTCATACACTCCATGGTTCTAGATCCTAGAACAAAAACTGAGAATCCCTCAAAATCATCAGTGGGTATTGTTATCCTCTGCACTAACTGAGCATCAATAAAATTTTGGGTAGCCCCATTGTTGTTGGCGAGAAAGAAGGTCTCTAAGCAAGACCTAGGTTCAGAAGAGAGGCCAACAAGGTTTCCGCAGTAGTCTAGCACAACGCCGGCATTTTCACCCTACTCCGAGGAGCAGAATGCCTCACCCAAGGTGTGTCGTGACCTTAGTAAGGTTAGGAACATATCGAGTATTGAATGATCACAACTATAAATAAAAACAGAAGGTACTTGGAATAGCAAACAGATCTTACTACTTAGCATAAGATATCACCCATTAAGCATATTCAGGATGCATAATTAAAATTCAAAATGGGCCATACATTCACAGTAACCAACTGATTAACACGGAACTCAGAACACCAAACATAGGTAGAAATATATTTCAGTATCAGTAAAAAATAGCTACATTACTCCACAGAGTCTATTACAGAGAGACACAGTACAACAACGACATAACAGAACTCTCCTGCGGCTCTCTTCCTCAGCCTTGTGCCGGACTAACCTCCTGTCTACGCTGGCTGATTACCTATTTGTTCTTTCGCCAACGTGACTGTCAATATTTCCTCTTTTCCTGCTTTACTATTTGCCGCTTCTTCCTGGTCACTAGGAGTTCTGCTGCTTGTCCTTGTCTCCCGTTCTTTCCATATGTTCTATTTCTCCGCAATTGTCATGCCACCTATTCTCCAGCTCTCTGCAACCGTGATAGCTCCCTGTCTACTGTGGTTGCGCTCTGCCACCTATTCTCCGCAACTCAAAATTGTTTCATTTTCAAAACAAAGGTCCCAACAGGCCCCGACACATGCTATTGACTCGTCCCGAGTCAATCCTTTTATGATGCTTCGGTCTCCATTGGTTTGTCTGTTTCTGTGGCTGGCCCTGTCTTCTCCGTTTCCTCTCTCTGTCCAATAAAAGGCCCCAACTCGGGAACCTTTTCCAATGCTGAAGATTTGAGTTAGACAAAGTCATTAATTTCCTATTGCCATTCCTTAATGAGCTGGTCAGTTTCTGTGGCAACTCGTTCAGCCTCAGTTTCTCCTGCAATGGTCGGTAGTTTGCTGAATACTTCTTTAATTTTGTTCCCGGCCTAAGCGGCCATATGTTTTATTGCCTCTGTAGTATAATTGACTGGTTTCCTCAGTTCTCTGAGGACCTTCTTTGTGGCAGCAGAATTCTCCTCTATCTTATGTATTGTGGTCTCCAGTGCCTTCGCTTGATTGTATAATTGGATTATGCTGACGGGATCCGTGGCCTCCTTTATTTCTTGTGAAATCTGTTGCAGTTATGCTGAGATTGGTTGGGATTTCATAGTTAGCGAGTTAGAACACTTGTGTAAATGCTTCAAGATGTTGTAAGCCTCTCTTACCGTTGTCCCCAGGGTTTCTTGCATTCTGGTTGCTTGTTTTTGCTTCTCAATAACCTTCTCGGCATATATAACAGCAGGATCTGGTAACGCTGGTCTTGTCGCGAGTACTTCCTTTAGCTCTCAATTTTCCTTGCTGAGATTCGCACAAGTTATCTTCATGCGGATAGATCGTTCGACTATGGTGCAAGCCAATATGTTTTCCGACGTCTTGTCATCCTGGGTCATTACTGTTGGCCAGAGATCCTTGAAAATATACATTACCTTCTCTAGTTTTTCCTGCAGACTTTCCTTCTCCCCTTTTAGTTGGTTGCGCTCTTCAGGAAGTGCAATGATCTGTTGTTGTTGATGCTCGAATCTTTGTTGGATGTCGTTGTGTACCCCTTATGCCTGCTGTGTTGCTCGCTGGATGAAATTGTACAATTGTTCAGTGCCCCAGGTTTGCATACTTTCAGCACCGTAAATGTAGTTGTTTGGCGGTCTCTCTCTAAGGGGTTGGCTGTTGGCTATTGATCTTGCTGAGTGCTCATGTGGTGATGTGGGTTGTTACTGTTTCGTCAACTGACTTCCTGGGTTATTCATACTTGTGGTCGGTTTAATCTGCTGGAGTATCAAATTGGCCTACTAAAAATGGTTCAGCTCCTTTGGCGAGGGAATTGTGTCTGCAATAAAAGATCCCCCCCCCCCCCCCCCGAACTAATAGGTCCAGGAAAGTGCCCTGTCCCACCAAAGGTTGGTTAACCTCGGATACCATAGCCGTACTCGAGTTAACTTCTCCCTCGATTTCCCCATTTGTCTTGCTTCTTTCCTTGACTGGGTCTGAAATGGTTGCTGATGTGGATGGAGTGCGGGTGGAACGGTCTTTGGAAGTTAATAACGTGTGAGACAAGGAATTGTGAGTGCGAGGTGAAGAGGTATCACTGTGGGGTGGAGATGAAGTTTGAACATTCAAAACTAAGAACGGATTGAACACAGGTAGCTCGAAGGTGACCTGGGTTGCCACCTCTAGATCCTCTTGAATTAGTACTCCCGTATCCATAGGTTGAGTGTGGTCTTCCTCAATGAGGTCCATTATTTGCCTAAGAACCGTGATTATTGCTTTCTTGGACTTAGGGGTGGCTACGGGTGGTTTAGGTGCCTTACTCTTTTAGATTGGAACTACTGTAGTTGCTGTGGGTGAATTAAACATGGTGGACGGAAGGGCAGTGACGATAGGTGCAATCATGGAAGGTTATGTAGAGCTTGAAGACTGAAACTCTGAAAAATAAGGAAACACAAGAGAAGCACTTGTGAGAGTTTGAATTACCCGATTGAAGCCCTTTACCTTCGTGTCCAGCTCCGCTAGTAAGGGTGTTAGCTGTAGCCGAGACACTCTGCTCACTATCTCATCTGGTGTCTCCACTGGTAGTGCTCTTGGTAGCATGCCCTCGAATGAATAGTGATGGATTCCACTTCTGATCTCCATTCCGACCCCCGGCTAGGAACAAACTTCGATGTGGAATTCCTTTTCGTCAACCTGAAACTTTAACGATCTCATCTTAAACGTTGTTTCATCCACGCAGGTGGGCCTTATGTATGTCTCCTTGTGAGTGAACCCGAACCATATCTGAGAGGAATATATGTTCAGCAAACTCCTTGGAACCCTTTGCTACCTCGCCACTATATCCACCATCTACCTGTACCAGAATGTGAACGCCTCTTCATTTACCTCCTTTGTGCTGGGATCTCCTGAGATTTTCCAGGGTTTAAACTCCATCGCCATTGGCTGATCACTTGTGATTTCCCCGAGATGTCTCACCCCCGAGTGATTCCATTTCCACATAGCAAATGCTACAATGAGGTAGCCGTAAATGAACCCAGTGGCTCTTTTGTAGTTATCTTCGCAGGCTTCGAATAGTTCGTTCAGTAGAAACGCACACTAGTTCAACTGGGTTCCCTAGAGGTAGTGTTCCGCAACTGAAATGATGTCGAGGGTACATTCGCCCTTCGTGTAGTGCCTCATTGTTTTGCCTGCAATTAGGTAATAGGAAAATTTAACTGCTGGGTTGTTTATGAAGTCTAACTTCGCCCCCTTCCCTCCTCTTTTAGTGTCGTATTTCTTATAGTAATCACAATCTCCTACCTTCTTTGCTCTCTTAGACACGTTCTGGAACATCGTGGAGACATCCCTTCCTTTTGTTGATAATCCAGTGAGTCTGTCGATATCTTCTGCATGTATCGATATCTCCCACCCTAGCCACAGCGATCCATTCTGGACTCTGCTTAGCAGGAATTTCGTACACTGCATTGCTACTCTTATGGTTCCAAATATTGGGAGGTTCTTGAGGTTCAGTATTGTTGACCTCTGGATTCCTCTGAACTCCGTATTTATTCTTGTTGTTTCCTCTCCTCCTTCCATAGCATAATTCTCTATGTAGACCTGTCTCTTCATAGCCAGAAATTGGTATGAATCTGTGAAATCTGTGTCGATCAATGACGGATTGTCATACTTTCCCACTAGCAATTCCATTTTTTGAATTATCTTGTTGAGCTCAGGCTCAATGACTGCTGGTGCTACCTTTGTCATATTTGATCTTCTTTTGTACACTTGAAGCACTATGCCTACTCTCTCTCTGTAAATTCCTGCTACTGGATTTTCCCTTTGAACTTCCTCTGATGAAATTTCACTTACTGTTGATGTTGTTTCTTGTTCTAACTCGGAATTTTCCGGCATTCTCGTGCTTTCTTCTTTCATGCGGGTTAAGTAATGTAACCGGCACGAATGAGGTTGATAAGACCCCATAACTAATTAATTTTTGTGCCTCCCCCGCGGCTATAATCGTGTGATTAGTTACCGCGATGAGGTGTATTCTGACATGGCTGACTGTGACTTCAGGATTTGGGTAGCCGTGATGGGTAATGATTATGGCTTAATATGGAAAATTTATTACAGTATGGTTGTTGCTAATTATGACAGTTAATTCTCAAATCCGGGTAATCCTACGGACTGACATCGGTATGACGGTTTATTATGACGGAATGATGTTTGACACGCTTGGCTTTCTAACATGGATGACGCGCTGGACACTACCCTCCCCTCGACCACAATCTGTTGCAATACAGTCTCTGCATTGCAATAGTGAGTTTCCTCTTGTCACTACAGTTTGTTCTTTATTGTGATTCCTATTCTATTCTCTTCTCAAGTTCAAGAGAGATATTGATTCAATCTATCTCTATTCTACCCTATTGACTCCTCTTGGTTGCGAGAGTTATTTGAAAAGGAAATAATGAAACTTATTCATGATAAGGCTTCAGGCATGCGCCATTCACCCATCCTGGTAACACTTGGTCGTCCAGTTGTGCCAACTGAATTGCACCTGAATCTCAAATTTCAATTACATGGTATGGTCCCATCCAATGCATTCTGAGTCTGCCTGGGAACTTTTGAAACTTGTTGTCATACAATAAAACTTTTCCTACGACTGTAAATGTTTTATGTTTGATATGACGGTCATGCCAAGCTTTCTTTCTGTCTTTTTGGACCGTCTGATGGAACTCTGCCAGAAATATATCCTCTTCAAGCTCTTGTAGCTCATGGAGGCACTCCTTGATTGAGTCTTCCTTTGTTAAATGTAGTGTTGAATCGATTAACAGACTCGGTATTATAAATTCAGCAGGTACCACCGCTTCCCTCCCGTACACCAGCTGGAAAGGAGTCTGGTTATACAATATTTTTACAGTTGTCCTATATGCCCATAATGTTGTTGGTATGCGCTCATCCTAGTCATCTCGATTAACATTGAAAATATTTGTTAGTCCTTTTTCTAGGATCTTATTAAATGCTTCAACTGTTCCATTTTCCTGGGGATGGTACGGACTGCTCTTATGATGTTGCACCATAAAATTATCTAACAGAGATTTCATTGTTGTATTGATGAAGTGTATACCATGATCACTGGTTAGATTCTTGGGCAGCCAAATCTGCTAATGATATTTTTAAAAATGAACCTAGCTGTTGTATCTGCCGTGAAATCCTTCACTGGTGACACCTCTGCCCATTTGGTAAGATAATCTATTGCGTTAATTATGTACCTTGTCTATGAATGTCTTGCAGCAGGTGCGATTGGTCCTATAAAATTAATGGCCCACTTCTCAAATGGCTAAAGTGCTCTTACAAGTTGAAGTGGTAGCTCGTCTTTGTGTGATGGACGTCACGTTCTTTGGTAGACGTCACATTTCTTTACAATTTTTTTACTGTCCTTGTGTATTGTGGGCCACCATAACCCTGCTTGTAATATCTTTCTTGAGGTGGGTTTTGCACCGATGTGACCCCCCGAAACTCCGCAATGACACTCCCACACTATATCCTCCCTTTCATGTTCCATGACACATCTCCGCAAAACTTGATCTAGTCCCATCTTATATAGTTTTCTTGCTATTAATTGATACTTGGTTGCTTTTACGACAAGATGTATCCTTCGAGTTGTTGTATATTCAGTCAGGCATTTTCCTGTTGCCAGATATATTGCTATCTGATCCAAATAGTCTAGGATGGCTTCTACTCTATAGAGATCAGCATCTGGCAGCTGATCATCCAAGGACCCTCCATTGTCTCCATTTTCCAGCCTTGATAAATGGTCAGGACCCACATTTATTCTTCTTGGTTTCACTATCACTTCAAAGGTGAAATCCTGGAATAGTAGGAGCCATCTACAAATCCTTCCTTCAATGATAGGCTTGTTAACTAGGTACTTAAATGTTGAATGGTCCGTGAAGAATTTGAACGTACCTCCTAATAGGTAATGGCGAAACTTCTGAAGGGAATACACCATTTCCAGAGCTTCCCGTTCTGTTGTTGTGTAGTTTCTTTCAGCAGTCGACAACTTCTTGATTGCAAAGTAGACTGGGTGATCGACTGAAGTCTCTCCTGGCTGAGCCAGAACTGCTCCTAATGCAATGCTGGAGGCATCTATACGGGCGTGGAACTGCTTGTCCCAATTATGATGAACTAATATGGGTACACTTGCTAATTTTTCTTTCAGTGTATTGAGGGCAGTAGTACACTCGTTGGGGTAAATGAATTGCTTTGATTTCTGCAACAGCTTTTCCAATGGGTCTGTTATATTTGCATAGTTGCGGATGAATATTCTATAGTACCTGGTATGGCCTAGCAGTGATCTCAACTGTTTCACGGTTTCTGGTGCCTCTATGTTAATTATAATTTCCACTTTTGTTGGATCCATGCAGACACCTTGTTTACAAACAACATGTCCTAGCAACGTCCCAAAAGGTACTACAAAGATACATTTCTTAATATTGAGTGAAATTTGGAGTTGTCTGCATATATCAAACATTATCCACAATAAGGTTGCATGATTTTTCAAAAGGTTGTAAACTGTCTAGTAATCCATATAAACCTCAAGGAACTTGTGGATATATTCTCGAAATGCTACTATCACGATTCGTGAAAACACTGTCAGCGCATTTTTCAGCCCAAAGAGCATTACATGATATGGAAATGAGCCACATTCAGTTGTAAAAGTTGTTTTCTTCTTGTATTCCTGAGCTATCCTCACTTGATCGTATCCTAAAAATCCATCTGTAAATGAATAAGCTTCATTCCCTGCCACATTGTCGAGCACCTCATCACTGAACAGAGTGGGGAACGGATCATGTATGCATGCATTGTTGAGGCTTCTGTAGTCAACACATACTCTAATCTCAGACTTTTCCTTTTTGCTTTGTATGACTATGGGACTTACCCACTCTGCTTATTCCACCGAAAAAATCAATGCTGCTCTCAGCATTTTATCTATCTCTGCCTTGACTTTCTCTTTTACCCTTGGATTCAGGCGGTAAGGTCTATGCTCTACTGGTCTTGCGTCGGGCTTCAAGATTATGCACATTTCCCCCATGTCTCATTTTATTCCCTTTAGCTCTACTACTAAGGATGGGAATAAGTCTTCGTATTCCTGTAGAAGAATAAATATCTCCTTAGTCATTTCTGCATCCCAGTAGTCGCCAATTGACGCAATTTTAGGTTTTTCCAGGGTTATGATGTTCAGCTTTTTGGTCTTCAATGGTAGTAGATGGAGTCCCTCTGTTGTAGGTTCCTCCTGTATATCCCACTCCCCTTATTTTTCTTCAAAGTATAAATGTCTAATATTTTCTAGATCATCATCATCCATTTCACTGTCTATTCTCTTGCATGCTACTGATTGTTTGATAATCTGTTCCGAGAGCGGTTGTTCCTCATCTTCTTGAAACTCTGGAAAAAATAGTACTCTTTTGATGGCCTGTAGTTCCTGTGTAACTGATTTTTTTTCTCCTTCAAAAGAAAAACATTGCGTAAACTTATCTACAACTACTTGCCAGGTGCCGATTCCTCTTCTCTTATCTTCAGTTAAGTACCAAGCCTGTGAAATTGTATCTAGTGAATATATAAAATTGTGCATCCACAGATATTCTGGGTACCCCTCTTTCTTCCAGTGATACTCACAATTTTGTAAATGTTTCATGGGATCATAATCCCCTCGGTACTTTTCAATGAATTGTGGTCCTTCATCTTCTTTGAATATGTCTCTTAACGTTGCTGCAACATCCTCCCATCTCAACAGTGAGTTGCGATGATTGCTCCACCATCTTGCCGACGTGGATTGTAGAGCTACATCCATCAGTAGGACTCCATGTTCCATTGGTACTTTATCCTCTATTCTTGCAATAAATGTATTTACAACATTCATATTTGATAAAGTCGGATATCCTCTTACCTCAGTTCCAATCCAGTTGACTCTTCGGATGTTAGCACATCTTCTTGTATTGGTCTCGTATCCTCCCTACTGCCAATCATCCCAGGCTATTTCTGAGCCTAAGTCTAAGCTCTTAACACTTCTCCAGCTTACAGTCCCCCCCATTGTTTGGTTAATATAGTCTTCTCTCTTCCCTACCGTCATCTAATAAAGATGATCAAGAAGTTGAGCATCCTCTCTATTGTCAACAGTTTATGTATATTGGGGTCCTTGATATGGGTCAAGTGGCTGAATAACCCTGAATTCCCTGTCTTCAAATATCCTCAGTTCCTTTTTCAAGTCGATTACTGCATAGTTCTCAAAAGCCCAATCTATTCCTAATAATTCCGGATAGGGATCCTTATCCCCCATGATATCTATCGCTTCAAAATTTGTGTATGTCTTTACCCCCGCAACAACTTCGACCTCCTCTAGCCTGCCTATGGGCACAATGCAATATTGATTTTCCATGCGGAGTTGGATTGGTGAGTATGTCAACTTTGGTGTCCCAAATGCTTCCCATGTCTTTCTTGGCATAATTTTGACATCTGATCCTAGGTCAACCATGGTGTCTTTAATTTGGAATCCTGCGACTTGAGTATTTACGCATAATTCTTTTCATGTTCTTCTCTTATTTCTTTTGATTCTCCATATGTATTTCTGGGTTGAATCATTTGATTCCTCTGGTTCTGCGTTTTCCTGCACCACCATCTCCATATTTTTCTTCAGTTGTTCCAACATTGGTGCATTGGTTACAATTTTCAAAAATACTCAGAACCATTCTTCAATAATTGTACTTGTATGGGTCTGCTTCTCTTTTTCTACAGTTGGTTGTGGTAACTCGATGCCTTTTCTCCCCCTAAGTTGGGAAAATGTTTCCACTGCCTCTTTAAAATATTGCTTATGTCTATCTGGCTTGAAAATTGGCTTTGGAGATGCTGGCTTGATCAGCTTTATCAGGTCTATATTCTGTGCATCCTCCCCTGTTCTCTTTCCTCCCCTTGTTACTATGGCTACATTTTGCATAGCCTGAGCCTCTACTATTCTTGGTTTTGCGCTCACCATATTTTCTCCTCTCTGTCTGGATCTTTCTTCGCATCTCTTAATTAATTCTAGACAGCCTTCAGTTGCATGTGTATTGACTCTGCACTGATAGCACCATGGTCTTCTGGGAAGTGGACATTCCCTTGCTACGTGGCCTTCTTGGTCACAATTGTAACATCTTGCAGGTCCTCTTCCTCCATCTCTGCATCCTCTCATTCCTCCTCCTCGTCCCCTTGCAACCTCATTCACTCTATAAGATGGCCTGTCCAATCGTTCTACCAGTGCATCTAGGGCTCTACACTTCTCTGTATTATGTGTTGTAGAAGCGCAAAACTCACAATATATATTGTTTGGAACGTTGGAGTATTTCTGCAAAATTGGGCATAGGCGTGCTGGATGACCAATTCCTTTATATATTTCGCAGTATTCAGTTGCGATCTGATTCTGTTGGGCAGGGAACCCTAGGAAGTGGGGTTGCGGCGGGTATAGCCCTTGAGTGTTTATTTTTGCAACTCCCCCTACTGGTGGGGTCCCTTTTGTCCCTGCTACTGAAGCCCCTGTATTTTGTCCCCGCAATCTTGGGCATTTGATGACCACGTGTCCCTCCATCAGACAATGCATACACCATACTTTAGGTCTTGTAGGTCTTATTGGCTAAATTTCTTTCAAATTATTTGTTATATTTGCTATCTGATGTTGTAACCCCAATATGGAAGGGTCTTGAGCTACTGCTCCTCCCCTAAATTATTCTGGATACCCCGCCATAGCCTCTATCTTCACAGCTTGCTCCAATGCATCTTGTAATGTATCAATATTTTGTTGTGTTAGGGGAGTTCTCATCAACGGAAGAAGTGCCTTGATAAACCAATCTCTCTGATGATTCAGATCGATTGGGTAACTCAATTTTCCAATCGCATCCTTGAACCTTCTCATCAGATCCCACGTTGTTTCACCTTCTCGTTGTTTAATCTCTCACATCTCTGATAAACCCTGCTGATGTGTCTGAGGTAACTTAAATTCTTTGAAAAATTCTTTCTTTACATCATCTATCGTTGGGTTTGGATGAGCTTTGGACCATTTAATGAACCAGCGAAGAGCTCTCTCTGTTAGAGTAGTTTGAAACTTGATCAACAATTAGGGGAATTTTGAGGTCTAAAATGGGCCTCCTAAGAAAAATGTACACCCAATATAAACTTTATAAGAACCAATAGGATTCAAGATGATGATGTCAACCATAGGGGATGATTCACCATTTTTTAAGTAAAAGGGTAAAAATAATTAAAAATAATAAAATAATAAAACTACTTTTTCAACTCGTATTTTCAACTTATCTCCCTAAGTTTTTACTCAAATTTCGAGTGGGAGTACTCGTCGGATTCAAAATTTAATTCCTCATCCATGGAGTACCCATGTTTCATACTTTCGATGGATCCTGCTACACGAAAAATGAGAAATACATGAAAAACGTGATTGTAATCACGTTTTTTCATGTATTTCTCATTTTTCGTGTAGCAGGATCCATCGAAAGTATGAAACATGGGTACTCCTTGGATGAGGAATTAAATTTAGCATCCAACGAGTACTCTCGCTCGAAATTTGAGTAAAAATTTGGGAGTTAAGTTGAAAATACGAGTTGAAAAAATAGTTTTTTCTTTTTTCCCTCTAAAATTTGATGATGTAATCAAATCTTATTTTATTATTTCCACTATTATTTTATAATTTCCTTAGGCCCATTTTAGACCTAAAAATTCCCCTAATGTTAACCACCTCTGGTGTCTGTCGAGCCCTCCATATGGCTTTGCATAGATACCATTGCTGCTCCACACCGTCGTTGCCTCTCCCAGAGAACTCTGTGTATCGGGTAAACGATCCTGCCATATTTCTTTGTGTGGATGGTACTAGAATAAAACCTCTATTCCCTGGCTGTGAAATTGTATTACTAGCATTATTGCTAGTAGGTATTGTTGCTGTAGACTGAACACTATTCAACTTGCTAAACTCTCGTAACTTAACAAAAATTTCACCTAATGGCTGATAGAGTACCAGGGGAAGGTTGGGACTAGAGCTACTTGAACTTTGGGGAATATAGTTACCTTGAATTACGGGTGCCGGCCTTTCTCAGAATAGTTGCTCCATCGCAACATGAAAATCCACATCGGATATCTCCTCGAGGCGCGCGTCCTCCACATTGGACTTTTCTCTCTTTTCTGTTTAGGTTGGGCTCCTATACACTTGCTTGACTTCCTTGATGGTCCATCCTATTCCTTAGGATCCCGTCTGACCTTCCATTTCCTTTGTCATCTGCGACGCCTTCTCTTTGTCCGGTCGACTACTTTCCTGCTTCTTTAACGCCTTCATCACCCTCTCCAGCCACTTCTCAGCAATCTACGCCCTCTGATGTGCTCGTCGCTCTCTCAACCTACTGGAGGTATTGGCATCCATATCCCTACTCCCCTTTCCAACTTACTTGTAGCATCTCTCCCTCAGCTCCTTCCCCCAGTACTGGAGGTTTAAGTCTCCATCTCAGTTTTTTAAATTCCATCAAACCCTCGTCCACCATTAAAGCTTAGATCCACAATGGAATTTCCTTCAACAGCTCTCCCCGCAATCTGGATCTGAATACGTCTTCTGCTTTTGAAAAGGACTCGTAACACTCAGCTGCAAATTCCACAATATATCCTTCCAAGGTAGACTATACCCAGAAATCTACGGCTCGGGTCAAATCGGTATCTAACCGATGGAGTGCTACTAGATCCCCGTGCGACCACTTGCGACAGACCTTACGCGACCCTCCTTGGAATGTCTTGACTTGTAGTCTCTACAACCAATTATAAAGTTCTTCCGGAAACTTTCCCCAGAAATTTTCATATAGATTTCTCGCAAATTTAGAGAATAGACCCTGATCCTTGATAGTTTTTTCCCTCTGCTGGCGCAACTCCGCTTGCTGCGATATGAACTGATCTAAGTGGTTATCCCACCAACTTCGTAGGTCTCTCTCGTAGATCTGTGATACCATGATCTAGCTCCTAAATGAAATTTCAAGTCCTAGCAACAGAACCATTTTTTGGCGAGAAAGAAGGTCTCTGAGCAAGACCCAGGTTCATAAGAGAGGCCAACAAGGTTTCTGCAGTAGTCTAGCACAACGCCGACATTTTCACCCTACTTCGAGGAGCAGAGAGTCTCACCCAAGGCGTGTCGTGACCTTAGTAAGGTTAGGAACAGATCAAGTATCGAGCGATCACATATATAAAGCAAAACAGAAGGTACTTGGAATAGCAAACGGATCTTACTACTTAACACAAGATATCACTCATTAAGCATATTCAAGATGCAGAATTAAAATTTAAAACGGGCCATACATTCACAGTAGCCAACTGATTAACATGGAACTTACAACACCAAACACAAGTAGAACTATATTTCATTATCAATAACAAACAACTACATTACTCCATAGAGTCTATTACAGAGAGACACAGTACAACAATGACATAACAGAGCTCTCCTGTGGCTCCCTTTCTCAGCCCTCTGCTGGACTAACCTCCTGTCTACACTGGCTTATTGCCTATTTGTTCTTCACCAACGTGACTGTCAGTCTTTCCTCTTTTCCTTCTTTGTTGTTTGCCACTTCTTCCTGATCACTGGGAGTTCCGCTGCTAGTCCTTGTCTCCCGTTCTTTCCATCTATTTTGTTTCTCCGCAACTTTCGCGCCACCTATTCTCCAGCTCTCCGCAACCGTGATAGCTCCCTGTCCACCGTGGTTGCACTCCGCCACCTATTCTCTACAACTCAAAATTATTTCATTTTCAAAACAAAGGCCCCAAAAATTGTCAATCAACACTGATACCTGTTGCCCCTGAATGGTAACTCAAACTCTCAAAGTCAGATACTTGGGTACTCCTTGCAAGGATGCAAGGGCCCCTCCAATTGGAGAAAATTCCCCATTTCCTCCTCCTTTTGGTGGTGGATCCTCTCCTTCTATCACAACGTTGTTGCCTCCCTTTGGCTCCTCTTCTTCCTCCTCCTTACTATCAAAGAAGACCTCAATATATTTTTCCTTTCCTACAGCACACTAATTCCCTGGTGCCCATGGTGTTGGTCAATAATTGTCATTGAATGGAATATAATCTCTCTTGATGAGCTCTCTTAATGGAATATTGATAGATGCTACACTATGACATATGATGACATGGGAGACACACCATGATGAAGAAGCTCTAATGATCTCTTATTGTCCCAATCACCTTCTGCACTAAAATTTTATTAATATTCACAAAGAAAAATAAATTTAGACACCTTGGAGGCATCCTTTCACAATGAATCCTAGATCATATTAAAGAGGATTTTTCCCTCTTTCCAACAAGCTCTTACTTGCCCCGAAACTCCCATTAGTTTGTGAGAAATTGAATTTTTAAGATAAAAATATATATATTTGCAGTCAAGCCGACCTATGCAATCATATAATGTCGGCCTTTCTTCCAATGGATGTGTCCCTTCATAGGGACAAACCACTATATATATAAATTTGCGTTCATTCATTTCTGGTCAGCAATTTGGAAAAGAACATCTGAAAAAACACAAAACATTGAGGAGAGTTCACATCTTGTGAACTAAGGCTGAGGAGGACTTAAAAAGCATATTGTTTGGGTTATTCTTCCTTCAAAGCTCAGACTACAGACCTTGGACAGTCATCTGAAGAGGCCCGGATTACTAGGTTGTGAAGGCTTGAGCAGACCTGTAAGAGACTTAAATTATTGGCTCAGACTATACCTAGAATCATTGCTATACCTCGGATTTGAGGATAGACATCTATGAAGGATTAGACTCCTTATAGTCCTAATCGGTCTCAGACAAGGTTATTATTTCTGTGGTGGATACCTTCCTTACCTTGGACTGTCCTTAAAAATTGAAACTTAGACAAGACCTCATCTCAGTCTTGTGGAAGGAGGATAGCAGACACATGTTTGTAACAACTCAGATTAGTTGAGACTTCGAATCAGTGACCACATACAGAACTGCGAATCAATGACTATCTATAGGACATCAGTTCAATGATATAAGGGCTCGGACCTGTGGAGATTGAGTTATACACCAGATCAAGGACAGTCATTTGGAGAAGACATGTAGTTTAAAGGCTCAGACTTGCAGCCATAGCCCAAGAGGCTCAGACTTGTTAATAAACTTCAGACCCATGGACAAACTAAGGGCTCGGACTAGTGATATTACAACTCAGACTTATGCGAGGACTATTGAAGTCACATGATCGACAAAGTACAGTGAAGAAATAACAATGAAGAATCTTGTTGATGACAGTCAAGTAAGTACATCACACATTTTCTATTAAAAAGAAGACTAAGGGATTGGTGTCCTTGGGGTAGGTTCCCCTAAACACGAGGTTGGTGCCTTGAGAAGATAGGGTCGAAGCCCTAGAGGACAAAGCCTCATCAAAGTCCAAGTTGGTGCTTGGCAAACAGGCTGGTGCATGTTTCATTAAAAGGGTTGGTGCCCTTCTCTCATATATTGTATATTATTATTAAAAAGGGATTGAAGTTCTCTTTAATTCTTAATATCATTATTATATATATCTCTCTGTCTTTAATTGTGAAGAATCTAACTGGCAATAATTAACAATTGAAAAGAAATACTGATTCACCTCCCTCTCAGTATTTCCAACAATTGGTATCAGAGCCAAGTTTGTTAGGTCCCTATATTACTAGTATAGTCCCTTATTATTGTTAGTGTAACCCCCTTATTGTTATTATTGTACCCTTGTAACCCCCATATTGTTATTATTGTGCCCTTAAATTATTATTGTTAGCTCGGCTAGGATTACATTGTGGCCCACTAGGATTACATTATGGCCCCATGGACTCCTATATATAGAAAGGAGGTTTTGTAAATTGAATCATCCAAGAATTTTTCATTCATGCAATGTATTGGAGGTTGACCCCTCGAAGTGGCTTATTTCTAAAGTGTTGATATCTCTTTTCTTCTATTTTTGGAGCTGGTTTCACAACATTTGGTATCAGAGGTTTGGATTCTAGGATTTCGCTGCTCCAAACAGGTCATCGTGGCATTTTCACTATAACTTTTTTTCTACGAAGTTTCAGAAGCTGAAATTTTTAGGGTGCGAAGGAAATCCTAAAGAACATCGTCAAAAAATTTCAAAACTTGGTTCGCAATATTTTCGGGGATATGTTCTGTGGAAGGTAGTGCTTTTTCAGGCTCCTGAATTTCATCTCAAAGAGGTGATTGTGGGAAAATCTCCATAAATCTCTCTCTGAGCATCAGATTGGAGTGCCGTAAAAAGTGGTCACAATTAAATGGAATATAGTTTCTTCGCTATAAATTTCAGAGCCAAGTGATGAAACGTTGACACGTGGCAAGTCGTACAAGTTCGCTATACTGAACCAGTCCAAAATTGGGTCACTGTGGGAGATTGGAAATAAATTTTCCTTGAAGAATCCAAATCATATCAGACCTATGGCATTGGAAAGAAGCTTCAAAGGGCTACTACAGGGCTGAATTTCAGATATTGAGGATCCGCAATTATAGAGATAATTCAATTTCAATATCGAGCTCCTCAAAGCAAGTGATATTGAGGATCCGCAATTATAGAGATAATTCAATTTCAATATCGAGCTCCTCAAAGCAAGTAAAAGGTGTGTATTTTTTTTTCCGAATTGCATAAGTCTTGTTTGAGGAATCAAGTTGAATTGATTCCAAGGGCATATTGTAGAATAGATATCAGTATTGGATTCTAAAATGGCCCCTAAAAAGAATTCAACACCCATTAAGCCTTTTGAAAGCTCTACTATGACTCATGAAGACAAAGAATGGAAACATGACATATCAAAATTACAAGAGCAAGTGCAACAAATTTCGCTCTCGCAAAGAGCAACAAAAAATGACATGGAAGTTTTGAAGAAAGGCGTGGAATCTAAGATGGATGGTTTGAAGAATGGCATGGAATCTAATTAAGATGGCATGGAATCTAAGATAGATGGCATGGAGGCTGGCATGGAATCTAAGATGGATGACATGGAAGCTAAGATCGATGAGAAAATGGAAAACATGAAGAATGTTCTAAAAGCAAACATGGAAGGTTTGACAAAGTTGATACAAGAAAAGTTTCCTAATGGTGAAAAGATGGTAGAGGAAACTCATGATGAAAACAAAATAAATGTTAATCATGATTTCATAAAATCTAATGTTGGCAGAAAGAACCACCATATTCCAAAAATGGATAAGACGAAGTTTGATGGAAAGGATCCTGTAACATGGATACTACAGATGGAGCAATATTTTGATCTCCATAATGTGCAAAACACACAAAAGGTATGCATTGCAACTTTACATTTAGAACAAAATAAATTTTTATGGTATCGATGGCTTTTCTCCCGTAAAAAAATTGTCACTAGGTCAATTTTTACGGAGGAAATGATAGCACATTATGAGGATACAAAGAGCAACACCTTCTTTAGCCAATTAATAAATCTCAAACAAAAGGGTTTAATGGGGGAGCACATTAAGGAATTCCAAAAATTGAATATAAGGGTAACTGATATTCCAGAGGAACACAGGATTGATCTCTTCATATGTACTTTAAAGGATAACATCCAACATGATGTTCGTGTTTTGGAACCTGATTCATTGGAGAAGGCATTCAGGTTGGCAAGAAAAATTGAATGTAAAATTATGGCGACAAGGAAGCCTACCACTCACTTCTATAAAGAAGGAAGTGTTGCTACTCCTATATTTCCACAACCTACAAGGTTGACACCACAAAAATTGGAAGAAAAAAGAGCAAAAGGGCTTTGCAACAATTGTGATAGCAAATACACTAAAGGTTTGGAAGAAAAAAGAGCAAAAGGGCTTTGCAACAGTTGTGATAGCAAATACACTAAAGGTCATAAGTGTGCTGAGAAGAAATTATTTTACATAGATTGTGAAGAGGAAGAAGAAAATGAACAAGAAGAGGATATACACCAAGAAGAGGAAGAAATGAGTCCGACCATATCATGTAATGCATTGGCAGGAATTACCACTCCTCAAACTCTCAAGATAGAAGGAAATATCAAGAAGAAAAAAGTAATAGTGTTGATTGATTCAGGTAGTACCCATAATTTTATTCATTGTAAGGTAGCCAAGGAATTGAATTGTTTCCTATACCCAGCACCAGAATGTCAAGTGATGGTTGCAAATGGAGGAACTATAAATTGCTCTGGAAAATGCCATAATATCAAGATTACCATGGGGGAATATGTATTGAATAGTCCAATGCTTTCCATTCCTATGGGAGGTGTTGATGTTGTACTAGGAGTACAATGGTTACAATCTTTGGGGACGGTAGCTTTTAATTTTTAAGAACTTTTCTTGAAATTTTTTTCAGAAGGAAAGGAAGTTGAATTACGAGGTATTGCAGGGAAGACATGAAAGATAATAAGCTCTAATGTCATGACAAAGCTTCTAAAGAAAGAAAAACGAGGCATAATTGCACAATTATGCTCACTAGAAGTTCCAACATCAAAATCATCTATTTCCGCAGATCTCCAAAAAGTCTTGGACAATCATTCCAAGGTTTTTGAAACTCCAAAAGGACTCCCACATATTCGTGATCATGATCATGCTATTCATTTGATTCCAGGAAGTGTTCCTCCAAACGTCAGGCCTTATATATATCCTTATGTCCAAAAGAGCGAAATTGAACGTATGATTGCAGAAATGTTAGAGGCGGGTATAATTCAACCTAGTCAAAGTTCTTTCTCTGCGCCTGTAGTATTGGTACACAAGAAGGACGAATCATGGCGCATGTGTCCGGATTATAGGGAGCTCAATAAGCTCACCATTAAAGATAAATTTCCCATTCCAGTGATTGATGAATTACTGGATGAATTACATGGAGCAAATTATTTTACCAAATTGGATCTTTGTTCAGGGTATCATCAAATTAGAATGAAGACTGAAGATATTCTGAAAACAAAATTTCAAACTCATGAGGGTAATTATGAATTTTTTATCATGCCTTTTGGCCTTACCAATGCACCTTTTACATTTCAAGGGTTGATGAATTCCATTTTCAAACCCTTCCTTAGAAAATTTGTGCTAGTATTTTTTGATGATATACTAATCTACAGCAGGTCTTGGAAGGATCATGTTGAACATGTTGACAGGGTGCTCAAACTATTGCAGGAGAAACAATTATATGCAAAAAAATCCAAATGTTTGTTTGGAGTACAAGAGGTGGAATATCTGGGTCATATTGTATCTCACGAGGGTGTTAAAGTAGACCCTAACAAAATTAAATCCATTAAGGAATGGAAAGTCCCCACAACCATAAAGCAGTTGCGAGGATTTCTCTAGTTAACAGGGTATTATCGCAAGTTTGTTAAGAATTATGGGAGAATAGCAGCACCTCTAACAACATTATTGAAGAAAGATGCATTTTCATGGACTCCTCAAGCAACTAAGGCCTTTGAACATCTTAAAGAGGCAATGTGCCTAGCACCGGTCTTAGCTACGCCAGACTTCACAAAACCTTTATTGTGGAATGTGATGCCTCAGGAAATGGAATTGGTGCAGTTTTAATGCAGGAAGGAAGACCCATTGCTTTTGAAAGTCATCCAATCAAAAGAAAGTATTTACAGAAACCTATTTATGAGAAGGAAATGTTAGCAATACTGCATGCACTAAAGAAATGGCGAACTTACCTAATGGGAAGACACTTCAAGGTAAAACTGATCATGATAGTCTTAAACACTTTTTGGAACAAAGACTATCTTCAGAAGAGCAGAAAAAATGGGTCACAAAGATGTTGGGTTATGACTTTGAAATAATCTACAAAAAAGGAAAGCTTAATGTTGTTGCAGATGCACTCTCAAGAAATAATGAAGAGGTGTAAGCATTGCTTTGTGCCATTTCTATTATCCAACCAGATTGGATAACCGAAGCAAGAGATGAATGGAAGAAGGACAAAGATGTATGGACACTCATTCAAAAGTTGCAGCAAGATCCTAGTACATCTGATACATTTAGTTGGAAAACTGATTCCTTATGGTACAAAGATCGCTTATATCTTTGTAAGAATTCCCAACTGAAACAAAAGATTCTTCTGGAATTGCACACTTCTCCTTTAGGAGGACACTCAGGATTTTTAAAAACTTACCACAAGGTGAAGAAATATTTTTTTTGGGATGGCCTTAAATCTGATATTCAAAAGTTTGTGGCGGAATGTTTGGTTTGCCAGCAGAATAAAGTTGAGACAATTAAGACCCCGGGACTTCTACAACCTTTATCCATTCCAAGTCAACGTTGGAGGAGATTTCAATGGATTTTATCACAGGTTTACCTAAGTCCGAAGGAAAGAGTGTCATCATGGTGGTAGTTGATAGACTTACCAAGTATGCACACTTTTGTGCATTATCTCATCCATTTAAAGCAAGTACAGTTGCTACTACATTTATGGACACAATTCAAAAGCTACATGGAAACCCAAAGGTTATTGTGAGTGACAGAGATCCCATTTTTACCGGAAAAATTTGGACGGAGTTATTTTCTTTTTTGGGTACTCAATTAGCTCATAGCTCATCTTATCATCCTCAATCCAATGGTCAAACTGAGATAGTAAATAAATGTTTGGAAGGATATCTTCATTGTCTTATATCTGATAAACAAACACAATGGGTCAAGTGGTTACCTCTAGTTGAATGGTGGTATAACACTTCCTTCGATACTGCAACAAAAATGACCCCATTTATGGCACTTTATGGATATCATCCACCATCCATCACATCATCTTTAACAGAAAATTCGAAGGTTCAAGCAGTGGAAGATCACATCAAGCGTCAACAAGAAGTTCTCCAACTCTTAAAGGACAACCTGAATGTGGCACAAAATCGAATGAAACAATAGGCAGATCAACATCGCAGCGAGAGAAGTTTTGATGTAGGAGACTGGGTATTTTTACGGCTACAACCATACAAACAAATGTCCCTCAAGAAAACTAAGAAGGATAATAAATTATCGCCAAGTACTATGGTCCTTACAAGGTGTTGCAAAATATTGGTACTATGGCATATATATTGGAGCTTCTTGCCTCTTCACGAGTGCATCCAATTTTCCATGTTTCATGCTTAAAGAAGGTTATAGGTGAAAATCTTCCAGTTCAAACAATATTGCCAGAACTTGATGAGGAAGGAAAAGTCATATTGGAACCTGACGCGGTCACGAAAACAAGAACTCGACAGCTACGAAATCGATCAATTTCAGAATATCTCATCAAGTGGAAGAACTTACCCACTGAAGATTCTACATGGGAGGATGACAAATTTTATACAGAAGCACCCAGAGCTACTCAAGCGTTGAGGAAAACACTTTTTTGAAGGAGAGGGGGATTTCAGGTCCCTATATTACTAGTATAGTCCCTTATTATTGTTAGTGTAACCCCCTTATTGTTATTATTGTACCATTGTAACCCCCATATTGTTATTATCGTGCCCTTAAATTAATATTGTTAGGTCGGCTAGGATTACATTGTGGCCCACTAGGATTACATTATGGCCCCATGGACTCCTATATATATAAAGGAAGTTTTTTAATTTGAATCATCCAAGAATTTTTCATTCATGTAATGTATTCGAGGTTGCCCCCTCGAAGTGGCTTATTTCTAAGGCGTTGATATCTCTTTTATTCTATTTTTAGAGCTGGTTTCACAATAAAGTTCTTCATTATCAACCTAACAGCTAGAAGAAGGATTCTTAGGCACAATGAAGAACATGGAAGCAACAGGGAAACTCCCTATCTTTTATGGAACAAATTTTAGTTTCTGGAAAAAGAGGATGTCCTACTATCTAATGTCTCTTGGCCCTGAAGTATGGCACTCTATTTTGGATGGATACAAAGCTCCCATTGGTCTTCTAACTGATCCAGATGAAACAAAATCCTACATTGCTAATGCCAAAGCTTTAAATTCCATCACTAGTGGAATCATCGATTCCGAATTTACGAAAGTCATGAATTGTGACTCAGCCAAAGAAGTATGGGATAAATTGGTTTCGCTATATGATGGGGACTCCAAAGTTAAGAAGGAAAAGCTTCAAACCTATAGAAGACAATTAGAGAGTCTGGAAATGGATGATGAAGAAGATATTGCATCATAATTCCTCAGAATAGCTGAAGTGGTTAACTCTCTTAAAGGACGAGGGGAAAATATTGAAGAAATCACCATAGTTCAAAAAATCCTGAGATCACTTCCTGACAAATTCAACTCCAAAGTAAGTGCCATAGAAGAAATGAAGGACCTAGATACTCTCAAGATGGATGAACTTCATGGAATTCTTATTGCCTATGAGATGAGGAAAGGGATCCCAAATTTCAAAGAAGCATCTTTCAAAGCCTCAAAATCTACAAAAGAAGGAAAATGATGGAATTACAACAGCGATGAATCATATACTAAAAATGAGTTAGCTCAATTTGTATGAAGACTAAAAAGGGGATCTAAGCTAAAAGGTAATTACTCTCTTATTTGTTTCAATTGTGGAAAAATAGGTCATTACGCTACAAAATGTCCTCATAAACATGATAGTGATGATGAAAAGGACTCTAAAATAATGATGTACAAGAAGAAAGGGTTTAATAAGAAGAACGTGTTCTATAAACAAGATGAGTCTGATGAAGATGAATTCGTAGTCATAAAGAGGAAATCAACTAGAAATGTGTATCAGTACAAAGAAAGCGATGATGAATCAGATGAAGAAAGTAGCTATGTTGGAAGCAAAGAAACATTATTCATGGCATTTACAAATGATGATGACTCAGAAATAGAAGATGAAAGAAAAATGGATAGTTTGCTAATGAGTGTTATTGAAGAAAATGAGAATCTACAAAAGAAGATAATTTCTCTCAAAATAGAAAGAGAGGAAGCAAAAAGAAGGGAAGACTTCTTGAACATCAAGTTAAAAGAGAAGGATGATATCTGTGAAAAACGTGAAGCTGAAATAGTGTCCCTAAGAAAGGAATTGGAGAAAATCAAAAGGAGTTGGCAAAGCTCTCTAGCTCTTGACAACATTCTTAACACTCAAAGACCTCAACATGACAAGTCTGGAATTGGTTTCAAAGGAGAATCAAGGCACGAAGAATCACGAAATATGTCATACTACAAGACGAAAGCAACAACCTACACAGAATAATGTTGATTCATGGATACTACAACAGGTATCAAACTATTTTTCTTGGGCATTGTTACAATTGTAAAAACTTTGGGCATCAAGCTAAGCATTGCAAGGCTCATAAGAATGAAGCACCAAGATTGAATAATCAACCAAACCAACTGCGTGGGCCTAAAGAGCAAGAACAAATCAAAACTTACAATTCCTTTGATCCTTTGGCTAAGTTTGATCCGTCTTGCTCATTATGTGATAATTATGATCATAATGAACAAAATTGCCCTCTCAAAAGGGAAAAAGCTAAAAGCGTAAATCTCAAAACTGATAAATGTGGCCTAGCTCTATGTGCTCATAGTGAAGAAAATCATTGGTTCGTGGATAGTGGATGCTCAAGACATATGACAGGTGACCAAAAGAAGTTTATCTCATTGAACAAGAAAAAAGGAAATGTATCTTTTGGAAGTGGATCCGCTAAAATCACTGGAAAAGGAACTGCTACCCTTGTCAATGGACTAGGAAAGGCTCAAAATACCTTGTTGGTTGAAGGGCTCAAACACAATCTCTTAAGTGTTAGCCAGATTTGTGACCAAGGACATAATGTTGTCTTTAGTACAAAAAACTGTGAAATAAGAGACTCATCCTCGAGAGAACTTGTGGCGAAAGGAGTAAGAACACCAGATAATGTTTACATACTTAGTAGAATCCAAGAAAATAAATGTTACTTAAGTCAAACAGATGAAAGTTGGTTATTGCACAAGCGATTGGGGCATACAAGTTTTTATAACCTAGTCAACATCAGCAAAATTAATGCAGTAAGGGATATTCCAAAAATGTGCAAACCAAATCAAGTTGTATGTGGCCCATGCCAACATGGAAAGCAAACCAGAACTAGCCACAAAACTAAGGAGTTCTCAACAACAAAACCTTTGGAAATCATTCATGCAGATTTGTGTGGGCCAACTAGAACTCCAGCTCTTCAAGGTGAAAGGTACTTTGCTCTATTTGTTGATGACTATACTAGAATTATGTGGATATATTTCATAAAATATAAATCCGAAGCATTTGAATGTTTTAAAAATCTTAAGGCTCTCATTGAGAATGAGAAAGATTCTAAGATTAAATTTCTTAGAATTGATAGAGGAGGATAATTCACCTTAAAAGAGTTCGATAAATTCTGTAAAGAGCATGGAATTGAAAGAGAACTCTCTACTGCTAGGACACCCCAGCAAAATGGAGTGTTGAAAGAAGGAATCGAACCATTCAAGAAATGGCAAGGACAATGCTACTAGCAGCTGATTCGCAACCAAAATTTTGGAGAGAAGCAGTTGGCACTGCAGTTTACACCTTAAATCGAACTCAACTAAGACCAAATAATGAAAAAACTCCTTATTAATTATGGAAAGGAAGACCTGATTCACTAAAATATTTCAGGGTTTTTGGAAGCAAATGTTTCATAAAAATAAATGATGACTCACCAGGTAAATTTGATTCAAGATTTTACGAAGGAATATTTCTTGGATACTCCACTAGGAGCAAAGCTTACAAATGTTACAACTATCGTCTACGAATAATAGTGGAAATCATTGATGTAAAGATTGATGAAGGCCTTCTAGAAAAAGGAATTGAAGATCATGAAATTTGAGCCTTTCTTTGAACAAAGTGAAGAAGAAGAACCTGAAAAAGAAGAGGAGAATGAAGAACCTCAAAGAGAACCTCAAAATGAATCTTCACAAACTCCCTCCAAGATCAAATTTGTTCAAAGATATCATCTAGAAGAACAAGTCACCAGAAATATAGATGAAGGAATCCAAACTCGAAGAAGGATGATAAGCACCCCTAGAAAAGATGATGTGGCTCTATTATCTTTAATAGAAACTGAATTTTTTTCTCAAGCAAGCAAAGATCCTCATTGGATAAAGGCCATGGAAGAAGAAATGTCTCAAATCAAAAAAAATGAGACTTGGGAATTGGTAACTCACCCAAAAGATAAAAATATAATTGGAACAAAATGGGTATTCAAAAACAAGATGAATGAAGATGGACAAATCATCAGAAAAAAAGCCAAACTTGTTTGCAAAGGATACTCGCAAATCGAAGGAATTGACTTCAAAGAAACCTTTACACCAGTAGCTTGAATGGAAGCCATAAGAATGTTTCTAGCATTTACTTGCTCAAAAGGATTCAAGGTTTATCAAATGGATGTAAAATCAGCATTCCTAAATGGATATCTCAAGGAGGAAGTTTACATGGAGCAACCAGAAGGATTTGATCTTGGTGAAGGAAAAGACTTTGTATGCAAACTAACAAAAGGCCTTGTATGGATTAAAACAAGCCCCTAGAGCATGGTATGCAAAGTTGGATCACTATCTGCAACAAGAAAGTTTCAAAAAGGGAGTGGCAGATAGCAATCTCTACATGAAGATGGACAAGGAAAAACTTCTGATCACTCTTGTTTATGTCGATGATCTAATATTTTCTAGCATTGATGAAGAAATGAGCCATGAATTTGCTCTAAATATGTCCAAAAAAATTGAGATGTCAATGATTGGTGAGTTGTCTTACTTTCTTTGGCTACAAATATCTCAAACCTCTGTAGGCATGTTTTCATCTCAAGAAAAATATCTTAAAGACATGCCTAAAAGATATGGGATGGAAGATTGTGCACCTATGAGCACACCAATGGCCACAGATTGTAAATTAAGAAAAGATGATGATACCCCCTATTATCACAAAATCTGAACTTGATAGACTGCTGATCAAGTAGACTCTGAATAACTCTTTCAAACCAATCTTTTGGTTGAGGCTTAGCCTCCTCAACATGAGAGGGCTCTTTCAACAGGTTTAAGATTTTTTATTAAGGATTAGATGGCTAACTCTAGGACTAAAATGGATAAAATTGTATAACTGGTTGAATAAATGATTAACAAACATCTATTAGGCTATGGATTCAAGATATGTTTCAACAAAACATCAACATCAGCTCAACATGGAAGTCAGGGCACTTAGAGTTTTAGATTTATAAAAAAACTAGTAACACAGTGAATAAAACACAGTCTACAAGCATGTGAAGGAAGTTAGAGAATTTTCCAATGAATTCTAAGTAACACATGTTCATACCACTGTAAATAGGTAGATGAGGAAAGCCATAGAGAGATCAAACACCAAAAAACTCTTTATTAATCCTGAGTAGTAAAGCCAATATGTATTAAGTTGAAAATACACAGTCTGCTACAACAACACAGTTTGCTTGCTAATGAAAAAATGCCAACCTTGAGGAATTTGACCTCATGTCTCTTATAGAGTCATAATTACAATCTTGGATTCCCTTATCTATCTTGAAAAGAATTCGAATTTCTAAGTTTGACACCTATCTACTCCTAAAACAGACTCTTAATTATCACTAACAGTTAACTATCTCTTTAGGAGTCCTAATACAAATAGGAGTAAAACTCCTTCTCATGTCTAAAACAACCTTATCTAAGACTTAAATATTCTCTTTTGACAGTTGCTTCTCCATATCTTCGAATTTGATGATGCCTCTAGCCTTGTTGTGAGATCCTGCTAACTCATGTCTTGACTGTCCTAAAAACTAGGGAACACATTTCCTGCATTTTAGCCTTTATCTTCCATACTGATCTTAGAACATCTTTTGATAGCAATGCTGACTATTTTAGATATGTGACATGTGCTAACATTTCCTTGAAACTTCACCCTTCCACCTGTACAAAAATAAACCTCGAAATTGTATAAAGGAGATGGGATGTATCTGCGCTACAAAAATAGCAGTTGTTTTCGTAGCACAGAATTTGTATTACTTGGAAAAATTCCTTTTAACCTTTCATTCATATACTTTGAAACTTAAATCTTCATATGTGATCATTACTCCATCATTAGCAGCATCAAAACTTGGAAATCAATTATTTTTACCCCCAAACCACCTATGAAAAATGCCCAAAATTCACCTATAGCAGTTTCATAGCGCGCTACGAAACTGTTGTGTATGCCTCTTTTACACAGTTTTTTCAAAATTTGCAGTCTTAAGGATATTTGAACTTCTGCAATGATTTCCATATACCTTAATAGGCAAAACAAGTTGACTTTGAAATGTCTTCAAAAAGTAATTCCCTTCTTAATAACAAAACTGCTTTTAGGATTTGTTACTTGTTGCTTTGTTTTATCTCTGTTGTAACTTACTTTCAAACTTTGTCAATTGAATTTCCAGGTCTTCAATCTGCCTCTTCAGCCTCCTGTTAGTAGCCCTTAATTTAACATTTATCATTCCCACAAATCTAGCCTCTTTGATTGCAGGAATATTCCAGGTAAAATACTGAGCTTCACTGCTGACTGTTTCAGGTTTTGAAACTCTTTCAACCTCCCATAGTGCCTTTATTTTGTTGAAATTTTTCTTCTCAATAGCATGTCTTCTTGCTTTCCTCTTGAGCTTAGCAATTTCAAAATTAGCTAATCTCAACTTCTCTTCAATTTCTTCATGACTGCTCTCTTCTGTTTGAGTATGAAAAACTCTGTTTTTGTCAGCGTTAGGCATTGGTGATGATAGGTCTATATGTTCTTCATAAACATTGGAAACTTTCCCTATTTTCTCTAACTCCATATCCAGCTCTTGCAACTTTTTTGACTGCCTGGTTAAAGGCTTTCTGGGCTTGAATACAAACTCTGAAATCTCGTCATCAAAATCCAGCTTTTTAGAAGATTTCATCTTCTTAAATTTCCCTTCATCCCATTTTATGAAGTCTGCCTGAACCAAAGGAGATTCTTCAATATCAATAGCCTGTAAAATATCATTCAAATCACCCTTTAAACCTAGAATTTCTCCTGAAACCACTGTTTTACCCTTTTCCTTTGCTATTTGGCTTCTAGTCAATCTTTTCTAGACTGATTTGCTAGTTGATTGTCCCTGTATTGTTTCCTTAACTTTAGTTGTCTTCTTTTGTGCAGGTTGAGGAGTCTCTTGAATAATCACTGATGTTTTAATTTCTGGCTCTTTCACTTGCTTTCTGGGTTTCAACTTGACAAATATTTTTGATCTTGTCTCTGCAGGATCACTAGTTTCTGATGGTGATTTTTCTTGGGCCTTAGGGCTAATACCGGTTTCTTGTGTTTCCACCCCAAATCCACACAAAAACAAAAATGTAGACCATTCTCTGTTTATCCTCTGAAGTTCATGTAAAGCTATCAATTTAACTAGACCATGATGGAAAAGTGAAGTTTCACAACCTTGAGTTTTCATTTTCACTTTATCTTGCATCTTAGATAAACTTCGAAACAAGAAGAAAGGAAAATCCAAAGAAATCATTCCAGTAAAATGCAACAGCAGTTTGAAATATAAAAATACACTTTATGGTATCTTCCCTCACAGGTCAAATACCTTTGAATGTTGAAGAGCAGATTGGCATAGGTGTTCTTGATATAACTTCTTGGCACTGCTTTAGTTAAGTCTGTCTCTGCAAACTCTGGCTTCAGAAATATTTTACAAGGTTCCATCTCAAACCTGAAATTTTTGAACCATCTTTCTTCCCCCCTTGGAATCTCTATCACTAATGATATGATCTCAAGGGAAATTGGCAAGTTTAAGACTCCAAATTTTGTATTTGAACCAGTGAAATGAATAGCAAACTCTTTTGTCACTTGATTATGACCTCCCTGCAATTGTTCGCAGAATTTTCAACATCCTGTCTTCTTGAAGGCCTCCTCAACTGATTTTTCCTTGGTTAGAGCCTCTATGCTTTCAGGCTCCGTCCTTAAATAGTGGTCTGACCTGTGGTTCTTTCTTTAGACTTCTGTCATCTTTCCCTTGAAATTCCTGTGTGTTTCTTGAAAACCTGTAATATCAACCTCGCTTGATTTCAGAATAAGTTGCCTCGCTTGATTTAGGAATTCAGCCTCGCTTGATTAATGAGAGAATCTGTGGTTTTTTCTTACCATGAGCTTACCATTCGAAACAAGGGCATGCATGAGGTGTTTCTTGCATAAGAAAATAAAACTAGAAACCAGCCCTTTTCAAATTTGAAAATGACTAACATAAATGACCTCTAATGAATGTCATGATGGTTATGAATGATGGCATGTATGAGAAAAGACTCCTAGCTGACACCTAATCATGAAATATTAACGGAATTTGATGGATTTGATAACTTGACAAGACATGCTACTAATCCCTGATTTCGTAGCGCACCTAATGTAATTTCAGGGTTTTGCGCTACGTAAAGAGTAGCGTTTTTGTAGCACAAAAGCAGTTTTTAACACTGTCTGCGCTACGAAAACGTGGTTTCGTGGCTTAATCAAAAAAAAAAAAAAAATGTTAAAAACTGTACTTTCTAAATATGATATGAGACACTCAAGGTATGAGATAAGGTTGTTGGACTTTATTTTGTAATGAAAATGAGACTCTAACCCTATCACTTAACCCCTAAAAACAAAAAATGACTTAACACCTATCTAAGACCATGACTAAAACAAGGTAAACTATCCAAGTTTTAGAAAAAACTTTTATGGTGATAACAGTGGCTCCACTTGGGATAGTGTGCCCCTGTGGTACACTAAGAACCGGTAGCTCCAGTGCTGTTATCCCTCCTTTAGAATAAAACTCTGAAATCCTGCCCAATCTGCTTCAAACTTTTATGGTCTTCACCTCAGGCTCAAGTTTTATGGTCTCTTGCAAGAAGCACTCAAACTATACCTACTAAAAATGCTCAGTCAACCTACCTTGAGCTTATTTGCACATTCCTACCTACCTACCCTATCAGGTGCAATCTCCATTTTTAGCTCAAGGAACACGAAACTTCCGATGAAGCCAGTCATCAATCTGATCTGACACTTGAATCTCTTGACTGTGTTTGAAGAAAAAATAAACATGATACTAGAATAATCGAGGCAGCATGAGATATATCTGATCTTCAAGATGAAAATATAACTGGAAATATGAACAGTAAATCTTTTCCATGTAATCAATTATAGAACCATAGAAGACATAATATATTTGAAACTTCTCATGACATTCTAAGACTTTGGACCACACATACATGCTTTGATCAACCAGATAAGACATCAGTTGTGTGCTCTCAAACTGCTTTTCAAACTGATTTTCAAAAACAGTGCATTCTTCCTCAATCTCAAAGGAGAAAGGTAGGCACTCTCTCTTTGTGTTCTGTCATAGAAAGCTTTTGAAAAGAACGATCATGATCATGAATACTATATGATTGAATTTGACCTTGTAAGCCTTCAATGTCATTCTCAATGTCCTTAGCAACTTCATCCAAAAATTTCATCTTATCTTTTGTCTTGCACTCAAATGATTTTAGATAAGAAGACAAGGACAAAGAAAAATTTTCATCTATTTCTTCATTAATATGATCATCATTCCATTGATTGAAACCTTGAATTGAAGGAGAGTTTTCCACCAACTATGTTCTGTCTATCCATTCCTCCAAAAACATAAGCCAAAATTCTACAAACGAATTAATAGATCTGACAGGAAAACTTTCAATCCATTGTTTACATTTCCCTTGAAATGAATCATAGAACAACATAATTCAAACATCTTCATGTTTGACTCTAAGAAGCTCGGTAAAATCACAGAAATATGATATATGCTTCAAAGTCAAACTCAATTCTTCTCCATTTAATTTTGGACCATTCCTTGAAAAATATGTATCCTTGGGAAAAGGAGTTGGGAAACCATGAATTCTTGAAAAATTTATACATGCATACCTTGAAACAAGAATGGCAGCATCTGA
The DNA here is from genome assembly GCA_034641835.2 of Pinus albicaulis. NCBI lineage: Eukaryota > Viridiplantae > Streptophyta > Pinopsida > Pinales > Pinaceae > Pinus > Pinus albicaulis. The sequence continues at coordinate 1,519,346,796 of CM076578.1, read as the reverse complement.
GTTCTTCATAAGTCTAGTGGAATCACCATGAATCTATGAATTTTTAATTCTTCAACAATGGGGTCTCCAAGGTATTTCTGCAGCCTCGAACAGATTCTGAGCTCCTGCTACCTTCAAAAGTTTAGCTTCATAATTTTTGGGAGATGTATATCTTTAGACTCCCGGCAGACGCACCAAAATGTTATCACAAAATATGACCTTGATAGACTGTTGATCAAATAGACTCTAAATAACTCTTTCAAACCAATCTTTTGGTTGAGACTTAGCCTCCTCAACCTGAGAGGGCTCTCTCAATAGGTTTAAGATTTTTGATTAAGGATTAGATGGCTAACTCTAGGAATAAAATGGATAAAATTGTATAAATGGTTGAATTACTAATTAACAAACATCTATTGGGCTATGGAGTCAAGATATGTTTCAACAAAACATCAACATCAGCTCAACATGGAAGTCAGGGCACTTAGAGTTTTAGGTTTATAAAGAAAACAGTAACACAGTGAATAAAACACAGTCTACAAACATGTGAAGGAAGTTAGAGCATTTTCCAATGAATTCTAAGTAACACATGTTCATACCACTGTAAATAAGTAGATGAGGAAAGCCATAGAGAGATCAAACACCAAAAAACTCTTTGTGAATCCTAAGTAGTAAAGCCAATATGTATTAAGCTGAAAATACATAGTCTGCTACAATAACACAGATTGATTGCTAATGAAAAAATGCCAACCTTGAGGAATTCGACCTCATGTCTCTTATAGAGTCATCATTACAATCTTGGATTCCCTTATCTATCTTGAAGAGAATTCGAATTTCTAAGTTTGACACCTATCTACTCCTAAAACAGACTCTTAATTATAACTGACAGTTAACTATCTCTTTAGTAGTCCTAATACAAATAGGAGTAAAACTCCTTATCATGTCTAAAACAACCTTATCTAAGACTTAAATATTCTCTTTTGACAGCTGCTTCTGAATATCTTCGAATTTGATGATGCCTCCAGCCTTGTTGTGAGATCCTGCTGACTCATTTCTTGACTGTCCTAAAAACCAGGGAACACATTTCCTGCATTTTAGCCTTTATCTTCCATACTGATCTTCGAACATATTTTGCTAGCAATGTTGACTATTTTAGATATGTGACATGTGCTAACATTTCCTTGAAACTTCACCCTTCCACTTGTTCAAAAAGAAACCTCGAAAAAGTATAAAGGAGATGGGATATATCTGCGCTACGAAAATAGCAGCGGTTTTCGTAGCGCAGAATTTGTATTACTTTGAAACATTCCTTTTAACCTTTCATTCATCTTCTTTGAAACTTAAATCTTCATATGTGATCATTACTCCATCATTAGTAGCATCAAAACTTTGAAATCAACTGTTTTTACCCCCAAAACACCTATGAAAAATGCCCAAAATTCACCTATAGCAGTTTCGTAGTGCGATATGAAACTGCTGTGTATGCCTCTTTTACACAGTTTTTTCAAAATTTTCAATCTTAAGGATATTCGAACTTCTACAATGATTTCCACAGACCTTAATAGGCAAAACAAGTTGACTTTGAAATGTCTTCAAAAAGTATTTCCCTTCTTAATAACAAAACTGCTTTAAGGATTTGTTACTTGTTGCTCTGCTTTATCTCTGATGTAACTTACCTTCAGGGTTTGTCAATTGAATTTCCAGGTCTCCAATCTGCCTCTTCAGCCTCCTGTTATTAGCCCTTAATTTAACATTTATCATTCTCACAAATCTAGCCTCTTTGATTGCAGGAACAGTCCAGGTAAAATACTGAGCTTCACTGCTGACTGTTTCAGGTTTTGAAACTCTTTCAACCTCCCACAGAGCCTTTATTCTGTTGAAATTTGTCTTCTCAACAACATGTCTTCTTGCTTTCCTCTTGAGCTTAGCAATTTCAAAATTAGCTAATCTCAACTTCTCTTCAATTTCTTCATGACTGCTCTTTTATGTTTGAGTATGAAAAACTCTGTTTTTGTCAGCTTCAGGGATTGGTGATGATAGGTCTATATGTTCTTCATAAACATTGGAAACTTTCCCTATTTTCTCTAACTCCATATCCAGCTATTGCAACTTTTTTGATTGCCTAGTTAAAGGATTTCTGGGCTTGAATACAAACTTTGAAATCTCACCATAAAAATCCAGCTTTTTAGAAGATTTCATCTTCTTAAATTTCCCTTCATCCAATTTTATGAAGTCTGTCTGAACCAAAGGAGATTCTTCAATATCAATAGCCTGTAAAATATCATTCAAATCACCCTTTAAACCTAGACTTTCTCCTGAAACCACTGTTTTACCTTTTTCCTTTGATATTTGACTTCTAATCAATCTTTTCTGGACTGATTTGCTAGTTGATTGTGTGCAGGTTGAGGAGTCTCTCGAATCATCACTAATGTTTTAATTTTTGGCTCTTTCACTTGCTTTCTGGGTTTCAACTTGAAAAATATTTTTGATCTTGTCTCTACAAGATCATTAGTTTCTGATGGTGATTTTTCTTTGGCCTTAGGGATAATACCTGTTTCTTGTGTTTCCACCCCAAATCCACACAAAAACAAAAATGTAGACCATTCTCTATTTATCCTCTGAAATTCATGTAAAACTATCAATTTAACTAGACCATGATGGAAAAGTGAAGTTTCACATCCTTGAGTTTTCATTTGCACTTTATCTGCCATCTTAGCTAAACTTTGAAACAAGAAGAAAGGCAAATCCAAAGAAATCATTCCAGTAAAATGCAACAGGAGTTTGAAATGATAAGAATACACTTTATGGTATCTTCCCTCATAGGTCAAATACCTTTGAATGTTGAAGAGCAGATTGGCATAGGTGTTCTTGATATAACTTCTTGGCACTGCTTTTGTTAAGTATGTCTCTACAAACTCTGGCTTCAGAAATATTTTACAAGGTTCCATCTCAAACCTGAAATTTTTGAACCATCTTTCTTCTCCCCTTAGAATCTCTGTCACTAATGATATGATCTCAAGTGAAATTGGCAATTTTAAGACTCCAACTTTTGTATTTGAACTGGTGAAATGAAGAGAAAACTCTTTTGTCACTTGGTTATGACCTCCCTGCAATTTTTCGCAGAATTTCCAACATCTTGTCTTCTTGGAGGCCTCCTCAACTGATTTGTCCTTGGTTAGAGCCTCTATGCTTTCAGGCCCCATCCTTAAACAGTTGGCTGACCTGTGGTTCTTTCTTTCTTCTGTCATCTTTCCCTTGAAATTCCTGTGTGTTTCTTGAAAACCTGTAATATCAACCTCGCTTGATTTCAAAATAAGCTACCTCGCTTGATTTAGTAATTCAGCCTCGCTTGATTAATGAGAGAAGCTTTGGTTTCTGCTTACCACGACCTTACCATTTGAAACAAGGGCATGCATGAGGTGTTTCTTGCATAAGAAAATAAAACTAGGAACCAACCCTTTTCAAATTTTAAAATGACTAACATAAATGACCTCTAACGAATGTCATGATGGTTATGAATGATGGCATGTATGAGAAAAGACTCCTAGATGACACCTAATCATGAAAGATTAACGGAATTTGATGGATTTGATAACTTGACAATACATGCTACGAATCCCCAATTTCGTAGCGCACCTAATTTAATTTCAGGGTTTTGCGCTACGAAAAGAGCAGCGTTTTCGTAGCGCAAAAGCAGTTTTTAACACTGTCTGCGCTACAAAAACGTGGTTTCGTGGCTTAATAAAATAAAAAAAATTAAAATGATTAAAAACTGTACTTTCTAAACATTATATGAGACACTCAAGGTATGAGATAAGGTTGTTGGACTTTATTTTGTAATGAAAATGAGACTCTAACCCTATCACTTAACCCCTAAAAACAAAAAATGACTTAACACCTATCTAAGACCATGACTAAAACAAGGTAAACTATCCAAGTTTTAGAAAAAACTTTTATGGTGATAACACCCCCCAAATAGATGCAACTCTTTACAGGTCAATAATTGGAGCTCTCCTATACTTAACTGCTACAAGACCAGATATTATGCAAGCAGTAGGAATGGTAGCGAGATTTCATTCAAATCCTAAACAATCCCATCTAGCAACTATGAAAAGAATTCTCAGATATCTGAAAGGAACGACTGATTTTGGTCTTTGATATCCTAAAATTTCAACTCTTATTGTGATAGCTTATTCTGATGTTGATTGGCCCAGAAGTGTGGATGATCGAAAAAGTACCAGTGGAAATGCATTCTTTATGGGAGATTGTCTTGTATCTTGGCTCAGAAAAAAGCAATCATCTATATCCCTTTCTACAGCTGAAGCCGAATATATAGCTGCTGCTGATTTTTGTACACAAATTCTATGGATGAAGGAAGCCTTGAAGGATGTAAACATAGAAACTAAGCAACCAATTACTATTTTTTGTGACAATACTAGTGCCATCAGTCTTTCAAAGAATCCGGTGATGCACTCAAGAACCAAACATATTCCAATCAAATACCACTTTCTCCATGAACAAGTTACTAAACACAATATCAGGTTGGAATACGTCAATACAAAAGAGAAGATTGCGGATATCTTTACAAAACCCCTTCCACGAGAAGCATTTGAGTATGTTCGCCAAAAGATGGGGGTCATTTCTCTTGCATCACATTAAATCAAGCAGCATGTCAGGGGGAGCAGCATGACAAGGGGAGTACTTGGGCATCCCATTTGCCATTGATGTCAAAAGGGGAGAGAATTCTATAATATTTCCATCAATGACAAAGGGGGAGATTGTTGGTCAATAATTGTCATTGAATGGAATATAAGCTCTCTTGATGAGCTCTCTTAATTGAAGATTGATAGATGCTACACTATGACATATGTTGACATGGAAGACACACCATGATGAAGAAGCTCTAATGATCTCTTACTGTCCCAATCACCTTCTGCACTAAAATTTTATGAACCACCACAAAGAAAAATAAATTTAGACACCTTGGAGGCATCCTTTCACAATGAATCCTAGACCATATTAAAGAGGATTTTTCCCTCTTTCCAACAAGCTCTTACTTGCCCCGAAACTCCCATTAATTTGTGAGAATTTGAATTTTTAAGATAAAAAATATATATATTTGCAGTCAAGCGGACCTATGCAGTCATATAGTGTCGGCCTTTCTTCCAATGGATGTGTCTCTTCATAGGGACAAACCACTATATATATATATATATATATATATATATATATGCGTTCATTCATTTATGGTCAGCAATTTGAAAAATAACATCCGAAAAACACAAAACATTGAGGAGAGTTCACACCTTGTGAACTAAGGCCGATGAGGACTTTAAAAGCATATTCTTTGGGTTATTCTTCCTTCAAAGCTCAGACTACAGACCTTGGACAGTCATCTGAAGAGGCCCGGATTACTGGGTTGTGAAGGCTTGAACAGACCTGTAAGAGACTTAAATTATTGGCTCAGACTATACTTAGAATCATTGCTATACCTCGGATCTGAGGATAGACATCTTTGAAGGATCAAACTCCTTATAGTCCTAATCGGTCTCAGACAGGGCTATTTCTGTGGTGGATACCTTCCTTACCTTGGACTGTCCTTAAGAATTGAAACTCGGACAAGACCTCATCTCAGACTTGTGGAAGGAGGATAGCAGACGCATGTTTGTAACAACTCGGATTAGTTGAGACTTTGGATCAGTGACCACATACAGGACTGCGAATCAATGACCATCTACAGGACTTCGGTTCAGTGATATAAGGGCTCGGACCTGTGGAGCTTGAGTTATACACCAGATCAAGGACAGTCATTTGGAGAGGACGTGTAGTTTAAAGGCTCAAACTTGCAGCCATAGCCTAAGAGGCTCAGACTTGTTAATAAACTTCAAACCCCTGGAGAAAATAAGGGCTCGGACTAGTGATATTACAACTCAAACTTATGTGAGGACAATTGAAGTCACATGATGGACAAAGTACAGCGAAGAATATTGTTGATGACAGTCAAGTAAGTACATCACACATTTTCTATTAAAAAGAAGACTGAGGGATTGGTGTCCTTGGGGTAGGTGCCCCTAAACACAAGGTTGGTGCCCTGAGAAGATAGGGTCAAAGCCCTAGAGGTCGGAGCCTCATCAAAGTCCAAGTTGGTGCTTGGCAAACAGGTTGGTGCCTGTTTCATTAAAAGGGTTGGTGCCCTTCTCTCATCTATTGTATACTATTATTAAAAAGGGATTGAAGTTCTCTTTAATTCTTAATATCATTATTATATATATCTCTGTATTTAATTGTGAAGAATCTAACTGGCAATAATTAACAATTGAAAAGAAATATTGATTCACCCCCCTCTCAGTATTTCCAACACATGGTTCTTGGCATGTGAAGCAAAGCTTCCTCCTCCGCAAGTCTCTTCAGACATTATCACTAAGAGGCTCTTTTTTCTGGTTCTCCTTTAGAGGAAGAACATTCACATCTTTCCCCTTTGACTGGAAAGTGGGATTTTGCTAAAATGGAGCTCTTGCCCTTAGCAAAGAATCTTGTAAATCTCTAGCCCTCTCAATAGAATCTTGGAGTGTAGTTGGTTTAGTGGATTTTACCAACCCATGTAGAGGCTCTGCTAGCCCATCAATGAACATATAAACTCTCCTAGCTGCAAACAAATCTGGCACCATGACGGAAAGTTTCATAAATTCAGAGATATAGGTCTCTAGATTACTTGTCTTCTTGAGCTTGGCTAGCTCAACAAAAGGTGCCTCTGGGTCTCTTCGATCAAATATTTCTACTAACCTCTAGGTGAACTATGAATATGCAGTTACATTGGCATGCCCCAATGTAGAAAGACCATGAAACCACCAATCATGTGCCTCACCTTCAAGGTGTAGTGCTTCTATTTTAATGGCTTCAATCTCCGGCACTTGGTTCAACTGAAAATAGATATCTAATTTCTCCACCCAATACTTGGTTGTGCACTTGGATGACCCATCAAAAGCGGGCAAAAAAAACCTACCCATAATACGATGCAAATCATTTTTCTGCATGTACCCTCCACTCTTATTGTTATTATAGGGTCTCCTATTGTCCTTGATCTAGAAAAACTCCTGGAAGCTCATATTGTCTTTGAATATCTGAGATTGAGACTCATACTCTAGAAAATAACCTGCAAGAGTCTCTTGTTCTTGAGGTCCTCCACCTCCATTTCCTACTGCTAGGAACATAGGCATAGTGGAGCGTTGGGAAACTTGTTGCATTACTAGTTTCTCACCCCAACGATGTAAAGTGTCAGAGCTTTCTCCATGTAGAAACCTTCTTGGGGTCTCTTTATGTCTCTCCATCCTCATATCCTTAATTTATCTGGGAATATCATGCATTTTTTGGAGAAGAAGCTTTGGGAACTCCTCATCCATTTCTCTTGATATTAGAGTCTTGTCTTCGTTTCTTGTATAATAAAATCTTCTTCTTCTATTAATGTATCGCTTCTCCCTTTCTGTGAGAGGCTTTTCTTCTCCTGGTGACATAGATGTGATGTCTCACAGGTTGAGCCAAGATTATGCTTTGATACCACTGTAATATTCCAAATTAGGAAAAACAGGAATATAGATCATAAAACTGGAAAATGCCATAAAATATCAATACATCAATATAAGCATACCATAGAGCCATTCTATTACACATTATAGCAGAAAAATGAGTACAAGATCTTGAGGAAAAAGTCACTCAAGCTAGGCAAAACAAGCCTCAAATGACCCAATACATAAAATATGAGATGATGCAGCTATATAAAATGTTGGAAGACATATGACTGTGCAGTCCTATGAAGAATAATTTCAGGGTAGAACTTAAAATGCATAGATCTGCTGCTATAATGCTTAGAAAATATCGGGATCAAAGATCTAGGCTTTCTAGCACCAATCCAAGACAACCCAAAAGGGGTTTTCGGAAATAAACCATATGAAAGTTGCAGCCCTAGGGTTGAATAACGCACTGCAACTGGGTGACTGATAGGAGGTGGTTGATATGATATAAAAATGGCCAAAACCCCTCCCAATAGATCCTCTGGATGAAGGGTTTCTCCCCTCACTGGAAAAAAAACTCAAACTTGGGCACTAAGCCGTCCACTGCAACTGCCCTGCAAAATAGCGCATTTTCTGAAGGAGACTGCACTGTTGAAGATGGTTGAAGCTTGGCCTGATGTTGGATCGTGGAAATGATGCTCAAGGAACCTCCCAATAGGTCCTTCGGATGAAGGGTTGCTCCCCTCACTAGAAAACAAGCTCACAAAATTGGGTACTTGACCCTCCACTGCAACTCCCCTGCAAAATAACGCAATTCCTGAAGGAGACTACGTTGTTGATGAAGGGTGAAGCTTGGCCTGATGTCGGATAGCATAATGAAGCTCAAAGGAACCTCTCCTGAGTGGGAACTCGAAGTTCCTCAAAGATGAGGGTGGTATTTCCACACAGAGACACCCTTGTGCTAAACAACACAACAGACTCCGCTAAATAGCTAAAGTGTGTAGAAAGTCATAAAAGACCAAACATAAACAATAATCAAAATACCTTTTATGGTTTCCATCCCCTTCCTTATATTCTTTGTGAACCTCCTCACCCTTGGTCCCACTCATTAAATATGCTACTCTCATGGAGACTCCCTCCCACTAAGATTGCGTTGTCCTCCAATAACTCTCCACTACCTCCATAACAATGTTGTTGATTTAGTCAAACTTGACCCCATCCACATGCTTTAACCCCTATTCACACCTAAGAGTGTTTTACTCAACTGATAAGATGATCTATATTCACATTAGAAGTGGTTTTATTCCTACTAAAGAGATTTACGGGTCTTCCTACCCTCTTACTCATCTACCTTAATGACAAAAGAAAATTTTAATATTCCAACTAGCTGAAAGCTAATTAGGAATATTACACAATCTAGAAGGAAGGTCAAGGTAAGAAGAAGGTGAAGTCTAGAAGGGAGGTCGAAGGTTTGAATATGAAGAAGGTCGAAGAAGAAGAGGAGTTGAGAAAAGGAAAAAAGTAGAAGTTTGATTGTTGTTGTCAAAGGGTCTCATCAAGAGAACTTGTGTCTTGGTCTTGGAGTGGCAAATAGGTCAAGGGTCTCAGTCTTGGCATTCGTCAATTGGAATCTCTATAAGAAGAAGAATTTGCTCGGTTTTTCCTCTCAAAGAGTGAGAGGTTTTGGCCCTGGATGATAGCCTATATTTTGTGTCTCTTGTCTCTTTATGGTTTATACATTGGTAGTTGTTTGATGAAGAATAACACTAATAACCAAAGTAAAAGGAGATCCTAATCTAAAGAAGTAAAAAGTACTCACAAATAGTTACTACTAGAAGAGAAATCACTTAATCTCTATGCCCTAGATTTCTCAACATATTCTTCACCACTTTCTCCACCTCTTCATAAGAGATTTCTCTCATGAGGGCCCCGTTCTGCTCCAGGGTGATTAGTTGAGGGATGAAAACGGTCACTTGATTAATGGCTTCATATATATCCTAGTAAACTCCTAGTAAAAGGACACCAACTCTACTTCCATTTCACTATGCTCGACAAGGCAATTCTAGTCCCTAGAGGTTAGGGAGAAGATTCAATTATGGTGTTGATGCTTGACCATTGAGTAGTGAAATAACTTTGCATTGCGCTCCCCCTCTCTTAACCAAAGTACATGGGACTTTTGCTTCCAAAGTACCTCCTTTTGCTTACACTATGACTCTAAATCATGAATAATCCACCCTTCCTCCTCGACAAGGAACTCAAATTTACCCTCCACTATAATCTTGCCCTATATCTCTTCCATACAAGCCTTCAGGTTCTTCTTCTTAATAAGGATATTCCCAAATTCCTCATTATTCTAAGACTTGATTTTGATCTTGAGTTCGTACAGTTTACACTGAAATATATGCATTAAGCTACCACCTTGAACCACGATGTCCTGCCACCATTGATCCATTTTTCATTAATTTCCCAAGGAGCGAAAATCCTCAGCAAAAGCAGCAGAGATTAGCCACTGCTAGTGATCTAATCCCAGGTAGGGAAGGATCATTGCTTTTATGAATGTGTCTCGGACTAGGGATTCCTCAGAGATAAGGAATCGATCTAGGTGGAAAGCCACCTAGTGCCACCTCCCCCTCCTGTTATTCCAGGTGTGAAAGCCATTATGCATTTCCACTTCCACCAAATTGAGGTCCTCAATGGTTTCTTAGAAGGACACCACCACCATATCCAATCTCACATTTCCTCCTCTTTCCTCCTCTAGATTTTCAATCAGGTTAAATTCACCGCCAATTATCCAACAATCATCCTGAAGCAATTGTCTGACCCTTCTCAAATCTTCTAGAAATTTCTCCTTTTGACCTAGCACTTATGGTTCATAAACCGACGATAAGCTCATGCTTTCCTCTAATCCTAAACAATGGAAATTCCCCAAGAGGATATTATGAGTTGCAAACCAATCTTGAAAGTTTATCCACCCAGGATCCCAAACTACTGGTAGACCACCTGTAGTACCTCTTGCATCAACTGTCGTCACCTCGCTATTGCGCCAACATTTTTCCAGAATATTCCCCATCTTCTCTCCAGATACTTTTGTTTCATGTAACATCACTATATCTGGTTTCTCAAGTTCTACCTTTTTCCTTAGATATCTCTATTTGCCTTTGTTATTTAACCCATGAATATTCCAAGAGACCAATTTCATTAGGAACTTAATGAAGTTTGGTGGTAATATTCTCTGATCTGATTTATTTGGTCGGAGTTCAACATGTATTCCCTTGCTTCTCTTAGTACCTCCATAGAGGATTTGTGCCCTTTCTTTCCCCTTTCCACTACCATTATTGCATTTTTGGGAGAGCTTTGTGATCCATTGTCTTTATCTGAAATGGATAGCCGCAATTCGCCTTCCAAGTTAATATTGATTTTACTCCATTGACTAAACTGATGGAGAAAGTGTTGAAGTTGATTTAAGGGGATTTCTTGAACTTATGCTCATGCCCATATGCAAAAAAAATCCAAGATGATCCTCTCATATGGTCCCAATTTACTATATTTATCTTCGACTTCCAAGATTTTGCTAGTGTGTGTTAAAACTTCTTTTAACTCATGATCCTCCTATGGGCCCTTTGGGGCTTTTCTTTTTGGATTTACTTTCTCTGTCACATTAATGTTGGGCTCTTCTGTTTCCATAACCTGAATAGCCTGCATCTTAGTGTGGAGCTCTGGATCCCCCTTATTTTTCAAGTTGATCTAGGACTGTAAAATGATTGTCCCCAAGATACATCAATTTTTTCTCTTGAGAAGTACTTTATGTAGGTTGTGCCACTTAACTTCGAGTGGACCTAGTCTTTTACTGTCCAACCGACTAGAACCTGTCTCGATTCCCTACATCTTTATTCCTTTGGGCCTCAGCGAGGATGAGGGGGAAATCTCTAATAATATGCTCATGTTTGTGGCACCTCTAACACTTGAACGACACATGTTCTTAGTTGAGCGATTACAACCATACCAAATCATGGCACTCCAATTTAATGGATTCCAGAAAGAGTTGCGATATATTTATATAGACACAAATTCAAGCATATGAGGCATATTTTCTCTTCTTAGCCTTCTCCAGTACTTTCACAATGGTGTCGATCACATTGCCTATTCCTTCCATAATATTGGGTTCCCAGAAATCCTATGGCAGGAAGAAGAGTTTTACCCAAACCGGAACTACTAAGAATTATTCTTTCTCAGGATTATAGCATTCTTCCCAAAACATCATAAAAAGACCAACATCATTCATGAAATATGATACATTCTCAAAAACCCACTTTCTATCATCCAAATTTGCAAATATAACCTTGAAAAAACCTTTGGCTTTGAATTGCAGTTCCATTGAGCCCTTAGGATTCCATTTGAGCTAGACCCATTTTCACAATGTCTTGTTCTTTCGGCCATATGCCCATGAAATTACAAATGAGGGCATGATCATTCATGAACTATTTTGTTTTCTCCAACCAATTATTAGGTATCACAAATCTAAGTTTCGATGATGCTTTTAGCAAGCATCTCCCTTTCAATTTTGCTTGCCATTGGGATCCTAACGCTGGGCTTTCCTCCAGAGCCTTGTTTCCAAACTAGGAACATGTGATACCATCCATTGGCGTATGGGAACCCATCAATACGTTACGATAGGAGGGTGTGTCACCCCTCCTCAAGGGACCATTCATTGGGCCACTCAAAATTCAAAAGTTGTCAAAGCCAACCCTCACTCGTGATGTCACTGGCATCATTTACTAATCTCAATTCTCCGCATAATTTTACAGGTTTCACCCAAACCCTAGCAGAGCTCCTTCCAAGCATTCTTGTACACCTGTCTATTACATATTACTTTCGAATAAAGAATATATATATATATATATATATATATATATATTTGAATCAAAATTTAATTAGATAAAAAATTTATAGCAATATTTTTAGAAAATGTTTAAATGATGAAATATGAGCTACTTCATCAACTCATTTTTATTGTATCTATCTTAGAATATGATTTTCATAATTTTAATTTAATTATTAATAATTAATAAGTGGATTATTTTAATCTTTAGAAAAAGTTTATTATATTGTAACAAAGTCTATTTAAAAGTTTAGAATCTTTATAGCAAAATGAGATGAATCTCACTAATTCAAAAATCATATTACATAACTTATTTTTAATTCTATTTAACAAAATATAAACATTATTTTTTTAAATATAAAAATTATTTTTTAATAAATATAAACATTATTTTTTTTTTAATATTCATTTACAATAAAATTGGTATGGAAACAATTATCAATGATATTAAATATTTAAATCTCACATTCTAGAATCAAAGATGAGACACCATCATATAATTGGACAAATCATTCTTGAGAAATATAACTCAACTATAAGATGCGACAAAGACAACTCAAATGAGTGGTTAGAATGATGCAATTGGACAACTCAATCTTGACAAAGACACCTCAACCATAAGATGCCACAATTGAGAAGATGGTTGTTAGAATAAAGTATCTTTCATAAAGCCAAGGCCAACTCATGACACTTAAAAGAGACCAAACATTCAAAGTCAAAGAGTATATATATAATTTTAAGATTTAAAAGTCATTTCAGCATCACTGAGAAACAAGAGAGGTTGGCATACCATCTTAAAAAAATGCTTGTGACGAGATAGGATGATGTCGTCTTGTAATAAAAATAAAAATAATACCGTAAGGGATTGACAGATTTTTCATTCGCTTATTTTAATTAGGTTTTAAATTTGTTTAGAAACTAATGGAATTTTGGTAAGAATTTGATAAAATTTAGTGAAAATTTTGAGAAATTTTGGTTGTTTAATTTCAAGATTTTGAGTGTTTCAGAGATTTTTATGGTGCTAAATCCATTTTCATTATAGAAAATTTATTTCAAGCACTTTTACTGTCAATTTTTTTGATAATAAAAAAGGCCAGATTACTGTAATTTTCTGCTGCAGTATGAGCAAATTTGCTCTACATTTTCATTTAACTGGAATTTAAACAAAATTTATTTAAAGAAAAAAAAACAATTATTCTTAAGAGGCAACAATTTTGCTCAGAAAATAGTGAAAAATCTGACATTATTTTGATAAAATTTGGTACAAATTTTGAGAAATCTAAATTACAGCTCTCAACCTTCATGATCATAAAAAACAAGGCAAACACTTTATTGGTAAGATTAAAAAAAAACAGATTTTCAGGGCAAAATTGTGACCTCCATGAAACTTCCCAGCAAAATTGTGACCTCCATGGACAACATCAGGAAACTATGTCATTGACAACCTGCCAAACTATCTCCTTAACTTTCAGCGTACTCTGGTGCCATGTAACCTCTGCACAAATTCAGATGCAATCAAATCCGCATTACCTACCAGCCTCAAACTTGCGTGATCCATATTCAGATATACGAGTTGTAATTGCTTCATTTGCTCTAATTCTTTAAAACAATTAGTCCGGAACCCCAAGAGAAAAAACTTACAAAGTTCCTGCAACTCTAGTGCTAACGTGGCTTTGATCTTCTGCAAAGAATCTGGGCAACCCAAAGTCTGCTATTTTGGGTCTGTGTTTATCATCTAGTAAAATATTGCTTGCTTTAATATCTCTGTGGACGACCCGAATCTGAGATTCCTCGTGAAGATAGGCCAGACCACTTGCAGTTCCAACTATGATTTCATACCTCTCTTTCCATTTAAGTAAATGGCGTTTTGTTGCATCTGCAATGCATCACAGAGCCTAAATATATTATCTGCAAGCTACATACAAAAATACAGGAATCAAAGATCTATCCAGCGATTAAGAACAAGTGTATACCGTATACAATCTTGTCAAGACTACTGTTGTGGAGGTATTCGTGTGGTGATAACCTTCTGGAACCTTCAACAGAGCAACCAAGCAATTTCACTAGAATCATGTGCGGCAAACAACTGATGAGATTTGCTTCATTCGTAAATTCAGCATCTGCTCGCCTTGGACCCATATACAGCAGTTTAGCTGCAACCTCTCTGCCATTGGTGAGTACCCCCTGCAGATCCACTCACTTAGAAATCATTTTTATTCTCCATTTCTACATGGAGATGCTGCTTTAAAATATCTAATTCTATATGAAATAATTGAAAGAAATATTAAGCTCTCACTTTAAAGACGGATCCAAACCCTCCATCACAAAGTTTGTTCTCTGCTGCAAAGTTGGAGGTAGTCTGTCTCAGAATGTCGTACTTGAAAATGAGTTCTGGATTCGCTATAGTCGGCCTTTGGATAGAAACTTCCTCCTCACCTGCGAAAACAATTACAAGGTGTCTAGTTATCTTTCACACAAGGTAATCAGAAGCTTCCAAGATCCTTAACACTGAAACATTTACCTGCAAGTGCAGGGCCTCCAGTTCGAGAACCCCCTTCCCAACATATCAGAGGAGAGCAAATATTCCATTTCCAAGTGCCTATGACTGCAATTAATACAATCATAGCGGCTTCTACGCTCAGACTGACGCCCAACGCGCTAAATCTTTTACCCTCTAAAAATTTACACAAAAAGTGTAAGTAATCAGGAAGCTCTGTTTTAGTTCACTGTAAATAAATGAAACCCTACGAAACCCAAATAAATGAAACCCTAAAAAACCCATATATTCCTCATGTGGATAAAAAAGATACCTGAGGACAGAGGCTTTCTTCTGGTGGTGGCTATAGAACAGAGACTGTTGAAAATTTCATAAACCTGGTAACGCAGGTAGCAGGTCTTAGATCCGAATTGAGCCCCAAGAGCTCCAGTTTGGCATGAGAATATATATTCCCAGGCCAAATTTAGACACGATTCGCCGCCTGTTCGGGCAGATCTGTCCAATACTCCGCTAAGCCGTAGGTATTCTCCATTAAATAAGATGGGGCATCTACTGCAACTGCACCGAAGAGTTAGGGGTTTGGTGCAGTTTTAGTGGTAAGGTTCACGCGCAGGAGTTTCTACTCTCCGATGGGCACGATTTTTGGCATCTTTGACTTTTATTTTTTTTAAAGGCAGAAGCCTATCCTAACGCGGTTTCTTTTTATTTTTTATTTTTTCATTTATATTTTGGTTTGTCTTTTTTAGATTTTTTTAATTATAAATTATAGATGTTTTTTTTAAATATATTTGAGAGATGTAAGTGTAAAATTTTAATTTTTTTTAATATTTAATTTATTAGTATATTTAAAAATATATTTTAAATGCTAAAAATTATAATCTTATTTAAAATGATATTATTAAACTATAATTAAAAAATAAAATTACATAAAATCGTCTAGATTCATCTTACTTTTGGATTTATCAAGTGTGTTGAGAGGAAATCTCTTTTTTTTAGTGTAAAACTTGAGAAAAAGTTTGCACTTCAAGAGATTTGATCTCTGAATGCTTGATGGATTTAGGGTGGTTTCAGTCGTGTGCCCCAAGGAAAATCTATGGAAGATATGATTAATTTTATCAATAATATGTAAATATATTTAATATTAATATATTCATTTTAAATATGCTAAATATTTAAAAAATTGAGATGATAAATATTTTGTGTAATAATTTTCGGTGAAAATCACATAACATAAATACATAACTTATGTATTTATTTGATTAGGTTTGATTTTTTATTTTATATAGAATTTATAATTAAAATATAATTAAAAATTTTGAAATATAATAGAATTAATACTATAAATAAAATTCTTCCTATTTCAGTTAAACTAGCCGTTTTTCCAACGGCTAGTTGGAGATGTCCTGATCTACTTAAACTTGTTCTTGATCAGATTGCTCATCTTGTCCTGATGATGAACCACACTGGTTGGTTCGAAACTCGTCGACAGAAATTTATGTTATGTGATTTTCACCGAAAATTATTACACAAAATCTATGGATCACAGAAGCCAAATTCCTAATGATAAATATTGTTAATAACTTATGAAATAAAAATTTTGAATGCAAAGTTACAATAATGGTGTTGAATGATAGAAAATGTGAATAATAAGAATGTATTCAATTACAAATAGTCTTCATGTGATCAATCTCAAATTATTTTCTTTTATTATTCTTATTGTCACCCTTGTTAGTTTTGTCATATTTTCATATTGATTATATGAAAAGAACAATTGAAATTGTAATCCATTTAAATATTTAGCTAGAGTTGTTGTAGTAAACATCACACTTGTCTCTCTTTCTCTCCAATATTAATAGGTTGAATCACTATAAAACAAAAATCAATGTACATTGTCAATAATTTCTTGTGCTTACACTGAAATCAAGCAGCACATTGTTAATCCAATCACTTTAAAATTAATGTAACATCGTACATCAAATTACATCAAGTCAGAAATCAACATCTACATTGAAATCAATGCATCTAATGCAAACACTCAAATAAGATTAGAAAATAACTTCTACACTAAAATCAATGCAATGCAAGCAATCAAATAGGATTAGAAATCAACATCTACACTCAAATCAGTGCATCTAGTGCAAGTAAGAAAATAAGATTAGAAACCAACATCTACACTGAAATCAATGCATTTAGTGCAAGTAGTCAAATAGGATTAGAAATCACCATCCACGCCGAAATCAATGCATTTAGTACAAGAAATCAAATAGGATTAGAAATCATCTACATTGAAATCAATGAATCTAGTGCAAGCAATAAAATATAATTAGAAATCAACATCTACATTGAAATCAATGCATCTAGTGCAAGTAATCAAATAGGATTAGAAATTACCATCTACACTGAAATCAATGTTTTTAGTGCAACCAATCAAATAGTATTGGAAATCATCTACATTGAAATCAATGCATATAGTGTAAGCAATTAAATATCATTAGAAATCAATATCTACACTAAAATCAATGCATCTAGTGCAAGCAATCAAATAGGATTAGAAATTACCATCTACGTTGAAATCAATGCATCTAGTGCAAGAAATCTTCTTCCCTCTCCCCCCTCCATTTATATTTATATCGCCCTCCATCTCTCCTTCTTTGTCTCTCTATCTCACCCCCCAAACACACATGCTCTCTCACTTCATATCTATCAATATCTATGTCCCTCCCTCCCTCTCTCCATCTCTCTTCTTCCCTCTCTTCACCTTCCTTCTATATCTCTATCCTCCCCTTCTCTCCCTCTCCCCTGCTTCTATCTCTCTTTCCTCTTACTTTCCTCTCTCTCCACCTTTCTCTCTCTATGTCTTTCTTCTTACCTCCCTCTCTCTCCCCTTACAACTCCATCTCTCTTCCCACCCTCTCTCCACTCTCACACATTCTCTCTCTTCCTTCCTCTCTATCCCTTTCTCTCACACCTCTCTCTCTCTCTCTCTCTCTCTTCACCCTCCAACTTTGTTACTATATCCCTCCCTCTCTCCTTATCTCTCCTTCTCTTCCCCCTTCTCTCCATCTATCCTTATTTTTCTCTTTATCTCACCCCCAAACATGGGGCCACTCTCTCTCCATCTCTCCCTTGTCACTCCCTCTCTTTCTCCACTTCTCACTCTCTATGTTTTTCTTCTTCCATCCCTCTCCCCCCCTCCAACTCGATATCTCTTTCCATACCTCTCTCCTCCCTCTCAAGTCAACTCTCTCCCTTTCTCTATTGCTTCCCTCTCTCTTACCTCATCTCTCTCTCTCTCTCTCTCTCTCTCTCTCTCTCTCATCCTTCCTCTCTCTCCCTTTCTCTCCTACCTCCCCCTCTCTCTTCCCCCATCTCTCTCTCTCTCTCTCCAATCCTCTCTCTCTCTCTCTTTGTCATCCAATCCCCTCTATCTCTCCCTCTCTCATCAACTATGTTACTATATCCCTCCCTCTCTCCTTCTCTCTCCTTCTCTCCCCCCTTCTCTCCATCTCTCCTTATTTGTCTCTTTATCTCACCCCTAAACATACACACTCTCTCTCCATCTCTCCCTTGTCACTCCCCCTCTCTCTCCACTTCTCACTCTCTATGTCTTTCTTTTTCCCTCCCTCTCTCCCCCTCCAACTCCATCTCTCTATCCCTCCCTCTCTCCTTCTCTCTCTCTCAAGTCATCTCTCTCGTCCTTCTTCTATTTCCATTTCTCTCCTACCTCTCTCTCTCCTCTTCCTCTATCTCTCTCTTCATTCCTCCTCTCCCCTCTCCTTCAATTTATCTCTATCTCTCCCTTGTCACTCCCCCTATTTTTGCACCTCTATCACTCTATGTATTTGTTTTTCCCTCCCGTATATATCTAGAATTAATATATATCATGATATATTAATATAAATTATAATATCACAATTTTAATATTGTAATAATCCAAAGTTATTAAATTTAATAATATTAATATATTAATATGAATATTATATTTAATAATAATAATATTTTAAAATTAATATTAGGGTTAATAATGTTTTTTTTTGCATGGTATTAATAATAATTTGACCCGTGGTAGTATTTGGCCCATAGGCTTCACCTAAATAAAACCTCCTCTTGTTTGAGTGTTTATAAATATAAAGAAAGTTATTGAGTAAATATAAAACGAGATTTTATTTATTTGCCATACCTCTTTTAGTTATGTTGGTTTATGTAGTAAATATAAAAATAAGGTTTATTATTTACCATATCGCTCATTTATATATATATACCATATCTCTTTTATTTACCATGGTATTTGGCCCATAAACTTGATATATAATTAGATATTGATTTCTAATTATATATTTTTATTTATTACAAATATATTAATTATAATTGAGTAATTGTTCACCTATAATCTTACCTTACATCTACCCTATACAAAATTGTAAAGCGCCTCTAAACAAAAACAAATTTAAAAATAAAAATAAAATAATTACACATTTTCTCAATACTTTTATTTTTTATCAACATTAATTAAATAAATAATAAAAATACACACTACTTTCTACATCATACAACGTGATTAAATAATGGATTGTTTTTTTTTAAGATTCTTAATTTTAAATCTTAAAAGTACCATAAGTTATTTCAACTTCTTTTAATAAGATTTTGTTTCTTTTTTAATAATATTGCGTTGTGTTAGAAAGTTTAAGTTTTATTAAATATTATTGAAAGTATTTTATATGAATAATGCAGTAATGGCTATATATTTAATACACGGTGAATTCACATTTATAATATATATGTGTTGCGCAAAATTTATTTTGCTTCAATTTATTGCCTATATATTTAATTAAGAAATTAACAACAAAATTTATTGATAAAGTATTTAATTAAATAATTAATGATTCAATGTTATATTAAAATATGATATTCATGAATTTAATTATCAGAATTTGGTTTTTAAAATAAGTGTGGCTCCTTAGTACCTGTTTTTTAATATAAAAATTAATAATAAGACTACAAAGTTTGAATTTTAATCTATGTTCTAGTGTAAGAGTATCAAAATGGTTAATGGTCCCTCATTCAATATATGAATATTATTTATATTTTTTGGAAGTTAGTGAAGTTTAATGGTGCGAAGCTAAAATCTTGAGGAAGATTGTATAAAAATTTCAGAGCCTGGTTCGCAATATTTTCGGAGATATCATCTGTGGAAGTTAGGTATTTTTTCAGGCTCCTAAATAGGTCATCGTGGCATTTGCGCTATAACTTTTTTTCTACAAAGGTTCAGAATCTGAAATTTGTATGGTGCGAAGCTGAAATCCTGAGGAAATTCGTCAAATTTTTTTTGGAGATATGATCTGTGGAAATTAGTGCTTTTTCAGGCTCCTGAATTTCATCTCAAAGAGGTGATCGTGGGAAAAGTTCAATAACTCTCTCTTTGGGAATTGGATTGGAGTGTCATAAAAAGTGGTCGCAAGTACACGGACTGTAGTTTCTTGGCTATCAATTTCAGAGACAAAGGACGAAACAGTGACACGTGGCAAGTCGTACAAGTTCGCTCTACTGAACCAGTCCATAATTAGGTCATTGTGGGAGATTGGACACAACTTTGTCTTGGAGAATCCAAATTAGGTCAGACCTGTGGCATTCTAAAGATAATTCAGAGGGCTACATTGGTACTGAAATTCAGATATTTAAGTGCCACAATCACAGACGTAATCCAATTTCAATATCAAGATCCTCAAAAGCAAGAAAAAGGTGTGTATTTTTTTCCGAATTGCATAAGTCTTGTTTGAAGAATCAAGTGGAATTGATTCCAAGGGCATATTGAAGAATTTTTATCAGTAATGGGTTCTATTATGCATCCAAAAAAAAATTCCATACCCATTAAGCCCTCAAAAAGCTATACTATGACGCATGAAGAGGAAGAATTGTAGTATGAGATATCAAAATTATGGTACCAAGTGCAACAAATTTCGATCTTACGAAGAGCAACCGAAGATAAAATAGATGGTTTAAAATAAAAAATGAAGGCTAATTTGGATGGTTTGAAGGATCAAATAAAATATACTATGGATGATAAAGTAGTGGAATATCACATCAAACATCAGCAACAAGTTCTCCAACTCTCAAAGGATAACCTAACTTTGGTGCAAAAACAAATGAAACAACCGGAAGATCAACATCACATCGAAAGAAGTTCTGAAGGAGTCACAGAAACAATAACGCGACAAGTACATTCAATTTTAGATTATCTCAGCAAGTGGAAGAACTTTCCTGTAGAAGATTCCACATGGGAGGATGAGAATTTTATACAGAAGCATCAAGAAATAATCAAGCGTTGAGGACAACACTTGTTTGAAGGAGGGGCTACCTCATTAATAGTGTAGTCCCCATAGCCAGGAAGTCTAACCTCCACTATTGGCATGTTGAAATACCCCCGTAACCCCATGTATTATTATTGTGCCCTTACATTATTATTATATAGTTGGTCAGATACCATATCATGGGCCCACTAGGATTACATTGTGGCCCCATGGACTCCTATATATAGAAAGGAGGTTTTGTCATTTGTATCATCCAAGAATTGTTCATTTATGTAATGTATTGGAGGTTTCCCCCTCGAAGTGGCTTATTACTAAGGTGTTGATATCTCTTTTCTTCTATTTTTGGAGCTGGTTACACAACAGTTTCACGAGCCCCTTACCGAATGAGTGTAGCTGAGTTAACAGAATTAAAGATGCGGTTACAAGAATTGTTGGACAACGGATATATCCATCTGAGTGTGTCACCTTAGGGGGCACCAGTATTGTTTGTGAAGAAGAAGGATGGAACCATGAGGGTGTACATGGACTACCGACAGCTAAATAAACTGACTATGAAAAACAAATATCCTTTACCTTGAATAGATGATCTCTTCGACCAAGTAAAATGGGCGATAGTATTTTAAAAGATAGATTTAATATATGGGTATCACCAGATAAGATAAAGGATGAAGACATTTACAATACAACATTCTGAACCAGATATGGACATTACGAACTTGTGGTCCTACTGTTTGTCTTTATCAATGCACTTGCAACATTTATGAGCTTAATGCATGGCATATTTCACCCTTATCTGGATAAGTTTGTTTTTATCTTTATAGATGATATATTGATCTACTCAAAGAATGTGGAGGAGCATAAAGAGAATCTACGCACAATACTGAAAATTTTGAGGTACCACCAGTTGTACGCCAAATTTAGCAAGTGTGATTTTTACAAGGAACAAATATAATATTTGGGCCACGTTATTTCGGCAGAAGGGATAGAAGTGATCCTGAAAAGATAAAAACTATTATGGAATGGAAGGTACCTAAAACTGTGGTGGAAATACAATCTTTCATGGGGCTTGCTAATTACTACCGGCACTTCATAGAAGGATTTTCAAAAATAGGATTTCCTATAACTTCCTTGTAGCGCAAGGGGCAAGTATTCAAATGGACCAGTGAATGGCAAGTTAATTTTGAGAGGCTGAAACAATTATTAACTTCAGCTCCTGTTCTGAAGGTTGCAGACCCAAATCTAGAATTTGAAGTTTGCACTAATGCAAGTAAAGAAGGAGTGGGAGCAGTGTTGTCCCAAAATGGAAAGGTAGTGGCATATGAATCCCGAAAATTAAAATACCATGAATAGCGTTACTCGGCTTACGATTTGGAATTAAGAGTTGTGGTACATGCGATCAATATATGGAGACATTACCTATTCGGTAAAATATTTGTGTTGAAAACTGACCACAACAGTTTAACCAGCTATTTTAAACAAGTAGATTTGAATGCTCACTAGGCTAGGTGGAATGCATTCCTAAGCGAATTTGATTTTGAAATGCAACATGTAAAAGGAAAATAAAATCAGGTTGCCGATGCATTAAGTTGAAAATTGCATCATGTATATGAACTATATTTCAATAGTGTGGAGTCCAAATTTCAGGAACAAATAAAGGAAGATACGATAAAAGATCCCGAATACCAGTTTCTATGGAAGCAAGTGTGGGACATTAAAGTGCAAAGGAAATCATCAAAATATATTGTTAATGGAGAACAACTATTAGTCTTTCAAGAAAATATATACATTACCAATAAGTTAAGTTTAAAAGAACTGATTTGCAATGAATATCACAGAAGCTCATAAGCTGGACATCTAGGCTATCAAAAAATGTTAACGACCATCAGAAAGGACTATTTTTGGCCTCGTATGCACAAATATATTGCAGAGTATTTGACCAAGTGTTTAGAATGCCAGCAGGTGAAATTTTAGCATCAACATCCAGTGGGCTTATTACAACCCATACCAGTACTCGAGTGGAAGTGGGAAGTAATATCTCTAGATTTTATTGTTGGATTACCACGGTCAAAGAGACATAACGATTTGATCATGGTGGTTGTTGATCGTTTGAGCAAAGCCACCCATTTTATTCCTGTACAGTCCAATTATAAGACAATACAAATTGCAGACATATTTATGCGGGAGATATTTAGGTTACATGGTATACCAAAAACTGTCATATCAGATAGAGACGTGAAGTTTACTTCAGCCTTTTGGATGAAACTTTTTACTGGTCTAGGCACTCAAGTCCAATTCAGTACGGTGTATCATCCACAGACTGATGGGAAAGCGGAGTGAGTAAATTAGATTTTGGAGGACATGCTCCGTATGTATGTAATGTAACAACCAACAAAGTGGGAAGACCACATACATTTGGTTGAGTTTTCTTATAAAAATGGGTACTACGAGTCGCTCAAAATGAGTTCGTTCGAAGTCTTATATAGAAGATAGTGCCAGACACCTATTAACTGGAGCAGTCCAGAGACAAAGTTAATGCTTGGACCCAAAATGTTGGCTGAAATGGAGAAAGAAGTTAAGAGGATCCATCAAATCTAAAGAGTGCATAGGATTGATAGAAATAATGTGTAGATCAAAAAAGAACCTATCAGGAGTTTAAAGTAGGCGACCATGTCTATATCAGAATCATACCCAAGAAAAGTACATTAAGGCGGACTACTTGTGCTAAATTGGCACCCTGTTTATGTGGTCCTTTCCAAATTCTGGAAAGGATTGGGCCAGTAGCCTATCAGCTAGCATTAACCAGACACATACGAGTTCATAATGTGTCCCATGTGTCTGTACTAAAGAGATACATATATGATCCTAATAATATAGTACATTGGCAGAATGTTCAAGAAAGAAATAAATGGAAGAACTAAAAACTTTTCAGAAGTTAGATGGTCAAATATAATTTCATTTCTTTTGATAACTGCAAGTCGAACCGGAAGGCGAGTTTCTGGTAGAGCCTCAACGTGTCCTCGATCGGAGAGAAATAACACTCCGGAAGCGAGTCATCACCCAAGTTAAAGTGTAATAGAAGCACTTCAGCCCGGAGGAGGCGACTTGGGAAGATGAAAAAATTGTGCAAGAAGCATATCCTGAATTGTTGAATGGAATGGTATAACATCGAGGATGGTGTTAATATTAAGTGGGGGAAGTTGTAACATCTATGCCTGATGTCATTTACTAAAATACATTTTACTTTTTACTAGACATTGAAGTTATTTTGATTATTTTATTAATTGATTAACAAGTATGTTAATTAGGAAATTATGAACTAAAGTTTCTCACTCATAAATAAAATTTTAATAAAAAATTTATGTTGTCATGAGTCTGATGGAAAATTTTCCAAGATCCCAAAAGTAGTTTAGAAAAGCAGTTGTTGGCAGTAACATTTCCTCTGGGAAAAAGGAAAAGCCTAGAGGAGGAAAAGGGTTATCTGTAGGAGAAAAGGAAATATAGCTATAAAGCTGAAGGACAGAGCACCAGAGCTGGAAGAAGACCAGTGGCTCTCTGTTACCTGATAGGAGAAGAGACTGGACTGGAAGTCCTGAGGTGTACCTAAAATACTGTTGTGAATCCTACTTGGGTGAGGAGCACGGGGGGATTAGAGGACATCATCGCCTCACTCAAGGATGGGCAGAAGCCATCAGCTTACTCAAGTGAGATAAGTAAATTAGGATTGATTAAGTTTCTGTTTAATTTACTATGAAATTTGTGGCTATTTCCAAAGAACAAAGTGTAGTGAAAGAGTTTTTCTATAAATAATTTGGGAAGCATAATTTCAGTAAACTGTAATAGAGAATAAAAGGGGTTTTCCTATTTTTATTTCTTAGATTTGTTAAATTCTTTA
Organism: Pinus albicaulis; assembly: GCA_034641835.2. NCBI lineage: Eukaryota > Viridiplantae > Streptophyta > Pinopsida > Pinales > Pinaceae > Pinus > Pinus albicaulis. The sequence continues at coordinate 1,519,321,736 of CM076578.1, read as the reverse complement.
AGTTAAATTCTATTGAGAAAGAAAAGACTCTTAGGAAAGGCAATATAATGCTTATAATAAATGATAGAAGAACAAGTTTGATAGATGAGCCCAAGGGAGGAGGAAACCCTCAGGTTTTCAAATTATATGTCCTGTGAAGTATATCCAAATAGTACACGGACAATGGGATAGGTTCCCTTGAGGTGGTCTAGTCACCTTTCGAACAGACAAAAGTATATGTATGTAGCATAAGACTGTAAAAATTATATACTAGCATAAGTATAAACTGTAGAAAATGAACTTTCGCAGACCCAGAATTTACATAACTCTAAACAAGAAAGATAGCAAGTATTGCAGAAGAATATATTAGACAATGCTACGAAGTAGTCTACCCATTATTGCAATAAAGCTAGACAATACCATCTCAAAGACTGAATCAAAATATAGTTATAGCAAAAACCAGTAATATGAAATTGTATGCATGTTTCTCTCTATATATATAACGATTTGTAAGTATGGTCGTTACGGGAAATAGGAAAACAAATACATGCATTTCTGTATATATAGAGAAAGTCTAAACCTGTCATAATAAAATTAACACATGATGATATAGAAATCTTATAAATGGAGATTCAGAGATAGAAACTTCAAAAGACCCGAAGGTCTAGTTCATAGAGACAAAAAACATAAACCATAAATATAAATTTACATTACCGTTGTTCCAGACAGTAAATGAACTCTGAAAATTATATGATGGAAATAAATTAATAATCAATCGAGAAAACCCTCGTTAGACAGGAGGTATTAAAATATATACATATATACAAAAAAGAAACTACAAGATTCTCAAAAGAAAGAGTCCGGCCTTGTAGCCAAACCCAAAAATACTGAATTAAATAAAGTCACTGTCGCGCAGACGGATATAGCACATGAAGAACAAACTAAAAACCCTTCAACAATTCACGGAGGCCGATGAAGAAAGAAACCCTCGTTAAAGCCTGCACCTGGAGAAGTAAACAGAGAAGCTTCTTTCAGTACAAAAGGCTACAAACAATCGTCGAAAATAGTAAGACAATCTTTGAAAAAGAGTACTTGCAAGTAAACCAAGGGTCAGTCAATTCTATAACAGAGCATGGGTAAGGGAATCTGAAAGACTAATATATATATATATATATCTGTGTGTGTGTGTGTGTGTGTAACTTACCTTGGGGTTTATGTCGTAAGCCTGAAACTCTCAGATTTACCTACAACCAATCATGCCAGTGTTAATACTTGTGATAGAAGGGGAAACTTAAATAAAATTCAAACTCCGAGCAGAAGTGCGGCTAACCCTGAGCTGGAGAAGTTACCTGAAGAATACATACCGAGAGGGATATTCTTCTATGGTTGGAACCTCACAACCAGACTAGCTTGATGCCTGGATTCCACGACCGTTCCAGAGACACAGATGAAATTAGAGAGATGCAGAGGTTCCACACGAATCCAGACATCGAGTCATAACACAGACGAGATTAAAACCTATAGCAACTGACGCTAGGAGAAATTTTAATTCATAACGGTGATCAGCAGGAGCAAACTCACCAAGGCATGGTATTTGCAAAGTTGCAAAACCAGGAGACAAAGTGACCAAGGAGCCGAAATGAGGTAGTTAAGGTTCCTACAAGGTAAGCCTCATACCCTAACGAACCTGGATTAGATCTCCACCTTCGACACACCATGCGGATCAACGAAGATGGACGTGCCACTTACCCAAACATGTTAGAAGACTTAAAAGAAAGTGTAATCTCCATGGTGCGAAAAGCAATGTTTAATTCATTGCTCGTACCCATATTAAATACCAACAATAATCGCCAGATCGTGTGATTAATTTCCTATATGAAACCACAGACGGAAAGCCGAAAAAACAACCCAAATCATTTATATCCAAGTCAAGTCATAAAGTACCGTGAGGGCGGACTCCTATGTGGTGATACAATCATATATTAAATCATGATATGTGAATTACATTGAAATATATTCCAATCATAAGATGTAAGTAGTTCATATATATATATATATATATATATATATATATATATATATATATATATATATATATATATATATATCGACTTGACATGGAACCTAAATTGTTATGAACTTTATTCATTTGCAAAGTCAAGGATATAATAGCAAATTTGTAATTTCTATGTCTTGATACTTAGGAATTAACTTAGTTAATGAAGTATGTAATTTTTTTTTTATGATGGTTAACTCAGTAATGTGAGTGTACATTACAATGTAATATGGTATATTTGGAAAGCCAATTTAAATTTATTTTTAAATTAAAATAAACATTGTGTTACAACATTTTTTTAATGTTTCTAAATAACTCCTACTTTTAGGAAAAGATGTCATTTTTATCACCAAAGTTGTAATGTTGAAGTTTCTAAATTGAAAAGTTGATTTATGTCTATTTAATTCAAAATGATTTATTTATAAATAATAAACCCTTATATCAAAAATATGTTAAATAATAGATATTTTAAAGAAATGGCACTAGGTTTACCTTGCCTAACTAAGAAAGGTATAAAAATATAAATCTATCTCTAATTCAAATTTATTAAGCATTGAGACATCAAAATAAATTTTGAATGATAAATCTCTTATTATAAAAAAAAAAACGAATTAAGACAAATATTTGTTTGTTTATTTTTCTTTTTGTTTTGGAACTATTCATAATGTAAATATATGTATAGATTCTGATTTGATGCTTCTTCAAATTATACATAAAGATTTTGAAATATGGTTTCATAAGCTTCATAAAGATTGTAAAATTTTGAGTAAAATTTTTACATGAAGAGATGTTCTTGATACATATAAATCCAAAATTAAGATATATACACTTTGTATTATTAGGTAGAAGAAAATATATAATATTATTTTTATTATTTTAAACCCATATTTCCTATATTGGAATGCCCAATTAATGCAGATTTTAAATTTTGCAATTTTTAGAATGTATACACACCTTACATGAAAGGAAAGTATGTATGAGACATGTTCTTCTTTAAGTGAAAGCATGTGTACCTAAGGAAACTCTCTTTAAAGTTGAATTAAGTGGAACATGCATACTAGACTAGATATATCTTAGCCAATACAATCAGTAATTACAACCAAAATAATGCTATAATATTTGTTGATGATAAACCGTATAAGAAATATGCTCACTAATCGAGGTTTTAGAAATCATATCGACCAAAAAGAATATATGATATACTTTGTTGTTGAGTGTTTATTTGTTGCTTTTTTGGGTCAACCTCATCTTAGGGAGAGCCTTGGTGTGCATCACTTATCAATTTAGAGAATTGAGGAAATATAGAAAGATTACTAGTTATATGAAATATGGTATATTTGGAAAGCCAATTTAAATTATTTTAAATTAAAATAAGCATTGTGTTACAACATTTTTTTAATGTTTCCAAATAACTCCTACCTTTAGCAAAATATGCCACTTTTATCATCAAAGTTGAAATGTTGAAGTTTCTAAATTGAAAGGTTCTTTTATGCATATTTATTTAAAAATAATAAATTCTTATCTTTTTTCCAAAAGAAAAAATCGAGCCATCTATTAAGTCATAGAGAGTTACATAGTATATGCATAAAGCATTCCAAAGAATTGTATTTTCCCCTTTTTTTAGGAGGAGAAATGGATTTACTGTTGAGTAGAATTGAGGTACCTCAATCCTCTCAGCCATTTCACACAAGCAAGATCTAAAACATCTTTTTCCACCCCCTGAGCTTTCCTTTTCGGAAAATTAATGCCCGAAACAGAGGTGTAGAGAGACAGTGTCTTTTTGGTGTTTACAAAAAACCAAAAAACTAGGTGGTAGGCACCGATCTAGTTTTAATATCTTTTTGTCCAAAAGCTGTAAGATAAGAGTTTACTCCTGTCTCCCGGGCCTCCTCATTGAGGAAAATAGTTCGAAATAGAGGCAGGGATTACAAGTATTTGTTAAGTACCAAAATTTACATCGTGATATATGTTTTTGAAAAGAAATAAGAAAAATAAACAAAAGTAGTAGGAAAACATCAGGCAAAGGGAAGTTGTTCAATATTTCGAACCAGCCCTCCATCGACCTCAACAGCTAGCCAGTGCCCCAAATCATGTCGAATGCCCTCCTTAGATAGGAGGTCTACTTCATGGTTTCGTTCCTTGTAAATGTGGCAAGCATATATCTCATTAAAAAAGATTTTAAGATGGGACACCTCATTAAGTAAAGGAAGCAAAATATAATTAAGACATATTTAAGTCCCATTAAACCACTTGATGATATTCATGGAATCCCTAAAGCTCTGAACTTCTCGCATTCTCACGAATGAGAGCCAACATAACAGAAGATGTAAATCTTTTAACTCTGCAAAATTATTTGTTCCCTGACCTAGACCGACCAACACTTTTATAATTTTTCCGGAAGGGACATGAATGATAAGGCCTGCTCCACATCTGTTTTGAGGGTCTGAGGCTCCGTCAAAGTAAGCCCATGGGATGTCCCCCCTTATATTTTCTTGTTGGATGACTCGTGTTTGTTGTGGATGAGATGGAATTGGAATATAGTCATAAATGGAGACCCCTTCCGCCGCAAGGATACTGATCGGAAAGAGAGAACCTTTGAATATAACATGATTCCTTGCTATCCAGGTTCCCCATGCTATCAGTAGAGGGATATTTCTGACCCTGTCATTTGGAGCTTCATGCCGCCACCTCTGCCAGGCTTCCTACACATCCCTACCTTCCCATCTATGTGGGATTTTGAGAATCCTCAGGGTCTCATTCCAAAGATTAATATTAAAGGGGCATGTGAGGAAGAGGTGTTGAACTGTTTCGAGACTATTCTTGCATAGTGAGCAACATCCAGGTCCTATCTTTCCCCTGCGCTGAAGAAAGTCCCAGGAGGGGACTTTGTTATGAAGTATGAACCAGAAGAACAATCTCGTTTTTGTTAGCCCCTTCAACTCCCACAGAGGTTTGAACCACCACTCTGGTTCCCCCCAACCTTTCTGAGACATGAGCCATTTATATCCATACTTTGGAGAGTACATCCCTAATGGGGAATGGACCCACCTGAGCTCATCCATCTTTTCTTGAATCCTTACGTTGGAATTTTGGAGATCCAATATGAAACCCTGCCATTCCTCCAACCATTTCTTTTCAAGCAGGAGTTCATCCCCTAACAACCAATCTTGTCTCCACATTGTAGTTTGCTCATGATTTTCTATATGACTCGAAGCACTGAAACCCCTTTGATCCAGTTACTCTATTAATTCTCTTGATAAAGAATATCTCTCAGTACAGCCCACCCATGGGTCACGTCCCAGTCTTACTTGAGTTCCATCCCCCACATGCCAAGCTAGCCCCTGTTCAATTAGGTTAACCAAAGCTATGGTTGCCTTCCATACAATTGATGCATTCTTTGTTTGTTTCCCCGGCATTCGCAGCCAATCCAGGATTGGCATTGGGTCTATGTATTTTCTTTTTGTAACAGTCATCCAAAGATTATCACGGGTGACAAGTCTCTAAGCTAATTTCGCCGCCAAAGACTTCGAAAAAGAGTGGAGTTCCTTTATTCCCCATCCTCCCCAAGCTTTCGGCCTCACAATTTCTCCCAAGCCACCTAGGGCGTCACATGTTCCACTTTTGAGCCTGCCCATAAGAATATATTGCATACTTTATTGATATAGGATAGGATGATTTGTGGGAGCCAAGAAAGGCCAACCCAATATACCGGAATGGCCATAGCCACAGATTTTATCAGCACGAGTCTTCCTGCTCAAGATAGCCATTTGAAGCTCCAGTGCTTCATCCTAGCTTCAATATTTGCAATTAGCCATTTCCAATCCTCAATGAGATAGGATTCTGGCTTTAGATAAAACCCCAGATACCTGAACGTCTCCTAGAGTGTTTTTATTTCAAATTGAAGAACTTCTTCGATTCTGCCCACTTATGCTCTAGAAAGACCTGTCGTTGTCAGGGAGGATTTTTGACAATTTATGCTTAGGCCTGTAGCCTTCAGGAAGAGATCCAACACCTCCTTAAGGTGATGAAAATATTCCAAACTGCCATTGTTGAACAATAGGATATCATCAACAAACAACAGATGTGTGACAAATAAATTCACCGCCACTTCAATACCTTTTAACTCCCCTCGTCTCTTTGCTTCATGAATCGTCAAACTCAAACCCTTTGCTGCCAATAAAAAGAGAAGGGGGGAGAGGGGGCATCCTTGACAAAGGCCCCTTTGCACATTAAAAAAAAAAAATTAGCCACCCCACTTATCAAAATTGCTATACTAGATGAAGAGATGCACCCATCACCCAGTTTATGAAATCAACCTGTGAGTCATTAGAAGCCTCAGGTACATCCAACTAATTCTGTCGTAAGCCTTAGATAAATCAATTTTAACAATAGCTCCTTTTTTCCTACTTATTTTTAGACTATGAAGAGTTTCTTGGGCAACCCCCACAGCCTCATGTATTTTCCTTCCCTCCAAGAAACCAAATTGTGCCAAGGAGATATTTTTAGAGAGGAAAGGTTTCAAGCGGGAGGTAATCACTTGTTGAAATGATCTTATAGATGCAAGTACAAAGGGATATGGGTCGAAAGTCATCAAAGGACGCTGGATGCTCTTTTTTAGGGATAAGAGCTAAGAAGGTAGCATTGAAAGGCTGATAAATGGAACCTATATTGCGCGACTCTTCCACCACCTCTAGAAGATCTTCCCCCAAGAATTCAAAGAAATGTTGAAAGAATTCCACCGTCCATCCATTAGGACCTGGAATTTTATCCTTCTGTATTGATTTTAGGATTCCTTCCACTTCCACTTTTGTCACAGGCTCCATAATGTTGTCATTTCCTTCCTCATCAATGTAACTAGGGAACAACTGAGCCACCCTAATTACTTCAGCAATGGATGATTTTTCTGGGGCTCTAAACAGGGATTTAAAGTGATTGACTCCAAGGGAGGAAAGTTATTCAAAAGATCGCACCATACCACCATCCTCCGTCTGCAGCTCCCATATGGTATTTATGTTTTTTTGTCCTTTATCATAGTTCTGAAAGAACTTGGTATTTTCATCTCCAACTAGGAGCCAAATAGCCCTACTTTTCAGTCTCTAAATTCCTTCTCTTTCTAGCAGAATTTTCTTTCGAGATGCTTCCAGGCTCCTGATTCTGTTTCTTAATTCAATGGAGTAATATCCTGCCCCCTCCGGGCTTTCAAGAAAATACAGTTCCTCATTGACCCTCCTTAATTCCTCCTCCTCCTTTAATTTTTTTTCTTTTTCCCATTCCTGAGTAGCTTTCTTCCTTTTCTTAAGATTATCCATTAAATTCCTACTCATATTTCCAGGTTCCCTAGGTCTATCCTTCCCCCATGTAGCATGGAACAAAGAGTTATATGACTCATCTTTAAGCCAAGAGGAGTTGAATTTGAACGGAGCTCCAGGTTTTTTCTTAGCTCCTTTGATCTCTAAGAGTATTGCGAGGTGGTCAGATAGTCCACCTTCCCCGACCCAATGCCTAAATATAGAGGATCTTGACACCAAATCTTCACTTAGAAGGAAACGATCCAAATTTTTTTCCACCCATTCCCCTCCCAGTCTCCTATTCCTCCAAGTGGGTCTGGGCTTAATCAAATTTGCATCCACAAGATGAGAAGAGGCCAACTTATTGGAGAAGTAATCAGTAAGCAGGTTTTCCCTCGTAGAGGGACCCCAAGATTCTGAAATCCCCAAGGAGAAATTAAGATCACCTCCTAAGATTAGATTTGAGTCTTTCATACATGATTTTGCAAAGAGCTTGTTCCAAAACTGCACTCTCTCCGTACAAGGACCATAGACATTAAGAAGGAGAATAGGGTGGAAAAGCTCATTAGAATACTCTTCCATAGCCAAGGAGTTTTCAAATCCCCAGGAAGACAACTCCTTCATTCTTCCAGAGTTAAAACCCATCGCCAAACCCCCCAACCTACCTTGAGCATCCAAAGCCTGGAACACCCATCCCAGGAACATCCTTGACAGAAGACCTTTCACCTCCTCACTCAAGCCCAAGGTTTCTTGGGGCATAAGGACATCAGGGTTGTGGGACTTCATCAGATCATTTAAATCTAGTTTTTTGGGCTGACTAGCTAAACCCCTACAGTTGAAAGAAAGAATAATCATCGATAACCCTGGGGGGTGACTGCGCTGCTCTAAGCACCCCTGAGAGAGACCTATGCTTTCCATCAACAATGTCTAATTTAGCCTTTACTTGTGCCTTTGAGAGATTCGATTTTCTACCTCTCATCTTCCTTGACCCAATTGGGACGTGATTGGACTCCAACCCTCCTATAGCTTCTCCTTTCCAAGGTTTTCACACTAAGGATATTAGGTTATAGGGAGGTTTTTCAGGAATAACAGACATGGAAGGAGCAAGATCAACCTCAACTTCAGAGAGGGGGGCCATAGGGGATGAAAGAATGAAAATTATGATACTATCGAGAGACTCAATGACTTCATGCATATGCATATGTGCCATTTGAGAAGGCCTAGAGGGACCAGGCTCAGATAAAGCAAAAACAGATGAGAAAATGGATGTGAAAAGGGAGTGAGAAGAGACGAAAGGCATACCCTCCGAGGATGTTCCTGCTGACCCAGCTTCGGGTGGAAGGTCCATCACCTGGGGGAGCTCCTGATCATGTTCCTTTGCTGACTGTTTTTGATGGGTTGTCATGTGTTCCGAAGGCAGGGATTCTTTCATAGCTACACCCGAGCCCTCTACCCCTTCCATTAGGTCCTCTTACAGATCCCTATTCTCTTCTGCACCTACATATGGAATTGACTCCTAAGTCATCCTTTTCTGTTTTCTTCTTCTACGGTGCCCCAGGGGACAGTACTTCGCAAGGTGACCATATTTGTGGCACCGATGACAACAAAAAGGTAAGTGTTTGTAATCCAAGGTTTGATTGTATTCAAAGTCCTTATATTTCAAACACATTTCATCTGCAAGCCCTTCTTTAGGATTTAAATTAACAAGGATTCTAGCTGCACTCAGATCCCTGGTTTGCTGGTAGGACAGGTCTACTTCAAGAAATTGTCCCAGAGTGTTCCCAATTGAGCGAAAGGCTGAATTCGTCTAGAAGGGAAAAGGGAGACCCAGGAGCTTTACCTAGATGGGGGACTCTTCCATTTTTTCTCTCTGAGCATCGAATAGCGGTGTCCATCTTCTGAAGAAGACAAATCTCTTCCCAAAGCACCATTTCCTCTTAATAACCTAGTCCAGATGTTCCTTCTGCTCAAATTTGATACTAAACCATCCCCGAGCTAGAATTTGGATTTCCATTGGTTTTGTTGGAGCATCTGACCATTCCAAATTAGTTCATTCTGTAACATAGTTGACCGAGAATTTTCTTCCTCGAACCCTGCCTACGAGTATGGTCTCTGTTGCTTCCATAACTTCATCGATGCGGATATCTACTCCAAAGACACAACAAGGGCACTCATCTTTTCTTCTGATTAGCTTGTTCTTTTTCCTTTTCGTTTCTGCAGTCCCACTTCTTCCTCCTTCCTCACCTTCCACAGGCCTTTCGAGCACATCTGGTACCCCTATTGAAGGCGACCCTGGTCGCCTTCATTCAGCAGAATGGGTACCTTCCCGGTCCAAATCCCCTGCTACTGCCTGCCTTTCTTCAAGGCCCACCTCCTCCTCCTGACTAACTCCTTTGTGCTTATCCAAGGATCTTCCTACTTCTCCCCCTACTATCAAGGAGGGGAAAGCCCCCTCCTATCTTCTGACTAACTGGTTCAATCCAAAAGAATTTTGAGGCAAGCCCTCTACCAAGACCGGTCCCATACTGGCCGCTTCGCTTCCTTGCGAGAGAAGGATTTTTTCCAAAAAACTGAAGCCCTAGCACGGAAGAGGGTTTCTATGCAGAAAATATTCTTCCCTAGATCTTCCTCTATTTGACTCCTGACCTCTATTACTCACTTCCACAAAAGCTTTTAGACCCACAGAACCCTGAAACCCACAACTTGCTACAATATCTTCTAATCCCCCTGTAAAAGCCGAAAAGGAGGAAATACCTGGAAATGAAGGGTTTGAAGGGGTTTGCAGATTTGTTTGATGATGGTCACCTCCAAATCGCACCAGAGAAGCCGCTGGAGAGTCTGGCCCTATTGTGCCTCTGGTCTTCCACACATAGTTAAAGGTGATATGCAAGCTATCTTCCAACAACGCAGCCCCGTTAGTTAAACCCCAAGCACTTTCCAAGCCTTTGGGCCTCGGCTTTGTCTCTGCAATGGCTGGAAAGTATAGATCTAGGTTTTTTTTCCGAAACCTCGTGCCCCTAGCAAGTTAGCAAGTCTTCCGGCGCTGGTTCAACGTCCACGTGATCTCGTTCAAACCCCATCGCTAAATAAGGCTTTAGGTCTTAAACCACCACCACGACAACACAAAAACCGCACCTACACAGAACTCGTTTGCGCACAACGTCATCTATCAGGAAAGTTAGGGTTTGGAACGAAAACCGCCATCCTGGCCTCGATTAACCAGATGCAGTCCTGGTGAAGCCCGTACGATCCGTGTCCTACAGCAGAAGACACAGATGGCCACTGAGTTCTGACAAGCCCGAACGCTTGTCACATCCAGGGTCTCCATGCGTGTAGGCTCTGAAGCCTATACCCGGCCTGAACCTACCAAAACTTTCGTCCATTTTTAGGGTTTTTCACCATCCTGTCCCTCCGTATTAGAGTCTTCAAAATTTTAATAATAAACTCTTATATCAAAAATATATTGAAATAATAATTATTTAAAAGAAATAACACTTGGTTTACCTTGCTTAACTATCACAAGTATAAAAATATAAATCCATCCCTAATTCAAATTTATTCAGCATTGAAATATCAAAATAAATTTTGAATAGTAAATCTCTTATTATAAAAAAAATCAAATTAAGATAAATATTTGTTTTTTTTTTTAACTAATTAAATTATAAATATAAATATATATATATAGGTTTTGATTCGATGCTTATTTAAATTATACATAAAAGATTTTGAAATATAGTTTCATAAGCTTCATAAAGATTGTAAAATTTTGAGTAAAAATTTAACATGAAAGGATGTTATCGTTCTCGATACATATAAATCTACAATTATGTTACGTACGCTTTTTATTATTATTAGATAAAAACAAATATATAATATTATTTTTATTATTTTAAACACCATTAAATAAAAGAACTATAATATCAACTTTGAACTCATGTTAAAAACCTTAAATGATAAATAAATTTTCACAACTATAGTGAAAAAAACCTTAAACATATAATAAATAACGAACAAATTAAGTCTCACATAAAGAAACTTAAGTTTTGGCTTCAATGGAAAATCCCATAAGATTCCAAACATTAAGAAATCCATGTGTAAACATATGAACAAAGTAAATCAGTTAGGTTGTTAACATATTAACTGTAAATATCAGTTAGGGTGAAAAAGGGATATTTTATTTATAAAGTAGGGTTTAGAATAAAAATATTAGAAAATAAAGTAATATATATATATATTAATAAACATGTTTATAAAATTCAAAATAAACATTTCACTCATATCAATAAAAATGAAATATCAAAACCTATGAATTAAATCAATTCCCAATAGTTTATACTGCTATTTTTTGAAAGTTTTTACGGTAGTTTTTTCTCGTCTAATTTCTCTAAATTTTGGTAGGAATTTATTGAAAATAGAAGTTTGATGGGTAATCTTGCACAATTGAAGTGCTTTGGGGTTTTTTAGGGTTCTGAATCCATATATATAGTCAAAATAACAGAAATCAAGATTTTACCTCGATTTTTTTCATCAGATTTTGACACCTAAAATTCCAAAAAGTACCCATTCAATTCGGTTGTATTCCCTTTTTTTAATTGAAGAGGGTATTTATGATGATGTTCGAACTATAAATCAACAAGGTAAGATAATAGACGACCTTGCAGATATGTGTATGGGTTATATCAAAATTTTTAATTTTTATTAGATAATTAATTTATGAGGACACTTGCAATGGAAGGTTTTTTGTTTTTTTTTTAATGGGTCACATTTATATATTAAATTTTTTTATTGCATAATTAACTTGTTAGGATACTTGGTTTTCAGTAGTTTTTGTTTTTATTTTTTATATTTCTAAATAATTTTTAATTCTTAAAAAATGATTTTATTTTTATTTTTTTAAATTAATTTTTAACTTTTACAACATATGTCACTTTACATGATTTTATTGGAGATATATATGGAGGGAAAAAAAGGAGCATATAATAAGGGGTAAAATGTTTTTATATTGGCAGGTATTAATAATGGAGCTTAAAATTAATGAACAAATATAATGGGTATAAAAAATGTTAATAAAAAAATGGATACCTACAATATAGTGAAACTAAGGATTTTTTAAATTGGGAAGGTGTATTGGGTTTGTATTGGTTAAGGGGTTAAATAATGTGATTTTTACAGGTATTTTCCAATATGTAGTCAAATTAAGGGTATTGTTTGGTATCCCATGAACGCAATATGTTGGAGCTTTATTGAATTTGGACCTCTATATCATTGAGGCGCTAAAGACTACAACAATTTCATTCGTTATATATGACACTGTAAAAATATTGGTGCACTTGAAGAAAAAGATAAAGATCTTGTACTTTCCGAAGAAGGGTTCCATGGCTTATGCAACCAAATCAGAAAGGCGAGAGGGCATTGAGGCATTGACGAGGAGGACGTTGAAGCATTGATGAAGAGCTCGAGGACGAGTGGATTTTGGCAGTAAAGCATAAATGAAGAGACTGAATAGGATTTGGGGTTTTGAGTGAGCACCCACGAGCAATGGTCTGCAAGACTTTGGACCCCATTATTGATTAAACTGAAGGATTTGTATTGTATCATGTTTCAATTTATTATTGGAATTTTATAAATAAATTTCTTATCAAGTTAATAAAATATAAAATATGGATAAATTAAATATGATGGGGAATTTTATGAATTATTTTTTTTGTAGAAATTCTTTCGGTAGTAATCACATGCAAAAGAACGAGGTCGACGCGTTTTGAACCAACCAGTGTGGTTCATCATCAGGACTATGTGAGAGATCAGATCCAGTCATTAAGTATAAATAGATGTAGAAATGACTCAACTAGCCGTTAGGATAACGGCTAGTTTGACTTTGAAAAAGTAAATATTCCATTATTTATTTATTTATTTAATTTTATCAATTTTATTTATTATTATTATTTTATTTATTTATAAAACTTTTAATATATTAATATAATGGTAAGTAATTTAACAAATCGTGGTGTATATATGTAAATTTTTGTAAATTTTGATTAAATTATATAATAATTAATTATTATTATTAATTAATAAATATAATTAATTCTTATTATAACACACCATCATCAAATAGTCAAACAAAGAGTCAGAATAAATAAATAAATAAAATAATTAAATAAATAAATAAAAATAACATAAAAAAATAAATAAAAACAAAAATATAAATTAATAAATAATGAAAATAAATAAAAAGATTTTATTAATTAAATAATTAATATTATTATTATTTCTATTTTTATTTATTTTAATTTATTTTATTTAATTTATTTATTTTCCAGCCGAAGTTATGGAAAAGATTTGTTGATGATACTTGTGTTGTCTGGCCTCATGGCAAAGATAAGTTAGATCATTTTTTCCTTCATCTTAATAGTCAGTCTAGTTCCATAAAATTCACCATGGAACATGAGGTGGATGGTAGCCTTCCTTTCCTTGATGTTCTTATCTCTAGAAATGATGATGGTTCTTTCTCCCATCAAGTTTTTCGAAAGAAAACTCATACTGAGCAGTATCTTCATGCTAGCTCCCACCATTTCCCTGCTAAAAAATTAGGCGTCCTTAGCACCCTAGCCACAAGGGCGTTGAGAATCTCTGATGAGTCTCACCTTGAGGGAGAAAAGACCCATCTGTTGAATGTCTTTTGTAATAATGGTTATAGTATGTCGCAGGGCCTCAAGGCTTTCCTCAAAGCAGAGAAAGGTCTTGTTAATAAAAATAAAAAAGAACCTAGTGAATGGTATGGCAGTGTCAGCCTTCCGTTCATCCAGGGTACCACTGATAAGATTGCTAAAATCCTTAAAAAGCATAAGGTTTCCTCTTATTTCAAGCCCCTTGATACAATTCGTAGTTCTCTTAAATCGGTTAAAGATCCGATTGACCCCAGGGATGGAAAAGGTGTCTACATCATTCCCTGTTCCTGTGGGACTCCTTACATTGGTGAGACGGGTCGGTCCATTAATCAAAGGATCTGTGAGCATGCAACTGATATCAAGCATAGAAGATCTCGCTCATCCGCCTTAGTTGAGCATGCAGAAAAGACTAACCATCATGTTTGCATAGAAGATGCTAAGGTCATTGCTAGAATCGACCATTTCCATCATCGTAAGTTGAGAGAGGCTATTGAAATTGAAAAAAGGCCCGTTAATCTCAATAGAGATGACGGTTGGAATATCAGCAGATGCTGGATTCCTGCCTTATATTCTTGATTTTTTATTATTATTTTTATTTTTATTTATTTATTTAGTTATTTTTTACTTTATTTATTTGATTAAAATAATAATAATAATAATAATAATAATAATAATAAATAAATAAATAAATAATAATAAATAATTAAATAAATAAATAAATAATAATAATAATAAATTAATTAATTAATTAAATAAAATAAATTAAAATAAATAAAAATAGAAATAATAATAATATTAATTATTTAATTAATAAAATCTTTTTATTTATTTTCATTATTTATTAATTTATATTTTTGTTTTTATTTATTTTTTTTATGTTATTTTTATTTATTTATTTAATTATTTTATTTATTTATTTATTCTGACTCTTTGTTTGACTATTTGATGATGGTGTGTTATAATAAGAATTAATTATATTTATTAATTAATAATAATAATTAATTATTATATAATTTAATCAAAATTTACAAAAATTTACACCACGATTTGTTATATTACTTACCATTATATTAATATATTAAAGGTTTTATAAATAAATAAATAAAAATAATAATAATAATAATAATAAATAAAATTAGTAAAATTAAATAAATAAATAAATAATGGAATATTTACTTTTTCAAAGTCAAACTAGCCGTTATCCTAACGGTTAGTTGAGTCATTTCTACATCTATTTATACTTAATGACTGGATCTGATCTCTCACATAGTCCTGATGATGAACCACACTGGTTGGTTCGAAACGCGTCGACCTCGTTCTTTTGCATGTGATTACTACCGAAAGAATTTCTACAAATTTATATTATGGATCACAGAAGCTTAGATTCCAAAAATTATTTTTTTATCAAAGTTAATAAAATATAAAACGAGAATAGGTGTATGGATAAATTAAATTCAATGGGATGAAAATAATATTGGAAAGAGTAATAAATTATAAATAAATTTGAGAGAAAATTTAGAATAGAAATAGGCTATAAGAGTGATATTAGAAATTATGATGGTGATGATGATGATGATGATGATGATTAACATCCACTAAGACCAATGTGGTCTATCGGACCTCAAGAAAAAAAAAAATCTAATTGTCATTTTTCAAAATCTTGTTTTTGTGATCAAGGAGAAGGGAAAGAAGTGCTCCAAGATCGTTATAGTTGGGTTGTATTAGTAAGTCAAGAATATTAGAGGTGTGGATGATGATAGGGAATTGAGAGCAGATGTGGGAAAGAGTCAGGCGGTCTAAAAGGAAGTATTTTTTATCTTCCACCTTCTTAGTATCACAAATCTGACAGATTATATTGTCCCAAGGAGTCTTGGGAGTAGATCACCACCCGATCTCACTTCGAAGGTCATGAGAATTAGTTCTTATATTAGAGATGTTAATTTCATTCTTAGTGTTGGTCAACATAGAGAGATAATTCTGGTTATCAAGGGTGGGGTTGATCACCTCCTCATAGTATCTTAGATACCTTTTACCATCCAATTCCTTACCATCCCACATCTTGTCCTTAAAATTGGAGGTAATAGTATCTTTGATACTATCCTTTCTTCTCGTGATGATCTCCTCCTTAATCCCCCAAAGGTTGAGCCAAGACTAGGCATCTTTATGACACTCGCGCTTGAGGTGCAGGTGGGGGTTTTGACTAAAGTTAGAAGAAATTTTTTCGAGCCTCTTGGATTCCATGTTGCAAATCTTCTTCTTATACATCAGATATCTAAACATAGTCGTACTTTCAATCAAGAGGATAAGATAGGGGGTATTCTCATTCACCTTGAGGTTATAGGTTATGAATTTCTTTTGTATCATCTCAATATTTCTACATGACTCTCTATATATACTGAAACCCCAAACTTCACATTTGTATAAGACAACATGGGTGAAAAGAGTTCCAAAGAGGAACCTTTTTTTACTCCAAATGTAAAGATCGACTGACTTACAATTTTTTTCAAGCTCATAATAAGCTTTCCAACCTCCAATAATTACTTTTTCGATGCTATAATTCCAGTTGAGCTGGCGAGGAAAGTCAATAACCAAATATTTATAAGAAGAAACCTGCTCTAGACAATAGTTATCATAGACGAAACTACCATGGGTGATCTTTTTGGATTTAATGATCATGACTTTAGTCTTGTCGGTATTAATTGTAATACCCATCTTGGAGCAGTAGACATGAAGAATGTTAAGTTGCTTGTCTAGGTCATCATGGATTTTTGCAAGAAGAACAATATCATCAGCATAAAGGAGAAGAGTAATGATTATACCGACGAGCTCGAACATAGTTTTCTAAATGACAAGATTACCAAGTTTGTAATAATAATTTATAATCTCTCCAGTAATGCATTAAATTTAATATATGTTAATATAATATTAAGTTTAAGATATATTATAATGAATGTATTATAGAGAATAAAATTTAGAATTATATGAGGTTTAATATTATTATTAATATTAAATATTTAATTATAATATATTATAATATTAATATTAATATTATTAAGTTCAATATAATATTTAATTTAATAATTGTGTATTAATATAATATTATATTTGATTTATTATAATATATACATTAATATTAATATAATGTTAATTTTAATATAATATTAAATTTGATATGTCCCAAGGGGGCAACTCAATTGGTGATTCAAGTAATGTGAAATCTATAAAACTGAGAAACTCAAGGTCTAAATCTCTTTGTTTGCGACCTAGTTTAAGGAGAGGGGGACATCTTTTAGACCCTTAGAGGTTTACTATTAGTTACATGTCAGGTAAGATGTAGGGTTCCTCTCGGATACAACAAAAAAATATCAAATTTTCTATATTATAATATATATTAATATATTAGGATATATATCAACTCTTGATATATATGGGAGGGAAGAAGAAATACGTAGAGAGATAGAGGTGGAGAGAGAGGAAGCAATAAGGGAGGAGAGAGAGAGAGAGAGAGAGAGAGAGAGAGAGAGAGAGAGAGAGAGAAATGGGGGGAGATACATAGGGAGGTGAGAGAGAGGGAGAGAAAGGAAAGAAGAGAGAGAGGGCTTGAGATAGAGCAAAGAGGGAGAGAGATAGAGATGGAGTTGGAGGTGGAGAGAGAAGGAGGGAAGAATAAATACATAGAGATATAAAGGTGGAGAGAGATAGAGAGAGAGGAGAGAGAGAAAGATAGAGGGAGGGATATATTGACAGAGTTGGATGGTGAAGAGAGAGAGAGTGGTGTAGGGGAGAGACAAAGGGAGGTGAGAGATAAAGAGAGATAGAGAGAGAAAGAGAGAGGGCTTAAGAGAGAGATGGAGTTGAAGGGGGAGATAGAGGGGGGAAAGAAGAAATAAAAATAACGAGAGATGGAGGGAGATAGACATATAAATGGGAAGAGAGAGAGAGAGAGAGAGAATGTGTGTGTGTATGTGTGTGTGTTTTTGGGGCTGATATAAAGAGACAAACAAGGAGATATGGAGGGATATATATATATATATATATATATATATATATATATATATATATATATATGGTGAGGGGAGATAGAGGGAAGAATATAAAGATGAAGAGAGGGAAAGAGAGGCAGAGAGATAGAAAGATGGGGGGAGAGAGAGAGAGAGATAGGGGAGAGAGACAAGGGGGGAGGGGAGGGAGGAGGGAGATAGAAACAAAGATGGAAGGGGGAGAGAGAGGGAATAAGAAAGAGGCACACAGAGACAAATATAGATATTGTACAATATTTTATAATTTTGAACATTATTAACCACAAATGATGAGCAAGTAAGGATTTTACAAAAAGTAAAAGAAGTTGGATTTAGAAAGCCATGAATATTTTGATTTTTGCTTAAACAGATGCAATGATTTTAGTGTAGATGTTGATTCCTAATCCTATTTGCTTGATTGCACTAGGTGCATTGATTTCAATGTAGTTGTTCATTTTTAATCTTATGTGGTTGCTAGAATTAGATGCATTGATTTTAGTGTAGATGTTGATTTCTTATCCTATTTGATTGCGTGCATTAGATGCATTGATTTCAGTGTAAATGTTGATTTCTAATCCTATTTGATTTCTTGCACTACATGCATTGATTCTAGTGTAGATGTTTTTTTTATTTGATGTAACTAGATGTATAATGTACATTAATTTCAAGTAATTAGATTAATAGTGTGCATTGATTTCAGTGTAAGCACAAAAATATTGACAACGTGCATTGATTACAGTGTAAGCACAAAAAAAATTGGCGACATGTATTGATTTATATATTACATTAATTCAACCATAAATAACATACTTGAATTTTCATCTTAAATAAAATGTTCACTTAGATGAAATGTTTTCTTCTTGAAATTGAAAACTATTTGTAATTGAATACATTTTTAATCATAAATCTTCCGGGAAATCACATAAGAAATTTAGGAACCGACGCGTTTCGAACTACCAACTGTAGTTCATCATCAGGATAATGAACTATTATCCTGATGATGAACTATAGTTGGTAGTTCGAAACGCATCGGTTCCTAAATTTCTTATGTGATTTCCCGAAATATTTATGATTAAAAATGTTATGGATCACAGAAGCTTGCACTCTCAATTGACTACATTCTTATTATTCCCATTTTCCATCATTTAACATTGTTACTCACTTATGTAATAGAAAACAAATACAATTGATACTTACTTGGGGTTTACACTCCATAAGTCACAATGATTGACTTTGGAGAAGCTACTATTAGTATTGGAGAGAAGAGAAACAAGGTATGACATTTACTACAATAACTCAAGTTAAAAATTTGAATGTTCTTAGAATCCAACTTCCCTTTCATATGATCCATATGAAAATATGGCAAAAATAATAGATGTGACAATAAGAACAATCGAAGAAAATAGTTTGGTATTGATCACACTGAAGACTATAATTGGCTACATTCTTATTAATCACATTTTCTATCATTCAACAATGTTACAATGCCACTTTGCATTCAATATTTTTATTTCATCATTTTTCATCGTTCAAGTTATTAATAGTCTCTATCATCTCAACGAACTCGAGTAACTAATCAAAATTAAAATTAAAATGATAGGATTAATCTTATGCATAT
Source organism: Pinus albicaulis (assembly GCA_034641835.2). Taxonomy (NCBI): domain Eukaryota; kingdom Viridiplantae; phylum Streptophyta; class Pinopsida; order Pinales; family Pinaceae; genus Pinus; species Pinus albicaulis. The sequence continues at coordinate 1,519,302,108 of CM076578.1, read as the reverse complement.
TTATCATATTTAAAATAATTAGAATAATTAGATGTTCAACAAATTTTCCATGCTCACACACGACTGAAACCATCCTAGATACATCTGAACGCCAGATCTATAAAGCGCCTAGAGGGATCAAATGTCTAGAGGTTCAAAGTTTTCTTCAAGTTTTGCACTCAAAAAAGAGGTTTGCACCTCGAGCGATTTGATCCCTCTCAATGCTTGATAGATCATGGGTTAAGATGCATCTAGGTTGGCTTATTTATAATCATATTTTAAACATTAAAATGTTTTTATTAATTAATATATTTTAAATACACATCAATATTACTTAATCTTGCATATTCAAATATTTTATTTATCACACATATTGATTTTTTTAAATAAAAAATTTAAATACTACATATTAATTTTATATTAAAAATTGAATTAATTACAGATATTGGTATTATTAAAAAATAATTGATTTGTTTTACTTTCAATTACTTATTTTGTTTGGACTTTGAGATATTTTATAATGGTTATCATTAAAATTACATATATATATGAAGTTGATATTGAAGTAAATTAGTTGACATGAACATTGAAACAATTTATTTAACTCCTCTATTGAAATATTCTAAAAAGTATAATGTATCACCCGAGCACGAAACAATTAGCATTTACTTTCACTAAAAGTAATTTTGTTTTAATTTACTTTTACTTTATTGCATAAAGTCAAGTTGGTAGTTAAAATATTGATAAACATTTCAAGAAGAATATAGAAATTCTGTGTGACTATTTTTGGTATATTTTGTTAAGTTGTGTTAGTTAAGGAGTGACAGAATGACTTGAAGAAGGAAAATTTTGGCTTTCAAAATAGTTATGCAAAAAGAGTTTTTTTTTTCTCCCGAGGGGGATTAAGAAAGAAGGAAATAGAATCCTGGACAGGACGTTGTCATAGAAGAAGAAAGCAGAACATTTCTTTTAAAAGGATATTTTGGATTTGGCAATGACCAGTGGAAACCTAGGATACAAACTGCTGGATTGGATAAGGTCTTTAGGTCCTGAAATGACTGAGTCATGAACTACTTTGGAAGCCAAGAGGCTCAGGGGGAGTCCTGGATGTGATTTCTAGTCTCATTGGTTGGGTGGTCAACAAGTCATGTTCTAAACAAGTTCCTTAGCTAAGTCCTAAGGACAGATAAGTGCTTAATTATATGTGTTTGACTTATTTAAGTTAGATAATCAGAGAATATATCTTATTTATCATAATTCTTGGCCTGGAGTTATACTCAGAACTTTTAAATAAGCTTGTTGATAACATGCTTAAAAAGTATTGGTTATTTCTCATGGAATAGGATTTTTAGAGAAGTACCAATTTTTATAGGGAATCGATTGTGTTTGTAATAAAGTACTGTATAAAATTATCAAATTTCAAGTCTTATTTATAACATGGATATGCAGGCATATAATTCTTTATAATTATTTATTGTTAAGAGAAGACACTCGGGAAAACAAAACAGAGGAATAACAAATGAAAATAATAACTTTGTTCATTTTCGCTTTATAAAGAACAAAAATTGTATATGGAACTGTGCAATAAAGCACTTGGAAAGATAATATGCTACGAAACCCTTCATAAGGGTTATAGAAGAACAACTAGTAGTCTGTAGAGCCCACTTATTTATAGTTGTATGGATTATAACTTAAATTAGGAAGGAACAATTAGTCACCTGGAATGAAATCAATGGAAATGTAATTTGTTTCAGTATGAAGACCATATAGACAGAATTCTAGAGTTTTGAACTCTACCTTGCAGGTACTTCTTATTTCAATACGACTAACTAGTATAATTCAAGCAGAACTAATAACTTAAATCACAGACATTGAGAATAGATACAACATATAACAATAATAATATAAACCTTTATAGGTCACTGTTATCTTGTCTAAAGACTGATAATTCCATACATATAGTCTTAATCGAAAAACAAGAGTAACATGTACAATGAAATTCTAATAAATCTCTTAACTGATATCATAATTAGCAAGCATGTTGTAAACTACATAATAAATCAAGAATAATTTTGTACATATAGATAACAACAAAAGAGCACTAATTAAGAAAGAGTTTTCTTCCACGAAAAAACAATAGAGCAATATACGATAAAACCCATCCACTGAATGCTTAAAAATAAGAACTTTCAATATATGTATATAACGAAGTAAACCCAGAACCAATCTTCGAGATATGGTCATACAAACCTAGTCGCGACAGCCTATAATCAAAACCCTCCCACATTAAATATGGAGAAGGGATAATTAAGTAAAGTCACAACTGAACAATCAAAATTAACAATAAGACCCCAAGATGAATTGGTTTGTGGAAAGCCCATTTAATGGAACAAAACCATAACAGGATTTCAGTGGAAACTTTAAGCACCCAGATGAAAGAATCTTGAACTCTTGAGACCAATAATAAACATAGTCGGTGTGCCAAAAGGAAAGTTGGGCAAAAAAGCCAAGGAAAAAAACATAATAATTGCCAACAAGAGGAGGATTAATGGAGTTAAAAACCTGGATAGATAAAATATATGTTAGCAGAAAACAAGGGTTTTAAGCCAAGCCTATGTGAACCACACAAAAGACGAAACTGGGGTTACCTGCAAGGAAATCCTCGTATTAGGAACAAAAATCAATTGTACATAAGAACAATAGAATGATAAAGAGGAATAAGCTAGAAGTTGCATTACCTGTAGGGACTCATAGTATGCATACAGTGGAAGGCGCAAAGAGAACCCTGCATAATAAACAAAACATTAACCAGACTGAGAAACATTGTTCAAACTTTGATAATATTCCTAATTGTTGGATAAATGAAACTGGGTACCTCAAACTTGGAGGCACAATTTCTCTCCAATGATCTATTTCTGGAGCCGCATAACCCATTAAAGCCTGAAAGGATAAAGGACCGGGTGTCATCACCATGATTGAAAGCATGAAAGGCTGAAGCACAGAGTAAAGAATATAAGATATTAGATTAGGGGTTGGAGGTAAACGTGTTCAGATAGAAATGTTGAGGAGTCAGACTAGCGACGTGGACGACAGACCAACATAGAAAAATTACCTCAAACAACCCTAGGCGATTTTCACCATTCGATGAACCTGCAGGTACATGGACGAAGGAGATACAACCAGCTATCCTGGCATCACAAGGGGAGCCAGGGTACGTCAGTTCACATGGAGGAGTCTAGATTTTTCTGAACAGTGAACCCAATAAACATTTATTAAATTTTGCATACACCAAAGTTTAAGCACCTAACCATTAAGAATATGTGTAGTTTAATGATATGGTGGCATTTTAGTAAGTTCACTTGTGTGTTTATTGAACTATAGTTGCATAAACCCCATGTGGGGATGCACCATGTACATTATATTGTTTCCACATTTACTATTTACGATGTAAACAATTATATTTTACCTATGCAAATTTATTATTTCCCATATGCTAAGTACATCATATGTTTATGCCATTCAAGAAATGCAAGTGGAAAATGTTTTCTTTTTTTAATCTTTGTTTTCTTGGCTAAAAGTAACTTTGGATGACGATGAGTGTTACAAGTGGTATCAGAGCGCCCAGTTGCAACATTCTGGCCAGAATTGGGAAAATGATTAATAAATTTAGTTTTTGTGATCACAGAGAGAGAAAATAATTAATGATGCATAGAGGAGCAAGGGGTACACATCCCAGACAACCCATAGTGGAACCGAGTCACGCAACTGGTGCAAATGATGCCCTAGAAGTATGGGCGCACCTAGAAGGAAACCAGCAAGATCCCACTGCTATGTTGTTGGAAACTGTCAAACAATTGAGAAACGAGATTTCCAATCTAAAAGAAGACAATGAAAGACTAATGCGAGATGAGGAACAGAAACTGAAAATCTTATCAGATCATCAAAATCATATAACTTCCATACCTAGCTCTAGTAATGAGGAGAAAAATGAAGGGAAGCAACTGGGAGGCAAGAATTCACTGGAAGGAAGTCACATTCAACACTCAAAACAAGATAGGAGTGGAAATGAAGTGGGTTATGATAATTTTTCAGACCATCAAAAAAATAATAAAAAAAAGACCAAATTAAAAGGAGAATTAAGAAAAATAAAACTCCCAAATTTTTATGGAGATAAGGAGGAGGTTGCAGAATCCTGGTTAATTAATATTAACAAATATTTTTAGAATTATAAATATGACTACAATATGAAGGCAAGACTGGAAATAAATACCAACTTCAAGGGAAGGCCACATTATGGCCCGAGGAGGTTAAGGTGATTCATGTAATTGATGAAGAAAATGTGAATTGGGGTGAGTTTCAGAAGTTTTTCAAAGAAAAGTATTTGACAGAATGATTCTATGACAATAAAGCGAAAGAATTCCATGATCTTTGTTTGGGAAAACTCACAACGGACTAGTTTGTGGCCAAGTTCACCTCTATGTTAAGGTATGTACCTTCCATTTGGGAAGAGAAGGCTAAGGTGCAGTGGTTCATGAGTAGAATTCCTATCTTCATGAAAGAATGAATAGAGTTTGACAATCCTTAGACGATGGACGAAGCGACCAAAAAAGAAAGAATATGTTATCAACAGATGAAACAGAAAAGGGACAGTGGAAAAACTTGGCTCAATAAAAGGGTATCCAAGAATCTTTAGTGCATGAAATGTGTGAAATGAGGAAATGTGAGGAATGTGCATGGAAACTAGGAAAATAAAACTTTTGGGAAAGGTGAGAAAAAAATTAAATCCCATAATGAATCCAGAAAGATGGAGGTCTCTAGTAAACCAGATTTTGGTCATGAATAAAATCATCCTCTATAGTGTTGGGGCTTTGAGGAAACCCACTATTATAGAAATTTCCCTCACTGTACCAGAGAGGAACGAACTGCCAACATCCAGGAGGCTTCAACAGTTGGTGACGTGGCCCAAAGTATACCCATAATTAATGTTGAATTGGATGATCATCAGGCGGAATATCAGACCACCATGATCAGGTTGGAAGGTAAAATGTTTATTGATATCGTGTCAATTATAATAGGCCAAGGAGCTAGTTTAAGTTATATTAGTCCAAAAATTGTTGAAAAAATTCATCTTCAAACCAACAAATTTAAAAATCCCTAGTTAGTGCAACTGGCTACCGAGGAAAACACAAGAGTAGCCTCCAAAGTATATAACTGCTCCATTGAAATATCATGGAAGCCAATTAATGTGGGTTTGAATGTGTTACCCCTGGGGTCTTATGATGTCCTAATTGGAATGGATTGGTTGGAGGCTCTTTGGCATGTAGTAAATTGTTAGGAAAAAACCATCAGTTACCTTAACCGGGAGGGTGTCAGACAGGAGTTGCAAGGAGTTGCAAGGAGTTGTTTGATATATGCAGTTCAGGTGGGATTTACAATCTCTAAATAGAAGTTGGTGTCCTTAGGAAAACTATTAGTAATTCAGGAATTTGACAATGTCTTTCTAGATGAAATGTCTGGATTTCCTCCCAAGCGGGATATTGATTTCACGATAGAATTAATTCTAAGGGTTGCACTAGTATCGCAAAACCCTTACCACATGATCATACCTAAGTTAACTAAACTTAAAATGTATTTGCATGAATTGTTGGATAAGGGTTATATTCACCCAAGTATGTCTCCTTGGGGAGCCCCGGTCTTATTTGGCAGGAAAAAAGATGGTACTTTAAGGCTATGTATTGACTACCGACAACTTAATAAATTAACTATTAAAAACAAATACCCCCTACCAAGGATCGATGACTTGTTCAATCAAGTTAAAGGTGCTACAGTGTTTTCTAAGATAGATTTGTGGTCTGGATACCACCAAATAAGAGTGAAAGAAGAAGATTTTCCCAAAGCCGCGTTTAGAACCCGTTATGACCACTATGAGTTTGTGGTTTTTCCCTTTGGGATTACTAACGCACTAGCTACCTTCATGATTCTTATGAATGGTGTATTCCATACATACTTCGACAAATTTGTCCTAATATTCATTGATGACATTCTTGTATGTTCTTAAATTTTAGAAGAACATAAATAAAATTTACGAATTGTGTTGCAAACATTGAGAAATCATCAATTGTATGCCAAATTCAGTAAATGTAATTTTTACAAGGATTAGACACAGTAATTAGGTCATGTGATTTCCACAAAAGGAATATTTTTAGATCCAGAGAAAATTAAAACCATCATGGAATGGATTCTTCCTGCTAATGTTGCTAATATTCAATCCTTCATGGGCTTAACAGGATATTATCGACGATTCATTGAAGGATTTTCCAAGATAAATTATCCTATAACTACCTTACAGAAAAAGGGAAAAACCTTCAAATGGACTATTGAATGTCAGCATAGCTTTGAAATTTTAAAGAATTTATTAACCACTTCCCCAGTCTTAAAAATTGCAAATCTTGAAAAGGAGTTTGTGGTATGTATCAATGCTTATCAGGAAGGAGTGGGAGGAGTGTTAAAGCAAGAGGGAAAATTAATTGCATATGACTCTAGGAAATTGAAAAAACATGAGAAAAGGTATTCTTCTTATGATATGGAACTAACAGCAGTAGTACATGCCTTAAAAATATGGAGGCATTACCTATTGGGTAATAAATTTATATTAATGACATATCATATCATCAACCAACTTCTTCAAGCAACCTAGTCTAAATGCACGTCAATCAAGGTGGACAACTTTCTATGGGAATTTGACTTTGATATTAAACATATGAAAGGGAAGGAAAATCAGGTGGAAGATGCGCTAAGTAGGAAACTACATCATGTGTATGAAATTTCATACAGTCAAGTAGAATTTAATTTCTTAGACCCGATTAGGGAAGTTGCAACTAAAGATCCTAAAAATAAATTCCTATGGCAGCAAGTCATTCAATCAAATAATTCAGAACAACAAGCTGATTATAAAGTAAATGAAGATTAATTGTTTACATATAAAGGAAGAACATATGTTCCTAATCAGAAAGTTGTTAGACTCTTTATTTTAGACGAATTCCATATGAGACCTTATGCTGCCCACCCTAGATATCATAAATTATTTTTGGCCGAGGATGAAAAGAGACATTAAAGAATATTTATTTAAGTGTTTAGAATGTCAGCGAGTCAAGGCTGAACACCATCATCCCGCCGAGTTACTCCATCTGCTACCCATTCCAGAATGGGAGTGGGAAGTAATCACCTTGGATTTTATCATAGGGCTACCTAAAACTAGGAAGAAGAATGATTCGATAATGGTAGTGATAGATAAATTAAGTAAAGTAGCTCACTTTATTCTTGTTCATTCTACTTATAAATGCAGTTAGATTGCACATATTTTGATGCGAGATATTTTTATATTTCATGGGATGCCCAAAATTATGGTTTCTAACAGAGATGTAAAGTTTACATCCACTTTTTGGAAAACTCTTTTTATGGGATTAGACACTCATGATCAATACAACACTTCTTACCACCCATAGATGGATGGACAAACTAAATGAGTAAACCAAGATCTGGAGGACATGTTACAAATGTACGTTATGCACCAGCCCAACAAATGGGAGGAATACCTTCACTTGGTGGAATTTTCCTATAACAATAGCTATCATGAATCACTAAAATTAAGTCATTTTGAGGTCCTTTATGGGAGAAGATGAAAGACACCCACTAATTAGAATAACCCCAAATGTATATCAATGTAGGGTCGTGATATGTTAGCATAAATGGAAAGTATTGTAAGGAAAATCCGGCAAAATATGAAGGTTGCACGGGATAGACCAAAAGCATATGCATATCGGAAAAGAACTTACAGGGAATTTCAAGTGGGGGATCATGTGTATATTTTAGTACGGCCCCGGAAAAGTAATCTGCAATGGAAAAGTTGTGCAAAGTTAGCTCCCAGGTATTGTGGACCTTTCCAAATACTGGAAAGGATTGGACCAAAGTTATACCAACTGGAATTACCCAACCAAATACAAGTACATAACATGTTCCATATGTCCCTATTAAAAAATACATATATGATCCTAGACACATTATTAATTGGAAGGAAGTGCAAGTAAGAATTTGAGATAAAACATTTTCTAAAATGCTAAGTTTGTTTTAATTTTTTTTTTTATGACATTGTATTTTGTGGTAAACAGGTGGAATCGAACAGAGAAATTCTGGTAGAGCCCTCCATATTGTCAATCAGATAGAAATAACATTACAAAAATGAGTCATCGTCTAGGTTAAAGTGAAATGGAAGCACTTTAGCCCAAAAGATGCTACCTGAGAGGATGAAGGCTGGATACAGGAGGCATATCCTCATTTGTTTACAAAGGCATGATCAAACACCAAGGATGATGTTTTTCTCAAGAGGGGCAATATGTAACAACGTTGAGCATGGAAAATTTAGCATTTAATTGCACTAAAATTATTTGTTTTAGAATTTACTTTTACTTTACTTTATAAAGACAATTTAGTAGTTAAAAGACTGATAAACATTTCAAGAAGCATATAGAAATATTTTGTGACTAGTTTTAGTATATTTTGTTAAGTAGTGTTAGTTAAGGAGTGATGGAATCACTTGAAGAAGGAAAATCTTGGCTTTCAAAGTAGTTATGCAAAAACATTTATTTTTTTCCTAAGGGGGATTGAGAAAGAAGGAAAGAGAATTTTGGAGAGGACGTTGTCGCAGAAGGAGAGAGCATAACGATGTTGAAAGGGTTATCCAGATTTGGTAGTGACCAGTGGAAACCTAGGATACAAGTTGATGGACTAGACAAGGTCTTGAGGTCCTGAAATGACTGAGTCATGAATTAATTTGGAAGCCAAGAGGCTTGGGGGATTCCTCGACGTGATTTCTAGGATCATTGGTTGGGTGGTCAACAAGTCATCTCCTAAACAAGTTCCTTAGCCAAGTCTTAAAGACAGATAAGTGTTTAATTATGTGTGTTTGACTTATTTAATTTAGATAATCATAGAATATATCTTGTTTATCATAATGCTTAGTCTGGTGTTATACTCATAGATTTTGAATAACCTTGTTGATAACATGCTTAAAAATTATTGGTTATTTCTCATGGAATATGATTGTTAGAGAAGTAGTAAGTTCTATAGGGAATCTATGTAGTTTGTAATAGAATACTGAATAAAATTATCAATTTTTACAGAGTCTTATTTATAACATGGATATGAAGACGTAGAATGCTTTATAATTATATATTGATAAGAAAAGACATTTAGGAAAACGTAACACAGGAATAACAAATGAAAGTAATAAAATTGTTCACATTTTTGCTTTATAAAGAACATAAAATGTGTATGGAAATGTGAAATAAAGCACTTGGAAAGATAATATGCTATGAAACCCTCCATAAGGGTTATAGAAGAAAAATCGGTAGACTGTAGAGCCCACTTATTTACAGTTGTATGGATCACAAATTAAATTAGGAAGGAACATTTAGCCACCTGGAATGAAGTCACTGACAAGGTAATTTGTTTCAGTACGTAGAGCATCCAGACAAAGTTCCAGAGGTTGGAACTTTGCCTTGGTGGTAGTTCTTATTTCAATATGACTAACTAGTATAATTCAAGAAGAAATAATAACCTAAATCATAGACATTGAGAAACGATAAATAATACTATAAAACTTTAGAGGTCACTATTATCTTGTCTAAAGATTGATAATTCCATACAGACAGTCTTAACCAAAAAAAAGAGTAATAGGTACATTGAAATTCTAATAAATTTCTTAGCCAACAACATGTTTGGCAAGCACATTGTAAACTACATAATAAATCAAGAATCTTTCTATACATATCCATAACAGAAGAAGAGCACTAATTAAGAAAGAGTTTTCTTCCATGAAAAATAAATAGAGAAATATACGAGAAAACCCATCCACGGATTACGTAAAAACAAGAAATTGCAATATATGTATATAATGAAGTAAACCCAGAATCAGTCTTCCAGATATGGTCATACAAACCCAGCGGTGATGGCTTTTAATCAAAACCCTCCCGCATTAAATATGAAGAAGGGATAATTAAGTAGAGTCAAAACTGAATAAGTAAATGTTGTGTAACCAACTCCAAAAATAGAAGAAAAGAGATATCAACGCCTTAGAAATAAGCCACTTCAAGGGGGAAACCTCCAATACATTACATAAATGGAAAATTCTTGGATGATACAATTTACAAAATCTCCTTTCTATATATAGGAGTCCATGGGGCCATAATGTAATCCTAGTGGGCCACAATGTAATCCTAGCCGACCTAACAATAATAATTTAAGGGCACAATAATAAAAATATGGGGGTTGCAAGGGTACAATAATAACAATAAGGGGGTTACACTAACAATAATAAGGGACTATACTAGTAATATAGGGACCTAACATGCCCCTCTCCTTCAAAAAAGTGTTATCCTCAACGCTTGTGTAGCTCTGGGTGCTTCTGTATAAAATTCTCATCCTCCCATGTAGAATTTTCAGTGGGTAAGTTCTTCCACTTGATGAGATACTCTGAAATTGATCGGTTCCGTAGCTGTCGAGTTCTTGTTTCCGTGATTGCTTCAGGTTCCAATATGATTTTTCCTTCCTCATCAAGTTCTGGCAATATTGTTTGAACTGGAATATTTTCACCTATAACCTTCTTTAAGCATGAAACAAGGAAAACTAGATGCACTCGTGAAGAAGCAGGAAGCTCCAATTTGTATGCCATAGTACCAATCTTTTGCAACACCTTGTAAGGACCATAGTACTTTGGCGATAATTTATTATCCATCTTAGCTTGCTTGAGGTACATTTGTTTGTATGGTTGTAACCGTAAAAATACCCAATCTCCTACATCAAAACTTCTCTCGCTGTGATGTTGATCTACCTATTGTTTCATTCGATTTTGTGCCAAATTCAGGTTATCCTTTAAGAGTTGGAGAACTTATTGTTGATGCTCGATGTGATCTTCCACTGCTTGAACCTTCGAGTTTTCCATTAAAGATGATGTGATGGATGGTGGATGATATCCATAAAGTGCCATAAATGGGGTCATTTTTGCTGCAGTATGGAAGGAAGTGTTATACCACCATTCAGCGAGAGGTAACCACTTGACCCATTGTGTTTGTTTATCAGATACAAAACAACGAAGATATCCTTCCAAACATTTATTTACTATCTCAGTTTGACCATCACATTGAGGATGATAAGATGAGCTATGAGCTAATTGAGTACCCAAACAAGAAAATAACTCTGTCCAAAAATTTCCAGTAAAAATGGGATCTCTGTCGCTCACAATAACCCTTGGGCTTCCATGTAGCTTTTGAATTGTGTCCATAAATGTAGTAGCAACCGTACTTGATTTAAATGGATGAGATAATGCACAAAAGTGTGCATACTTGGTAAGTACATCAACTACCACCATGATGACACTCTTTCCTTCGGAGTTAGGTAAACCTGTGATAAAATCCATTGAAATCTCCTCCCAACGTTGACCTTGAATGGATAAAGGTTGTAGAAGTCCTGGGGTCTTAATTGTTTCCACTTTATTCTGCTGGCAAACCAAACATTCCGCCACAAACTTTCGAATATCAGATTTAAGGCCATCCCAAAAAAATTCCTTCTTCACCCTGTGGTAAGTTTTTAAAAATCCTGAGTGTCCTCCTAAAGGAGAAGTGTGCAATTCCAGAAGAATCTTTTGTTTTAGTTGGGAATTCTTACAAAGATATAAGCGATCTGTGTACCATCAGGAATCATTTTTCCAACTAAATGTATCAGATGTACTAGGATCTTGCTGCAACTTTTGAATGAGTGTCCATACATCTTTGTCCTTCTTCCATTCATCTTTTTCTTCGGTTATCCAATCTGGTTGGATAATAGAAATGGCACAAAGCAATGCTTCCACCTCTTCATTCTTTCTTGAGAGTGCATCCGCAACAACATTAAGCTTTCCTTTTTTGTAGATTATTTCAAAGTCATAACCCAACATCTTTGTGACCCATTTTTGCTGCTCTTCTGAAGATAGTCTTTGTTCCAAAAAGTGTTTAAGACTATCATGATCATTTTTTACCTTGAAGTGTCCTCCCATTAGGTAAGTTCTCCATTTCTTTAGTGCATGCAGTATTGCTAACATTTCCTTCTCATAAATAGGTTTCTGTAAATACTTTCCTTTGATTGGACGACTTCCAAAAGCAATGGGTCTTCCTTCCTGCATTAAAACTGCACCAATTCCATTTCCTGAGGCATCACATTCCACAATAAAGGTTTTTGTGAAGTCTGGCGTAGCTAAGACCGGTGCTAGGCACATTGCCTCTTTAAGATGTTCAAAGGCCTTAGTTGCTTTAGGAGTCCATGAAAATGCATCTTCCTTCAATAATGTTGTTAGAGGTGCTACTATTCTCCCATAATTCTTAACAAACTTGTGATAATACCCTGTTAACCCGAGAAATCATCACAACTGCTTTATGGTTGTGGGGACTTTCCATTCCTTAATAGCTTTAATTTTGTTAGGGTCTACCTTAACACCCTCGTGAGATACAATATGACCCAAATATTCCACCTCTTGTACTCCAAAGAAACATTTGGATTTTTTTGCATATAATTGTTTCTCCTGCAATAGTTTGAGCACCCTGTCAACATGTTCAACATGATCCTTCCAAGACCCGCTATAGATTAGTATATCATCAAAAAATACTAGCACAAATTTTCTAAGGAAGGGTTTGAAAATGGAATTCATCAACCCTTGAAATGTAGAAGGTGCATTGGTAAGGCCAAAATGCATGACCAAAAATTCATAATGACCCTCATGAGTTTGAAATGATGTTTTTGGAATATCTTTAGTCTTCATTCTAGTTTGATGATATCCTGAACGAAGATCCAACTTGGTAAAATAAATTGCTCCATGTAATTCATCCAGTAATTCATCAATCACAGGAATGGGAAATTTATCTTTAATGGTGAGATTATTGAGCTCCCTATAATCTGGACACATGCGCCATGATCCATCCTTCTTGTGTACCAATACTACAGGAGCAGAGAAATAACTTTGACTAGGTTGAATTATACACGCCTCTAACATTTCTGCAATCATACGTTCAATTTCACTCTTTTGGACATAAGGATATCTATAAGGCCTGATGTTTAGAGGAACACTTCCTGGAATCAAATGAATAGCATGATCATGATCACTAATAGGTGGGAGTCCTTTGGGAGTTTCAAACACCTTGGAATGATTGTCCAAGACTTGTTGGAGATCTGAAGAAATAGATAATTTTGATGTTGGAACTTCTAGTGAGCATAATTGTGCAATTACGCCTCGTTTTTCTTTCTTTAGAAGCTTTGTCATGACATTAGAGCTTATTATCTTTCTCGGCTTCCCTGCAATACCCCGTAATTCGACTTCCTTTCAGGCTTCTGAAAAATATTTCAAGAAAAGTTCTTGAAAATTAAAAGCTACCGTCCCCAAAGATTGTAACCATTGTACTCTTAGTACAACATCAGCACCTCCCATAGGAATGGAAAGCATTGGAATATTCAATACATATCCCCCCATGGTTAGCTTGATATTATGGCATTTTCCAGAGAAATTTATAGTTCCTCCATTTGCAACCATCACTTGACATTCTGGTGCTGGGTATAGGAAACAATTTAATTCCTTGGATACCTTACAATGAATAAAATTATGGGTGCTACCTGAATCAATCAACACTATTACCTTTTTCTTCTTTATTTGTCCTTCTATCTTGAGAGTTTGAGGAGTGGTAATTCCTGCCAGTGCATTACACGATATGGTCGGATTCATTTCTTCCTCTTCTAGGGTTGGTTCCTGGTGTATGTCCTCTTCTTGTTCATTTTCTTCTTCCTCTTCACAATCTATGTAAAATAATTTCTTCTCAGCACACTTATGACCTTTAGTGTATTTTCTATCACAACTGTAGCAAAGCCGTTTTGCTCTTTTTTCTTCCAATTGTTGTGGTGTCAACCTTGTAGGTTGTGGAAATCTAGGTGTAGCAACACTTCCTTCTTTATAGAATTGAGTGGTAGGCTTCCTTGTCGCCATAATTTTACATTCAATTTTTCTTGCCAACCCGAATGCCTTCTCCAATGAATCAGGTTCCAAAACGCGAACTTCATGTTGGATGTTATCCTTTAAAGTGCCTATGAAGAGATCAATCCTGTGTTCCTCTGGAATATCAGTTACCCTTATATTCAATTTTTGGAAGTCCTCAATGTGCTCCCCACTAAACCCTTTTGTTTGAGATTTATCAATTGGCTAAAGAAGGTGTTGCTCTTTGTATCCTCATAATGTGCTATCATTTCCTCCGTAAAAATTGACCAAGTGACAATTTTTTTATGGGAGCAAAGCCATCGATACCACACAAATGTATTTTGTTCTAAATGTAAAGTTGCAATGCGTACCTTTTGTGTGTTTTGCACATTATGGAGATCAAAATATTGCTCCATCTGTAGTATCCATGTTACAGGATCCTTTCCATCAAACTTCCTCATATCCATTTTTGGAATATGGTGGTTCTTCCCGCCAACATTAGATTTTATGAAATCACGATGAACATTTATTTTGTTCTCATCATCAGTTTCCTCTACTATCTTTTCACCATTAGGAAACATTTCTTATATCAACTTTGTCAAACCTTCCATGTCTGATTTTAGATCATTCTTCATGTTTTCCATTTTAGTTTCCATGTCATCCATCTTAGATTCCATGCCAGCTTCCATGCCATCTATCTTAGATTCCACGCCTTTCTTCAAACCATCCATATTATTCTTCAAACCATCCATATTATTCTTCACACCATCCATCTTCGCTTCCATGTCTTTCTTCAAAACTTCCATTTCATTTTTTGCTGCTCTTTGCGAGAGCGAAATTTGGTGCACTTGCTCTTGTAATTTTGATAGATCATGTTGCAATTCTTCATCTTCATGAGTCATAGTAGAGCCTTCTGAAGACCTAATGGGTGTTGAATTATTTTTATGGGGCATTTTTTTAGAACCCAATACTGATATCTATTCTACAATATGCCCTTGGAATCAATTCAAATTGATTTTTCAAACAAGACTTATGCAATTCGGAAAAAAAATACACACCTTTTTCTTGCTTTTGAGGAGCTCGATATTGAAATTGGATTATCTCTGTGATTGCGGCTCTTCAATATCTGAAATTCAGCACTGAAGTAGCCCTTTGAGTTCTCTTTTGAATGCCACAGGTCTGACCTGAGTTGGATTCTCCAAGACAAAGTTATGTCCAATCTCCCACAATGACCTATTTAGAGCAACGAAACCCTAGAATCCAAACCTCTGATACCAAATGTTGTCTAACCAGCTCCAAAAATAGAAGAAAAGAGATATCAACGCCTTAGAAATAAGCCACTTCGAGGGGGCAACCTCCAATACATTACATAAATGGACAATTCTTGGATGATACAATTTACAAAACCTCCTTTCTATATATAGGAGTCCATGGGGCCATAATGTAATCCTAGTGGGCCACAATGTAATCTTAACAGACCTAACAATAATAATTTAAGGGCACAATAATAACAATATGGGGGTTACAAGGGTACAATAATAACAATAAGGGGGTTACACTAACAATAATAAGGGACTATACTAGTAATATAGGGACCTAACAGTAAAATTAATAGTTAGACCCCAAGAGGAATTGGTCTGTGGAAACCCCATTTAATGGAACAAATCCCTAACATGATTATGGTGGCAAATTTAAGCACCCGGATGAAAGAATCCTAGACTTTCAAGACCAATAATAAACACAGCGGGTGTGCCAAAAGGCAAGCTGGGAAGAAAAACCAAGGAAAAGAACATAATAATCGCCGACATAAGGAAGAGTAATGGAGTTAAAAGCCTGGACAAATAAAAAATTTGTTAGTAGAGAAAAAGGGTTTGAAGCCAAGCCTATGTGAACCATGCAAAAGACGAAACCAAGGTTACCTGCAAGGAAAACCTCGTATTAGGAACAAAAACCAACTATAAAGAAGAAGAATAAAATGATAATGAGGAATAAGCTAGAAGTTTCATTACATGTAGGGACCTATGTAGAGGTAAACCTGTGTAGAGAGTAATGTCGAGGTGTCAAAATGGTGAGGTGGGCAACTAACCAACATAAAAATGGTTACCTCGAACAACCTTAGGCCATTTGCACCATTCGATGAACCTGCAGGTATGTGGACCAAGGAGATATAACCAACTGTCTCGACATCAAAAGGGGAGTTAAGGTATGTCAGTTCACATGAACGAGTCTAAATTGTTTCAAACAATGAACCCCATAAACATTTATTAAAGTTTGCATACACCAAAGTTTAAGCACCTAACCATTAAGAAAAAGAAAGAATATCTGTAGTTCAGTGATATGGTGGCATGTTATGTTAATAAGTTCACCTATGTGTTTATTGAACTATAGTTGCGTAAACCCCGTGTGGAGATGCACCATGTACATATCGTTTTATCATTTACTAATTACGATGTAAACAATTATTTTTTACCTATGCAAATTCATTATTTCCCATATGCTAAGTACATCATATGTTTATGCCATTCAAGCAATGTAAGTGGATTTTTTTTTTATCCTTTTTCTCTGGGCTAAAAGTAACTTTGGATGACGATGAATGTTACATATAAGAATGATACATCTTTTGCACATTCAAAAGTGAAATATAATATTTTTTTTACTTTTGAATTTTTAAGTTGTTGTAAAACTATGTTATTTTATATGAATATTGAAATATTTTACTTATGGTTAAGAATAAGAGTGAAATGATTTTACCAAAAAAAATTGACAATAGATTGTAATATCAACCAAGTCATTATAGATGTTTTGGAATATTTTTAATTAAAATTAACCAAACATATATATATATATATATTATTATGGCTTACATTGTTTTTTTTTTTTAATTTAGAAAATATTTGATTTTATTTTTGTTTTTATTATATCCTACATTGTTTTTTTTTTTTTTTTAATTTAGAGAATAATTGATTTTAATTTAAAAAAAAAACATGTGTCAACTCTAAGTTGAACATGGACATAAGCACATATGCCTCTCATACATGCATTGAAAAAAGAAAAAGAAAAAGAAAATATTTTAATATGGACAATGTGCTCCATAGATAAAATATTTTAATGCCCATATTAAGTAAATATTTTAATGTCATTTATGCATATATGTATATGTTATATAAAAAATGATAAACATTTCAAGTAGTCTTACTATTTTACATTTTGGTCATTTTTCAAGTATATTTAAATGTTAATTTAGTCTAAAATCTAGCAAATATTTGTTCAAATTGAAAATTTAATTTTTGCAGTTTATATAATCCAAGTCCAAAGAGAATTTCAAGGTTTTGTATTCATTTATACATTCAAAAATGTAATTTAAACAATGAAAAATTACATATGGTGTGTGTGTCCATCTTAACCACAAGAGAGATAAAATCTCTTCAGGTGCAAACTTTTTTTCAAGTTTTCCACTCTAAAAGCTATTTGCATATCAATTCTATATTTAGAATTTCCCAACCATCAACTATATGTTAGAGCCTCTTAGATACCCAAGACAGGTAGTGTGACAGCTGCATTTACTGCTAACTATTTGTTAACTTATTAAATGACTTTTATTATTTGTTCAAGAAAAAAAGACTGAGACAATTAATATTTTTTGGTGGAAAAGTTATTTTTCTTTTTAATTGTGAATAATAAAAAATTAGTTATGGAAAGTAAAAGTAAAAAGGCTGATGATAAATGTTTTCCAAGAACTGAAAGGTGGTTGGAAAATTTGAACAGTCACCTGCTCCTCTGGGGATAAGAGATTGATCCCAGAGAGGAATATGGGTTCTGTTCACGAGCTAAGGAAGAGTGAAGATTGTTCCTGAGCTGGTAGAGACCAGTGGAAATCACTCAAGTAAATTCCTGAAGTTTTCTGGAACTAACTGGACTTGGAGTCATGAGGTCACAGCAAAAAAATCTATTGTCAACCTGTAACTCTTCAGGAGTGGAGCACGGGGGCAAGAGGAGGATGTGATTGCCTCTCTTGAAGGTTGGATGGACACCAACAGCTAGATACATTTATTTTACATATAAGTGATTATTGTCTTAGAATTTAAATTAGACAGAAAGGTTATTTATAAGATAAAAATGTTCAATTAGTTATTGATTATATTCTCGGGAGAAATCTGTTTATGAGCTGAACATTTTTTTATAATACAGTGACAAGCTATTAAATATCAACTTCTCATTAAATTTTGGTAAACTCCGTGAGTATATGGAAGTAATCTCTGGTAAAATTTGTGATTATTTTCAGTAGGGTTTTGGAAGCACTCAGAGTACATTTATCTTGTTAAAAAAATAAGAAACTAGTATTATCTGTAAGTTCCTTGAAAATTACAACGGATAAAATTTTAGAAGTAAAATCAGAACGCAGAAAAAAATAGACAATTGCTAGAAAAGGAAACAAATAGAATTTTCAGAATGAAAACTGTTTGAACATCTAGTGTAGGGAGAGAGCTTGTGGTTCTGGGCACGGGGATAAAACCCCAGTCCAGTACTCATTGCCTTGAATATATCTAACTATACACAGAAAGATCTGTAGATGGTCCGGACACCATTAAATGCACTACTGTTAAAAATAAAATAGACAGAAATTATATGAATCTTAAGCAAATGAAAAACAAAAACTGGAGATTATAATAATCATTGAAGAGACATTAAACAACTAACACTAAGTAAAACTGTGAAAATACCTGTCTATGAGCATAGTTACATTACTCGAGAAATGTAAACCAAAACAGAGAAATAGAACTGGAGTATTTTAGTCTTATGCAAATATAGGTTCTTCATATCATTAAAACAATATCGTATAGACCATGTATAAAAAAATATTACATTCAGTTCAAACGAAAAAGTTAAATTGTTCCAAAAGTGAAACTTGGCAATATTTGCCATATTCTGAATTGCAAACTAAACAAGGGTTGAACCCCAGGAATAAACCCTTCAGTAAATATTTCATAACAACGCACGATGAATTTTTACAAAGGAAAACTAGAAATGAGTTGGAGACAATCAAAGTCCTTTGGGATTTATGCATGACTGTAGTCCCTATCTTACATAATAGACAAAAGAACGAAATGCAAACAGAATCGAGAGACATCTCCTTAAGCAAAGCTGAAAATTTGGGAATTCATAAACCCCATGAAGACTGGATGTTCTCCAGAGACAAATAAAAACCCTGATGTTTGAACACAAGTATTAGAGGTACCTAGAAGGAGAGCTAGGCATATTAGCCGTGAGCTGAGAAAGACGGTGGTTCAGTATTGCAAAGAAATAATTGAAACCTAAATAAAATATGTTGCTATCCTGAGAAAGAGCCAAAATGCAACACAAACCCAAGAAAACACAAATTTGTGAGAGAGGTTTGAGACGTTAAACATAAACGCACATTAAAAAATGAGGAACTATAAATAGGAGTTACCTATGGAATAGAATTACACCTCAACAATTTTTTCATCGAACCAAAGATCTTCGAATAGAAAACACCGAGATACAAACAAGGAAAAACAATTAAAACACAGAAAACTGGCTAAGGAATTTAACACCCAAAAATCCAGATTGTATTGCAGAAGAACATATAAATGTAGAGTGGATTTTTACCTTCACTATGACTAGGAAAGAGCTTTAAATCTGGTACTGTGGTCGCTACCATGGCGAACAGAGAACATGTTATCTAGCAAATGCATCGCAGAGGGCAGCAACACCTTCTAACCATTCTATTGCAAAAGCCATGAAGACTACACCTTGGAGATGCGATGGAAACAAACCCGCAGAGCAGAAGAACCAATCTCGGAGACAAGGTGAAATCAAACCCTCGGTGTAGAGGAAAAAATACTTAGCAAAACCAATGACAAATGGTAAGTCTGCTAGGGCTAGCGGAGTTTCCAAAGACGTTTTCCCACCAGAATTGTGAGCCCTCGATGTCACAAGAATCGACGGTGGATATCTTAAACGAGGACCAATGAAATCCGCATATAATTATGGTAAAACTCACCTCTGTCTCAGAGTTTAAATGCTTGTACCTGCTACATTCAATTAAGCCGGACATGCCAGCTACACCTCAGACTTATCAACTATACTGGTGTTAACCTGTATGGATTGAGAAGCGGTAATGAAAAACCATATTAAAACAATAACATAACGCCGGAAAAAAATACATGTAATACCTTTGAATCAATACAAATATAAAGTGGTAGAGGTACCATGGCAATGGAACTTTTGATATAGGAGTTGTATGTATATAATTCAATAGTATACAAGGTTTTAGGACTACGTTCAAAGCTTAGTACCTGGTTATTCAACTTTATGAGACAAGCCCAATTATTGATAAGTCTAATCATTTAGTGTTGTAGATTTGTTTTAATCATGATACAACATAGATAAAATATTCAAACTTTACATAGAATGTTTTTTTTTTTTTTTTTTACATGTAGCCTTGCCCTTATTGCTTTCATAATTGATCAAATGGTGGTCCTTATGGTATTGGTTAGGGCTCTATAAGTCCAATGGTTAGGGCTCTCTAAATTGGATTATCCAAATAGGTTTATAATCTCCCCATTTCCATATAAATCTTTGTGCTTTCATAATTGATCAAATGGTGGTCCTTATGGTATTGGTTAGGGCTCTATAAGTCCAATAATTAGGGCTCTCTGAATTGGATTCATGCCATGCTTGAATTATCCAAATAGGTTTATAATCTCCCCATTTCCATATAAATCTTCGTGTTTGAGGGAGATGTCCGTGCATATTATGTTTTTATTAATATTGAATAACAGTTTAATATGATTTTAAAAATCATAAATTAAATACATTGTAAAACTAATCTTTATTTTTGTTTACAGGAAGAAGTGAAGACAACTCTGCCCACTCTCAAATTTATGCTGTCGAATTTATGGTTCTCCAATTATCGAACCCATATTCTCACATAAATGTTTTTTTAACGAGTGCGTATCATTATTTATTATCTATGTTAACATGATTGACAACTATGTTGAAGACATTATATTAGTTGGTTCGAAACACATCGATAAAATACGCTAAAATGTTATTATTACCAAAAAATTTTATATATAAAAATTATTCGTGTTAATTTAATATATGATACAAATATTTATAAGAGATTTAGTTCATTTTATAATTGATATACACTTTTTTAACATTTGAAAATCTTTACTTTCATAAGAGATTTAAACCTTTCACCTTTTGGCTTTGTAAAATAATTATAAGTTAATCTTTTTTTTTTTTTTGTAAATTTGGTAGGACCATACTATTTTCTATTTATATTTGAAGGATAGGCTACAAAATATAAAATTCTGACTTTGGCCTCAACCTGCCTGAAGGAAACCAGGTCTGTTGGCCATCTGAGTGCGTGAAAAGCATACCAAAACTGGAATAGTTTCATACGTCTGAAAGTCTCATGTGCTATCTGTCCTATTACTGCAGCTTGTACATTCATATAACATAAGGAAAGTTCATGTCTAACTAGAAAATGCATCAAAATTCAGAATAGTTAAAACTCCTATCCATCTGATGAAGAGACGGGAGTTGGGTCTTTGACATTGGACCCAGGCATTTCAGCTTGTTGAAGCTGCTGAAGGAGCTTCTCCATGCGGACAAATTTATCATCCAATTTGCTTACACGATCTGCTGCCTGATATTGGGTTATCTTGATGTGCTGTAGCTGGTCCTGTATATCCAGAAGCTGGGCCTGAAGGCGAGGGTCTGGCTTTGCTGGGTCTGTCTTAGCATAAGTAAGCTGCAGACTCTGAATAGCTTTCGCTATCAGACATTTTACTATCCAGTAAGTGTGGATAATTTGATTGAATAAGGTAAGGCAGCCACGGGTATTGCCTGGATCTGTTATGAAATCAAGAATCTCTGCTTTTGCCTCATTGTCTTTAGGGTCGGTCTGGATTTCTCTTTCCCACCCACGAATTTCTTGACGAACTTTGGAGGAATTTCCCAACACATAACTTGCTGCTAAAGTTTCCAGGTGCTCCTGGTTGGTTTTGTGACCTCATTTCTTGAGGGCAGGCTCTAACTAAAATTGTTGTTTTCCTTTGACCGCCTCAGCCCTTGGACGTCTTTTACCCATTGCTGGAAGGATCCTATATAATAACACTGACAGACAAAATTGAACAGCAAAGATGTGAGGAGTTATATTAATACAACCCGTGTGCCACCTTTGAACAGTGATGACTTGGTTAACATACAAACACAGGAACCTCACCCTCCTGGGCACACTCTGCAGCCAATACGGAGATTCGAAATCTTGGATCACAAACCTCTTGACAGTATACATTAAGCAAGTCTAGATTTTAATTTACCAGATAACCTTATGATTTATATACCTCTTACAGGAACAAGTGACCTCACGGTTTGGAATTGTGAGATCAGTGTGCAAGATAGACAGAGAATGATAAGTGTGGGGGCTTGAAGTCGAATTTAGAGAGCGAAGGGGAGGGACCATTTGATTGGCGTAAAAACATAGAACCCCTATCCTCTTCCTAGATCTACCCTGAAACCCTCTGAGGTTGGGCGAATGGGCTTGATATGAATGCTTCCTGAGGGTGGGAGTTGTTCTCCTTGAAACCAAACAGAGTGTAAAAGGATAATGACACTGGTTACAACTGAGGAATTTTACCGAATGAAAATCCTGACATGGCAGAATCATAAGTAAACAATTCAGAAACTGAACTTGACAGACTTTGCAGCTTAGGAGCTTGATCCATTTCACAGCTTGAATAAGTAAAATATTAAGTAAAAATTTTCGAAACTTATTCCCTAGATTCTAGTGAATTCATAGATCAGCTAATAAAATAATGGGATTTATGCTACCTTGTATGCGAACAAGAGATAACTGGTCAGACAAAATGCATGGATCGCGGAAACACGGAGGGACCGGTTGCAATTTGGGGGTGACACAGCTAAAATTCTGTATCGAGCCCAAACCAGCTTGAATGTACAGCAATCTAAACAAAACTACATCAATTGGCATCATGAAAGCTAAGAGAATGACAGAAACATACCCTGACAGGATCAAAATATTGATTGAATGCAAACTGCTGAGTCTCCTCCTCTGCCGCCTCCAGACTATTGCATGCAAGAACCCGTGCATGAATGAATGAAGGGGTGGGGGGAGCTCACATACCTTAACAGAAACTTGCCTTCTGCGGGCTGTCAAAACAGCCTGGCCACCCTGCGACATCATTCCAATCTGAGTGTTCACACACTTCACCGAACTGGCCTAACAATCCGTCATTAATGTTCTTAATTGCATGGAGAGGGAGCACGCGCCAAGTTACCACTACCAGGATTCCGTTCTGACATATGTACACCCCGATCGGGGGGTTGAAGATCCTTATTCATGATCAATTGGAGAGAGTTAAGTTCTACGTTCCAGATGAGATCTGTAGGGCAACCTTCGATGGAGCGTTCTACATTTTGGCATCCCCAATTAGCCAAGTAATCCGCTGATGCATTACATTTTCTTCATACGTGGCGAGGGATCAAATACTGTATGCGTTTCACCAATTGACTCACTTCTTCTATAAGGGCTGTTGTTCACCAGCTTTGGGAGATTTTCTCCCAGGGTGTGCCTTGTTGCAGTTTTTGGAGCACTCCTGTTACCATTGCTGAATCTCCCTCCACAATGATTCTCTGGTAATTTTCTCTAATTGCAATCAGAAGACCTTGTTTGACCGCCATAAGTTCTGCTTCATTATTGGTGGCATGGCCCAAGTCAAGTGCGTAGAATCTACATACAGCCCCCTGAGAGTTTCGAAAAATCCCACCTGACCCAGCTTGCCCTGGATTACCTTTCGAAGCCCCATTATAGTTGAGTTTAAGAAAGCCTGGTTGAGGAGGTAGCCATTGTTCCTCAATTGATTGACTAGGAGGTCTGAATTTCCAGAGACCTTTACATAGCATCTGCGGTTTGAGATTCAGGTTTTCTAATATCTAAGATTCAATTCCCACTGTTTGCCAATCTTCATCCGACCAACTTTCTGTTAAGATAGTTTCTCGAATGTTGTCTATGGAGCGCTGCCAAATATGGTTCATTGGTTGTTTGGTTTATTGGAAAACTCTCTGATTTCTCTCTTTCCATGTATTCCAGAGTAGGAATCCAAATGAGAGGGTCCATGCTCTATTAATTACCTGACAATGAAATCTTCCTTTTCGCCAATTGACTATGGTTTCCGTTATGCTTTCATTGTTTTTATCTGTTTGCCGAAACAGATGAGCCAGGTTCTCCCTGGGTGACTCCACCTTTGTGCAGGAGTTAAGAAGATGATCTATCGTTTTGGCTTCGGTAGTACAGAAGGGGCAGCACAAAGGGCCTATCATACCTCTCTTTTGTCGGTTCTCCCATGTCAGGATTCTACGGTGACTTACTAACCATAAGAAGTATGCCACCTTTGGCCAATGTCTCAATCCCCAGATTTGTTTCCATATTGGTCGAGCATTGTCTAGATCTTGCTGAGAGTGGATATAGTAGCCTTCCTTAATAGTAAACAAACCTCTTGTTAGATGTCCCCATCGAAGGATATCTGGACCTGAGATGTTTCTAATTTTTTGGGTGTTGAGCTCTTTAGCAAAATTATTCCATTGTTGCATTGCTGGAGCAGACGGCCACCAAGTTTTATCTTTCCATTTCCACCACATTCCATTTTGGTTATTACACCAATACTGCTGCACGAGCCTGCTGTTGGGAGTGTTTGTGTATAGGAATATTTCCCCCAAGTCCAATCGGGTGAACAGTTTTTCCCGCTGTTGCCAAGAATCCTCCCAAAAGAGGGCTGTATTTCCTTCTCTAATTTCCCAAAAACTATTTACGTGGATTAAATTTCTGTTCGTTGCTGCTAGATTCCATATTGAGGAGCCTTTTAGTGTCCTGTCTACTTTCATTCGGCTTGAGACTGTAAGTGGCATGTCATATTTTGTTTGCCATATTTTCTTCCACAGATCCTGCCCTCCCAGGAGCCAGCGCCACCAGAGTTTTGCGCCCAGTACATTATTTAAAATGAAAGGATCATGGAGGCCTACTTCACCTGCAGCCTTCGTTCTGAGTAATTTGTCCCAAGAGAGGAGCGCCCACTTTTTGTTAGCTTGGGCTCCCTGCCATAAAAAAATTTTGAAAATGCCTACCAATTGAGCGCATATCCCTTTCGGACAGGCCCTCCCCGACAACTGATAGATGGGTAAGGCTTGTAGTACTGATTTTAACATGATTCATCCAGGTGCATTCAGGGTTCTGAAGGCCCAATTTTGTATTCTTTTCTCCACTCTGACGATAATATCTTGCCAATATGCTATTCGAGTGGGTCCTGGATTTAAAAACATACCTAGGTATTTCAGGGGGGAAGGATCCCCGCTGAAACCCTAAGGTCCTAGCAAGATAATTCTGCATCACTAATGTACAGTTAAAGAAATAGACATTGGACTTATCATTATTGATTTCAGTGCCGGAAGCTTCCATAAAGACCTCCAGAATTTTGAGGATGGTTTTGCATTCTTTTAGTGATGCCATACAGAATAGTAAAATATCATCAACGAATTGTTGATGAGTCAGCGAAAGTTGGGATCCCCACAATTTCAATCCTTGTAACTTTCGCTCTGCTACATGAGATTTAATTAGTCTACCTAGGCCTTCTGCAGCGATGATGAAGATGAATGGGGATAAGGGATCTCCTTGTCTGAGGCCTCGCGAACTGTTAAACGGAATAGAAGGACTACCATTCAAGAGTATTGAGAAATGCGGGGAGGATATGAATGAGCGCAACCATTGAAGCCATATTTCATCGAACCCAAAGGCACGCATCACCTCCATCAGGTACTGCCAACTTATGCGGTCATATGCTTTGGATAAATCCAGTTTAATTAACAATCCTTTCTTTTTGTCTTTCTTGAGAGAATGGATTGCTTCCTGAGCCACCACTATTCCGTCCAAGATTTGTCTTCCTTTCACAAAACTAGTTTGTTCCAGGGAGATTAGCGTAGGCAACAGAGGTTTTAGATGATTAACCATAATAGTGGAGAGAATTTTATAAATGACATTACAGAGAGCTATCGATCGAAAGCCAACTGGAGTATCTGCATTTTTTTGCTTAGGAATAAGGGTTAGAAAGGTAGCATTCAAAGATGGATATACCTTTTTGTTTCTCCTGGATTCTTCCACAACCTCTAAGATATCTGGACCTATGAATGTCCAAGCTGCTTTGAAAAATTCACTTGTAAGCCCATCAGGCCCCGGGGCTTTATTCTTGGGTAACTGCAAGACCACCTCTTCTACTTCTTGTAATGTTACGGCTCGCAGCAGAGCAAGGTTTTGTTCACGAGTGATCACTTGAGGGATATGTGTAGTGATCTTCTGAATAGCTGCCTGGAGGTTAGGGAGAGGTTCCGTAAGAAGATCTTGGAAATGATTAATCAGATCTCTTTCCATATCTTCATGTTTAATTAATCACTCTCCATTTGTTGCTTTTAGAGAAAAAATTCGGTTATGCTGGCGCCTCTGTAACATGGCTTTATGGAAGAATTTTGTATTACGGTCTCCTTCTTTGAGCCAGTTAACTCGAGATTTCTGTTTCCATAGTATCTCCTCTTGTTTTCGTCACTCTTCTTGTTGATTGAGAGTATGACCTTCCTCCAAAACCAACTCCTCTGTTCGACCATGGAGGATGATTTGCTGCTGAATCTCCTTCATTTTTTCTCTCAAGTGAATTTGGTCCTGGTGTATGTTACCAAATTCTAGACGATTCCAGCGTTTGATTTTAGCTTTTAATTGTTTCAGGAGAAGCTGAAAAGAGTGCATCTTATTGTGGCCCCTGACTGGATTTAAATACCACCAATTTTTAACTTTTTCCATAAATTCAGGGTCCCGTAGCTAGAAAAGTTCAAACCTGAAAGGACGGTTATGTCGACTTGCCTTCACATCTATCTCCAGTCTGATTGTCCAATGGTCAGAGCCCAGGGTAGGAATAATCGTAGCTTCATAATATATATCCAAGCTCACCAAAGCCTCAGTCGCTAAAAAACGATCCAGCCTGGAGGCGATCTGATGCTGCTCTCCTCTGCGATTATTCCAGGTGTATTTTCCATTAACAGTTGGGATATCTACTAAACGTAGATCATTTAGAACTTCTTGAAAAAGAGCCATTTCTGGGTCTAATCTTATTATATTATAGGTATGGTATCTATTAATTAATTGAATAAATTAGGGTAGCTCAGTATTTATTATTTAAGTTAGACATTATGCCATGAGCAAAACTGCATAAAATATGATAAACTATATTGGTCAATGCTAGATTAATAGTGGTCAATAGGTAAATCAAATCTTGTTGTCGTGCTTGGAAAGAATTAATAAATTGAAATGTGAAGTGGATAAACTAATTGCTTGCTAATTGGTGGAAACCAAAGTAAGTTTACACATCTACATTTTTACTCCACCTTATGTGTTGAGAACATAAATAATGGTGGGAAGCAACTCATAGTAAACATATTTATTTACATCTTATTCCTGTCAATTTTTTAGGCAAAAACTTGCTTAAATTATAGTGGGAAGTAATTGATGGTAAATATGTTATTTACCTGAGTATGAGTTATTTTCAAGGATTTTATCTTGCCATTGTTTTCTTGCAAAGGTTAAGAATAAAACATCAAATGTCTAAAAATCATGCATGAATATTGCAACCATATCCATAAATTATGGTATAAAATATGTGAGGTAGTTATCCACATGGCATTATATTGTGCAAAGACTACAAAAGACCTTCAAATTATGGAATCTAATTTTTAAAATTTATTAAAAGTAATGGACCATTTTGCTAAATAAAATGTTCTTATATATAAATGAATGTTATAAATAATAATGAAGAACTTATCATGGAGGAACTTATTAGAATTGGAATAATCTCAAATCCCTAGGAAATTGGTGGGTGAGGAGGAATCTATTTTTTAAAATTTATTAAAAGTAATGGACCATTTGGTAAATAAAATTTGCTTATATATAAATGAATGTTATAAATGACAATGAGGAACTTATCCTATAGGAACTTATTAGAATTGGAATAATCTCATATCTCTAGAAAATTGGTGGGTGGAAGCCACATGGATATAAATTTTTAAATTTATTAAAAGTAATGGACTATTTTGCTAAATAAAATTTGATTATATATAAATGAATGTTATAAATAATAATGAGGAACTTATCATAGATAAACTTATTAGAATTGGAATAATTTCAAATCCCTAATGGCATGAATCTAATTTTTTAAATTTATTAAAAGTCAATACAACTTAACAAACTCTGTAATACAGTACAATTATTGATAAGCATTAAGACTAAGAATATGCTTAGCTACATGGCATGAATATAATTTTTTAAATTTATTAAAAGTCCATACACCCTAATAAACTCTATAATATACACTACAACCTTTAATAAATATTAAAACTAAACATATGCCAATCTAAACTTTCAATTAAAAAAATGATTAAAAAAAAATCAACAAATCATTATCCACCTTAAATTAAAATAAAAAAACTTGAATAAATATAACAAAAGATTTATGATATTTTCATACTATTAATTTTGAATGGTTTTTATCTTTTAGTTTTATATTCATCATTTGTATTTGCTAAATATTATGTTTAGTTTTGTATTATCATGTTTTATTGTATGTGATTATTGCTAAAAGAATTTTACAAATTTATATGATGGATCACAGAAGCTTAGATTTCAAAAATTATATTTAGTATTATTATTTTAATAAGATAAATTTGTCTATTACATATTACTTTCTTTCCAAAAATATTATGATTTATATTTCTATGGTTTATATTAAATTTTTAATCAAATTTTATTAAGATTAAAAATTATAGTAATTTTTTAAGAAATGTTTAAATAATGAAAAATAATTTTTTTTTAAATGTGTTTGTTTTTTGACAAGTTTCTAGAATTTTAATTTAATAATTAATAAGTGGATAATAAGAATCTTTAGGGAAAATCTTTAGTATTATAATAAAGTCTATTTACAAGTTAAAACACTTTGTGGTAAAGTAAGATGAATCTCTATAGCTAAATAATTATGTTATATATGTTTAACTCATAGATTATTTGTTTTTAATAATAATAATAAAATAAAATTATAATTTAATCAATTTTTATGATTTTTAATTTTTAATAATAGAAAATGCATTATGAGATAAATGCTTTCATGTTCATCAATGTTTACCAACTATTTAATTTATTTGTATCAAATAAACAATATAAATTTAACATTTATTTATTATTATTTTATAAATATTCATTTGTAATAAAATTACACATTTAAATTGTATGGAAGAAATTATAGATGATATCAAATATTTAAATCTCCCATGCTAGAATCAAGAATGAGTCACTATCACATAATTGGACAAATCGTTTTTGACAAAGACAACTCAACCATAGATGCCACAAAGACATCTCAGATAATCATTCTCAAGAAAGACAACTCAACTACAAGATGCAACGAAAACAATTCACAAGATGCTTATTAGAATGAAGTATATTCGACAAAGTGAGAGTCAACTCATGACACTTAAAGATACCTTGTCATAATCAACACTTAATGAATACATTCTATTTCAAAGAGAAGATACATATTTCTCAATAATTCCCATATTTAAAAAGATTCTATCATCCTTGAGAAGAGTATTTACATATTCCCCTGAGAAGAGTAGGTACATATTCTCTAGTGGGGGTGAGCTTAATGAGGTTTGTAATGGTAGATAATACTCGATTAGAATGGAACGGGTATGAGTGGAGTATGGGTTGGTGACCTTTGAAAAGAGTGACACACCCTACACCTGCCACTTCTTTGCTATCGCGTGGCGTAAGCCCTGTTCCCGAGAGGGGGATCACTTAAACTAGTCCCTTCATGATAAATTCTCAAAGGAGGTAGTATTAAGAGAGAGGTACAAAATTCTATTTGTCTTCCTTGATTTCATTCAACAGTTGTGATGGATTAGTTTTTGTTTGACAGATTGGTTATTGTATTGATTAACACATGAACTATGGGGGGAATGTGAGTTTCAAACAACATGCCAGGCATTACACTTGTCCATGCCTAGACACTACACATAGTAGTACATGCCTTCTAACGTTGGGCCTTGAGACATTGTCCCTCCATTATAAGTGTGTGGTCGTCTTATCAGGGTGGTGACTTTGCAACATTTCCTGGGGTGGTGAAGAGAATTTCTTCTTGCCCACTTGCTCTTGGTTTCAATGTCATGAACTAATCCAACCTTTGAACTGGTGGTAGTTCTTCCTACCTCGTCTCTTTAGAGTTATGATTCGGTAGGGATTTCCTTCAATTTCCCAATTTTGGTTTGTGGGGTTTGGTATCCAGGTGGTAGTGGATGTGGAACTTGTGGCAGAGACTATTAGTTCCTCAAGAAACTCATTGGTCAATACCTTCTTGTTTGTTTTTTAAAGTATGTGTCTTGTTTTTCTTATATCAAATATGGTTCTATTCTTCTCGTCCTCTTCAATTTTTTGTAAATTGTACTCATGGTAGCCATGGATAAATCCAACTCACATAGGTTGTCTCTTTTTTGTTCAATGTCTTAGTTGAGTTTTATTTTCAAGTTTTAACGAGTAGCTTTGATGGGTCTTTGGGTACAATTTGTTGAAGCTATGGTCTCCCATGGTTGTCTTTCTGAAATGCAGAATACTTTTTGTACTCAATGTAATACTTTCTTATATTTATGGAATCATTTGCAAAAACTTAAAAAAAGAAGAAGAGAAGAGTAGTTACGTATATCTCAATAATTCCCAAATTTAAAAAATAATTCCATCATCACCGAGAAAATTATACTGTGCAACAAGATAGTGTAACACCACCCCCTACCCAATACCCAAAGTGAGAGGTGGTCACTATGCATACCCAATCTCCAAGGTGTCATTACAAAAATGGGGTGTAAAAGTTTCAATTTTTCCAACTCCAATAAACTCAAATATAACCATCACCATTACATTTGTTACGTCAAGACAAATCGAGTGACATAAATTTTATTTCAATCCAACCTCCATATTGCGAAATATCTCCTTTCAAAGAATAGGTCTTGCCACATCATCAAGATGCCACATGGAAGTTTTCCATTATCTTGCATGGCAGTCTCGGGAGTCGACCTTCTCCACTTACCCACCCAACGCATTCTTATCACATCGTTATGCACTCGCAGGGTATTTGCGGTGGGTTGACCTATCAGGATGGGCCTCCATCCCACTAATGGGCTATCTCCATCACTGCGGGGCTTACCACACACTTACCTTAAATCGTCTCGCTCTGACCTTCCCGACAATTTCTGGAGAATGCACCTTGTTAACTGTCGGGCCTCATTGTTCGGCTTACATGTGAAGTGGGGTCACATGGTCTCCCCCTATTTGTTTGATTCTCCACCATCGACTGACACTACAACCCATACCACATCACCTCGACTCATTTATCCCAACGTTCCTCCGCCTGCTACTCTAGCTAGAACTTGTGGGCTAGCCTGGCCATGGGTCTTCCCTTCACAAATGGAAATAAATTCAGGGTTATGGGTCTTGCCACCACAACTGGCTTCCATCACCTTGTTGGGTCCTTCCTAGTGCCTTCGCTTCCTACACACATAATTCCTCTAGAGTGAGTCTTCTGACTAACATCATATGATGTCATCCAACACTTACATTCCCAACACTTTCCTTGGTGCATTATTTTTTTCTTATGGGAAAGAGCTTTCAAGCCTACGTGGCCTGTGGGATCCACTTCAAATCAATGGCAGGATCGTCGGGATTGCGTTTCAACCATCTCATCCCAGCTGACGTCATCCCAGTCAATCCCATCGACGTGCAAAACAAACCCCTGGTTTCTACTCTCTGGATTTTTCACCTCCAGGCCACGTCATTATAACTTCGTCCAATCGCGGTAGAGGGGAATCAGGCCGCACCAATGGGAAGTTTCCATGACTAGGGTTCTGCTTAGTTGACGGATAGAGTTTCCCAAGTCTATCCTATAAGTCCAGAGGTTGGTCCTCCCTGGGCCACATCAGAGCTTACTCTCGATCCCTTCCATGGCAGGACCAGGGAAAACTTATCAAGATTTGTGCAATGAACCTAATTTGGATTTTAATGAGTACCATGAGAGCTTTCTTCATATCCTCACCAATCACTCCTCACTTATTATTCCCACCAGGGTTCTACCACAGGGGTTCAGTAAACATCGAGAACGACATCGTCACTCGCTAGCGACGATGGAAAGAGTGGCTTGCTAACACACCCTATGGTGCTACCCGTCCTGAGCTTAGGAGAAGGCCTCTCCAACAAGTTCATGGCCCTTCGACATTCCCCAAATATGAATAGGAAATTTACCTTCATGCAGGCATAGGCGCTCTTGTAGCCACACTCTGTTATGGACCTGTAGTGAACTCCTAAAAGGATGCACCTCTCCTACCACACGCCGAGAGCTCCAACCTCCAAGGAAGTCATGTAAGAAGCTACATGGTGTTATGTAGGGGCTTCCTGTGGCTAACTAACTATGCCTCGAGGCTAGTGGAAGACATCTAGGCTACTTAAGATGCAAGGTTGACCAAGATTATGTGCAAGGGATTCAGGTCATCGTTACACTAAAAAATGAGAAAAGCTCTCTCAATGTTAACACATTTCCTCCTATACAGATTCATAGGCTTGTAGCTAAGTGAATAAATATTCATGTTTATGCTTAGACCCCGCTAAGCAGAAAATCTCCCATGTAATCATTTCATATTAATATAAAGGGTCTTGATGCCCATTTTTTTTAGGTTTTTAATCTAGATCCTTATGGATCATTTCATTACCTGCAACATTTCATAATGTCCTTGTATTATTTTCATATGTGTTGATAATTAATATAGAGAAGTATTTACTACAGGATGAGATTCCAGGTTTGGGGTATAACATAACCATTGTTATCATGTAAATCATACATATTATGTTGCTTATTATGTGTTATAAATAAACATTTTGCACAACACTTCATTTCCAATCCAGAAGCACACTCATACTTGAATTATCTAATGACATTATTCATATCAAAGATGCAGAATACATACACACACATATAGTCATAATTGTGATTGCTAGTTCCATACGGAGGTGTATCCACATACTCATAGATTAGTAGTGTTGTTCCATTCCATAATCCAAAGCCATTTCAAACTGGAATGCATAACAATTTCATTAACATTTAAACAAATACAAAATGATACTTATGTTTAGATTTGTAGGGAAACTAAGTCTGGGAAAAAGACTCTCCACCCAACCTTAGATAGATGCAACCAAGCTCACTTTCAATTGTCACCCCTGAGCCATATTCCAAAGATTGGGGGTGGTTTTCTTAGAGGAATGTAACACAAATATGTTATCTAGAAGAAGGACTCCATAGGACCTCTTCCTCAATCCCACCATCTACCTCTTGTAGTAAAAAATGCACAGTGAATCCAAAGGTTCACCCCTCCACCCTCTTGAATAATACAATGGATTCACCTACTTTCCAAGAATTCTAGAATCCACTACAATATCAAATCAATATCGGTCTCTTCCCAAGTTTTCTAGGGCTCCAGGGACGACTATCTCAACCCACATCCTCCACGGACCCAAGTTGTTATAGGGGTCCAAAGATTCCTATCTCAACCCACAACCTCTAGGGGACCCAAGTTGTTACGGGGCTCCAAATATTCCTATACAAATCCATAGCCTCTAGGGATGAACCCAGGTTGTTATAGGGCTCCAGTGATACCTATCTCAACACACAGCCTCCAGGGACCCCAAGCAGCTACAAGGCTCTGGAGACTAGTGTCCCAACTCACCGCCTCCAGGGAACCATAAGACCAATACCTTCACTTCTCTTCTCTTTTGTGAGTTGCTTATTTCCTCTTTGCTCCTTGTTGATTGCTACTTCAATTGTCACTTTTTGTGCATGAACGAATGAGAGAATGGAATTCCCTCCCCATCAGGTCCATCCCTTTCTTCTTTGCTACTTCTTTTCCTTGTTTTGCAGGGGTGTGCCATCCTCATCCTTGTTGCATTTCTTAGTAGCAAAATCCTTAATATTGTCTCATCCTCTTTTCCTTATGAAGGTTCCCAAGTGCACGAGCCTGTTTACCTTATTTGAATACCATTTTAATTTAGGAACCAATCCATCAAAATCATGCACCAACCAGCCTTTAATGGTTGTCCAATAACTCAAATTTTATACACAAGAAAACCTCAACATCCCGAGAAATCAACCCCCCTCCTCATCTCTAAAATCCATCTCCCTTTGACTTATTCCCCTGTTTTAAATTTTATATCTGTAAAAAAATTATTTACAAATGCATTTTATGAGAGAACCATGGGTGGGGCTATCATAGAGAGAATTATGTCATCTTGAAATTTCAAATGATACTGTGTGACAAGATAGGATGGTGTCATATTATAATAAAAGGTAATCCCAAAAGGCATTGACTAATTTTCACCTAACTGGATTTCAAATAAATTTAAAAAGAAAGTAGTTTAATGAGGCTACAATATTGGCACGATTTTGATAAAATTTGGTAGAAATTTTGGGAAATCTGGGTTAAAACTATCAAGCTTCAGGGTTGTGGGTGCCCATTGGCTTTTTGATGGTGTTGAATCCATTTCCACCATCAAAAAACAATTCAAACACTCCATTTTTTGGATTAAAAAAAAATGACTAGATTTTGACTAAACATAACCTTCTAGGAAAAAATGTGGTCTGGGTAGACAACGCTTAAAAAAAATAAAAAATGCATCTGATTTATCCTTCAACTATTCATGTAAGGCATACTCAGGTGCCATGTAACCTTTGCACAATTTCATATGCAATCAGATACCCATAACCTAGCCGCTTCAAAATTGCATGATCCATACTCAGATATATGAGTTGTAATTGCTTCATTTTATCTATTTTTTTAAAACAATTAATGAGGAACATTAAGAGAAAATTCTTACAAATTTCTTGCAACTTGAGTGCTAACGTGGATTTTATATGCTGTATAGAATATGGCCAACCCAAAGTCTGTTATTTTGGGTCTATATTTCTCATTGAGTAAAATATTTCTTGCTTTAATATCTATGTGGACGACTAGAATATGAGATTCCTCGTGAAGATAGGCTATACCACGTGCAGTTCCAACTATGATTTCATACCTATCTTTCCATTTAAGTAAATGAGTTTTTTTTCATCTGCAACACATCATTGACCATAAAGATAGTATTCACGAGCTACATATAGCAATAGATGAATCAAAGATCCATCCAGGAATTCAAAACAAGTGTATACCAAATAGAATCTTGTCAAGGCTACTCTTCTACAAGTATTCGTAGACTAGTAACATTTCGTAACCTTCAACAGTACAACCAAATAATTTCGCTAGATTCCTATTCTAAACATGACCTATGATATTTACTTCATTAAAAAAATCGACATCTACTTGCCTTGTACCCATATACAAGCTGCAACCTCTCTGCCATTAGGGAGAAGCCCCTACAGATCCACTCACTAAGAAATAATTTGTATTCTTCATTTATACATGGAACTGTTTCTTTAAAATATCTAATTCTATATGAAATCATTGAAAGAAATATTGAAATCTCACTTTAAATACAGATCCAAACCCTCCATCATCAATTTTTTTCTTTAAATTTAAATTTAAATTGGAGGTAGTCTCTATCAGAATGTCGTACTTGAAAATGAGTTCTAGATTTTCTATAATCAGTGTTAGGATAAAATATTCCTCCTCATTTGTGAAAACAATTACAAGGTGTCTATTTATCTCGCACACAAGATAATCAGACGCATCCTAGAGATTTAACACTAAAAGATTTAACTACAAGGGAAAAACCTCCATGATGTTTTTCCATGATACCAGAGTCTAGGATAAAATAATAAATCATTGATGCTACCAATCCAAGTACGAAAACAAGATTACTTTGCAGAGAGGAATAATAAACAACAATAAATATACTAGTGCACACAATATACACAACTTATACAAATTTTTACAACAACCCAACTTCGTTGTATTAATCAAACCGATAATACAACAATCTAGGGCTCTTGTGCGAGGGATAATGGCCCTCATACATCCACTAGTACAAGAATACAAGCTACAAGATACATTGAAAGTCTAGCCGATGTATTTGATGATCACAAGTGCTTTGTTGTATCATGTACATTGTGGGTCCTTCACTTCCGTTTTGTAGAACTTGCCTCTATCATTGCACCAAATCCTTTAGGCCACTAAACTCAACGATCTAATTTTCCCTCTAGCTGATCATAAGTGCATATACAACCAACAGATAGGGTCTTCACACTCACTAGATTCTCCTTTTTCCTTCAAGGCCACAATAATTTGAAACTCTTCCCCACTGCTTCTCCCCAATTTTTTTGTGACTTTTCTTCCCATTATATTCTTCCCACGCTACTCCAATGAAGACTAACATAGGGTAGGAGGGTTTCCACCTATCATCTTCAATTGATGCTTCCCCAACAATGAACATGAGTTATACCAAACTGCTATTGGCTGTCCAAACCTTTAGCTCTTCTTCATTACCTCTCCTAGAAACCACCTTAGTCCATCAAGGTGTTGCACTAGGCTACTCTTGTTCCACTCTCACGCTACCCTCCACAAACCATGAGCGTCTAACACAAATGTATAAACTAGGACCTCTCATCCACTAGCATCCAATTCAATACAAATACATCAACACATTACATACCTGTATTCTCAAGGGCTAGTGTCTTCTTACTACAATCCTAGTGTCCGGTTAGGGTTGTTTTAAAAGTTGTTACAACAACCTTTTCTTTCCTACTAGACATCCTCAAACATTGTGGCCTCCATCCAAACACTTCTACTCCAAATTGATCATGTCCTAGGATGAATTCCAGCCCTAAAAGACGTGCCACAACCTCCTTGTTCAAGAAAACCAAGGTCTGCAGCCTCCTGCTTGTCTCTTGGCCCCCTATATAAGGTCATATGGGCGTGCAACCTACCTTTAGCAGTCTCCCAAGGATGCGACCTGTTGATAGGAAGAGAAACAACCCAAAATTTTCCCGAATATACCATCTAATCCACCCTCAACAAACACAAAAGCCTCCTATAGTTATTCATACTTGTAAGAGACATAAAAAACACATACAAATAATCCCAAACAAACTTGTCTAGCCTCATTCTCTATCTTGGCTACCTCAAAGATGTATTCTCTATGAATGGATGCACTTAGATGATGAAAAATGGCCTCCAACTCACCTTGTATTTATATCTTTCACAAGGGCTTCAACAAACTATCCTAGTGGGCTTATACAACTGTCAAAAAACACAAGCATACATGACTTGTCACCCACAAAACCCACCAACCACATAAAAAACTAATATCTCCACTTGTAGAGCTCAGATTTGAGTGATTTTCATTTCCTCTTTCTCCTCATGAGGTCCTATATCATCTCAAATCATCACATATAAAAATCCACTAGTGGTTTCACACCCACAATCTTGGGTGCAAGCCCACACCTTGGTTTCCAAGCCCACAAATCACTTTTGTGGTGCTCCAACCTCTAAACCTCGAACCCTAGGGCTTGGAGTACATATGAAGCTACGAAATATCAACATTCCCTCTTAGCAAGGGAGGTAATTCCAAGACTACGAAGTAGCTCGTCATCATCACTATCACTTCTCACAACACTCCCCCAACTTTTGTCACCCAAAACTGCAACAATCGTTGTAGCATGGACTACGCCTCTCTCAAAAGTGTCATTGTTACTGGAACCCTAATGCTTCTTCTTCATCTCATCAAATGTTTTCCGCTCTCTCCATTATTCCTTCTTGGAAGATGTAGAAGCACCCTTGCTTCCCACTAACCACACGCTCTTCTTATGTTGCACAGTCTCCTATGACCCTGCAAACTCCCTCTGGAACTCAATTACATTTGAGCCTCTAGAATGTAGACCTTCTTCTCTAGAACTTGTACCTGCTCCTGTGAAACCTACAATTGCCTCTTTGGAACTTGTACCTGGTTCTCTTTATTCTTCCCATTACCTATAGGATTGCCCAAAACCTTGTATAAACCATGCTCTCTAACTCCAATCATGACACATGTGGAGCTATATCATCTAGGCCCTTGTCTCGCCTTTCCATCCTAGAACAAGACCTCAAAGTACCCCTTATGATCGATTGTTGAGATAAACATCACACTATATCTAAGTCTTGGTACAAATAGTACATCCTAAACTCACATCACCTTGCCTAACTCCATCGTTAATGGCACGACCCTGATCCTCTGATCTCCTTCTAACTATTGTCACCCAACACCATGTGCAACTTGAAGTCTCACTCAGTTAGAGTCTCGAACACATCTCGTGACCCTATCATATGATTCGACGCACCACTATACACGTACCATGCAACCTCGACGATGGTACCCTACGAGAAATGAGAGACCAAAGAAAAGTCCTCCTTCTCCAATCTCCTAGAGAGATCATCTATCTCGATAGAAGTGGCAACACCTACGACCTACTTCCCTTTATTCTTCTTGTCATCTCCCTTCTTCTTCATCGGAGATCTCGTCAAAAAATGACCCATATCTCCGCAGTTGAAACACTTGATATTACTCAAGTCCTTATTTTTCTTACCCTTCATTCTCGCTACAAGTGCCACATCATCATCTAAAGCCTTCTTTTTTAAGTTCCTCGTTTCACAACTCTTCCTGAATGAAGTCATCCCACAACCTATTTTAGTTGGTCACTTGTCCCTGGAAATGATCCCCTTGATCAACAACTTCCACTCTAGAGTAAACCCCTTCAAGGAAATCCTCACCATCTTTGAATCTACGATAGTCATATCGATGTCAACAAGCTTATCTCGAACTTGAGAAAACCTCGTCAAATATGAATTCACCCCTTCACCCTGTATCATCTTGGTGCCCTTAAAATTATCCTCCAATACCAATACATAGTTCTCTTTCTTATTTTGGAACAAATTATGAAGAGTTTCCCACATCTCATGGGCAACGTTCTTCCTAGATATATGAGGTATTAGGGAATCCTTGACACCATCTAGGATGATCAAATTTTCCTTCATATCCAGCTCTTCGTACACTTCCATCTCCTTAGAGTTTGTTAGCTTCTTTATTTATTTATCAGAAAATTCCCAGATCTTGTTGACGATAAAAAATAAATTGATCATTTCCTTCCATGGACTATAGTTGGATAGCCCTTCCAACCTATCCTCATACCAGAGACCAACCTGCAACTACAACATTGTGTGATCCAGTAAACAACAATGTGAACAAATCCCTCTTAAGTTGTACTTCATTGTGCACACTCTAATTTGTTATCCCTTCAAAGTAGCTATGATACCATGTTTTTCTTCCACAATACTAGAGTCTAGGAAAGAATCTTAAATTTATGACGCTACCAATCCAAGCATCACAACAAGTCTACTTTGCAGAGTGGAATAATAAATAGCAGTGAATCTACTAGTTCACAAAATATACACAACTTTTTACAAATTTATAAAAAAACCCAACTTCGTTATATTAATCAAACTAATAATACAATAGTTTAGGGCCCCCATACCAGGTAATATGGACCTCATGCATCCAGTAGTATAAGAATACAAGATACAACATACAATGATGGTTTGGTTGATGTAATCAACAATCACAACTGCTTTGTTGTATCCTCTACACTGCAGGTCATTCGCTTTCGTTCTGCAAAACCTGCCTCTATCAATGCACCAACTCCTTTAGGCCACTGAACTCAGCTATCCAATACAACCTCTAGCTAATCATAATTCCATATACAACCAACACATAGGGTCTTCATGCTCACTAGTTTCTCCTTCGTCCTTCAAGTCCACAACACTTTTATACTTCTTCCAATTGTTTCTCCTCAGCTATTTTGGGACTTTTCTTCCCACTACCATCTTCATGTGCTACTACAATGAAGAATAACAGAAGGAAGGAGAGTTGACATCTATCATCATTGAATGTCGCTTCTCTAACAATGAACACAGGTTATACCAAGCTTCTCCTAGTTGGCCAAACCTTGATCTCTTCTTCACTACATCTCCTAGCAACCACCTTAGTCCATTAAGGTGCTGCATTAGGCTACTCTTGTTCCACTCTCATGATGCCCTCCAATATACCACAAGCGTCTGATGCAAATGTCCAAACTAGGACCTCTCATCCACTAGCACCCAATTCAACATAAATATATCAACACATCACATACTTGCATTCTCAAGGGCTGGTGTTTTCTTGTTGTAAGTTTGATCTTTGGTTAGGGTTGTTGGAAAGCTGCTAAAACACCATTTTATTTCCTACTAGACCTCCTTAAACACTGTGGCCTCCCTCCCAAGACTTATTATCCAACTCGTTGCTTTCCTAGGCTTAATACCAACCCTCAAACATCTGCCACAACCTCCCTTTGCAAGAGAACAAATGCCTTTGGCCCCTTTTCCAAGGTTATCTAGGCCTGCAACCTACTGATAGGAAGAGAAACCACCCAAAATCTTCCCCAAGACACCATCCAATCCACCCTCCACAAATGCAATAGCCTCTTGTAGCTACTCAACCCTATAAGAGACACAAAAAACACATACAAACAATCCCAAACAAACTTGTTTGGCCTCCTTTTCTAGCTCGATTACCTCATAGATTTATTCTCTATGAATGAATGCGCTTCGATGATGACAATTAATTTCCAACTCACCTTGTATTTATATATTTCACAAGGGCCTCAAAAAACTATCCTAGTGGGCATGTACAATTGTCACAAAACAAAAGCGTACATGACTTGCTACCCACAAAACCTGCCAGCCACATAAAAAATTAATATATCTACTTCTAGAGCTCGGATTTGAGTGATTTTTGTTCCCTATTTCTCCACTTGAAGTCCTCTATCATCTCAAATAATCACATGTAAAAATCCACTAGTGATTTCACACCCACAAGCTTAAGTGTGAAACCCACACCTTGAGTTCCAAACCCACAAAGCACTTTTATAATGCTCCAAACCCCAAACCCTAAAGCTTGGAGTACTTCCCAAACTACCAAATATCTAAGACTTAAGTTCCAAAAATATTTTTCCAATATTTTAAACAAGAGCAAGTATTCCAGTTCCAAATGCCTGTGACTACAATTAATCAAGCATACCAACTATTATACCCATACTAACTCCCACCACGTTAAATCTTTTACTTTCAGAAAATTTACACAAAAAGTGTCAGCAACGAAGCTTTGTTTTAGTTCACTAGAAATAAATGAAACCATACAAAACCCATATATTCCTACCAAGGGACAGAGGCTTTCATTTGGCGTCGGTTATAGAATGGAAGCATTGGAAAATTCATAAACTTGGTAATGCAAGTAGCATTTATGTGACTCCAATTGTGCCCAAAGATCTCCAGTTTGACATGGGAATATATATTCCAGGTAAAAGTTAGGCACGATCCGCTGCCTGTTTGGGAAAATCTCTCCACCTCCAACACTCTGCTAAGCTTAATATAGCTAGTCTTGAAATGGGCCATAAATACACGGAGATGTATATGTTCATTATTTAATTTTGACAAACCAGTTATCCAACAAGAAGCATATACAACCCCTGTACATTTAGAACCCATGGACAGGCTGGTTATTTGTTTTCCTACTGAATATGCATTATAAATCTTGTGCATTTATGGCCCATGGACAGGATGGTTATTTGTTTCCCTACTGAATATGCATCAAATAGTTTGGCGTTTTGTGCAGCTTTAATGATAAGGTTCCATAGCAAGACTTTGATAGCATTTGTGAACTTCCCAAGAATTTATGGACGTGCTCTAAGATGGGCACGAATTTTGGATCCTTGACTTTTATTTACCACCCTTATCTACCTCCTTGATTTTTGGCACGAATTTTGGATCCTTGACTCTTATTTACCACCCTTATCTACCTCCTTGATTTTTCTTCTCTCATTTATATTTTTATTAAATATCATCTAACTATTCTACATTAGCGTTTTGTGTTTTCAAAGATGATTTAAAATTATAAGTTTGAGCACTGTAATTTAAAAATGTGTGAGTGAGTAAATATTTCTTAAAACACTAATTCTATTTTAATTAGATATTATTGAAAAAAAATATGCAATCATAGTTATACTCTACTTTTAATACAAGTGAATTCACATCTCAAGAAAAGGAAAATATCATATTTCATTTATGTACAAGGTATCTATAAAGTTATATGTTACTAATTAATTAAAATAAAATAGTGAATTCACATCTCAAGAAAAGGAAAATATCATATTTCATTTATGTACAAGGTATCTATAAAGTTATATGTTACTAATTAATTAAAATAAAATATAGTGTTGTTAAATTTATTTTGATATAGCTTAGGGGATGGTTGATTAACAATTATTTTTAATAGGGAGGAGTTATGTCTTAAGAGGTTTTGGGTTCAAACCTAGTGGGTTAGCTTAAAAAAATTGTTAAGTACTTAATTAAAGAATTAATAAAAAATTGTTTAAGTATTTAATTAAAGAATTAATAATTTAATGTTGGATTTATCTTAACCTTTGAGTTTATAAAAAGTAATATTTATGATTTTAATTATTAAAAATAGATCTCTGAATTAATAGATGATTTTAATTATTAAAAATACATTTCTGAATTAATAGATGATATTTATAATTTTATCTATTACCACCTTAGATCTATTTTAACCTTGGGATCAAAAATATTACCAACCTAGATCTATCTTAACCATGGATATTATCAACCTAGATCTATCTTAACCCTGGATTAAAACTATTACCAACCTAACTATTACCAGCCTAGATCTACCTTAACCCTGGATTTATTGAGAGCCCAGAGGGATCAACACTATTACCAGCCTAGATCTATCTTAACCATGGATTTATCGAGAGCCCGAAGAGATCAACACTATTACCAGTCTAGATGTATCTTAACCCTAGATTTATCGAGAGCCCACAGGGATCAAAACTATTACCAACCTAGATCTATCTTAACAACTATTACCAGCCTAGATCTATCTTAACCCTGGATTTATCCAGGGCCCAGAGGGATCAAATCCCTCAAGGTGCAAAAAAGAAGTTTGCAAACATCTTAGGTCTGAGGTTAATATGAATCTAGGTTGGTTTTAAGAGCCTATCAAAGGTAATATTTATGATTTTAGCTATTAAAAATAGATTTCTAAATTAATAGATGATATTTATAATTTTGACTATTACCAGCCTAGATCTATCTGAACCTTTATCGAGATACAAAAAAGAAGTTTGCAAACATCTTAGGTCCAAAGTTAAGATGAACCTAGGTTGGTTTAATTTTAAATGTAACTATTTAACATGAACATCTCTCTATACTAAATCGTAAAACACCTTTTAACACAACCAAATTGTAAAACACCTCTTAACACAACCAATTTTACACAAAGAATTAAAACCAAACCCTTCTTAAAAAAAAATCTAGAGTAATTAAAATTTATATCTTAATTCAATTATAATTAAAATTTACATCTTAAATTTACATTATATATCTTACATGTATTTATTTTTTTATATTAATAAATGGAGGTTCAAATATTAGTACTTGTATCTCTAAATCTATATTTACCATTTCACATTTACATAACATAATTACAAAATTATCAAATAAAAAATAGCATCCCAATAACAGATGAGATTGAAAAAATTAATACATATCCACATATATTAAATGCATTTACTAAAATAATGATATTATATATACAATAAATCTTTCCATTCTACAATTAATTGCATAAGTTGTATATAAATTGAAACAACTCTATAATTTTCATTTTTATTGGAAATTCAATAACTTTTCATATACTTTAAATAGACTATAGTTTCCTTTCTAACTTGGTACTTAATGTTGTAAATTTATAAGTTGAAAGATTTTGAAAAATTACCAAAAATTCTAAAAGCAATGAGATATAGAATATTGACCGTAGATGTTTTGTGAGTTCTAGGTTTACACAAAAAAAAATATTATTAATTTGCATAAAACATTAAATAAAATGAAAGATAATACAAAAATATATCTCCTCTGAAATGGATTATGGCATTCCTAATTGGAACGAAATGAAATAACTCAACTAATGTAAACAAAAATGCAAGTTTCAAATGTATTATTAATTTTCTAAATAAAATGAAAGGTAGTAGAAACAAATTATCTAGGGTAAAATGAAATTATAGACTTGAATGAAACAAAACAACTCAACTAAAGTTAAAAAAAAAGGTAAGTTTCTAAAGGTAAGTTTCTACAGAGTTGATAAATAGTGGGATTCAGGTGCTCTTATTCTTATTTCGCAAAGGCATGATACAGAGT
This sequence comes from Pinus albicaulis, assembly GCA_034641835.2. Taxonomy (NCBI): domain Eukaryota; kingdom Viridiplantae; phylum Streptophyta; class Pinopsida; order Pinales; family Pinaceae; genus Pinus; species Pinus albicaulis. Next base: position 1,519,257,641 of record CM076578.1, on the reverse strand, counting down.
TGATAAATAGTTGGATTCAGGTGCTCTTATTCTTATTTCGCAGAGGCATGAGAGTGAATTATGATGATATCAAATTAATTTGAAACTTCGATTATATTTTTCTTCATTACTTAGATTCTCAAATCTCTAAATTTTGATTGAAGTAATTATTGTATTGTATTGTATTGATAGACATATAATATTTATATAATATTGTATATATTATAGGTTTTAATATTTTGACTGAGTTAATATGTCAATATTAAATGTTTAATTTTACAAACATTTACACTTACACATTTGCTTTTATACTAGCTTGTAAGGTGTCTCTCAACACAAAAAATAATAATTAAACAAATGTTTTTTTCTTAAATTTATGCATTGCAAATAACTATAAATGAGACAAATTACCCTATAACAATGCATTTTTGTATCTCATGAATTATTTATATTAATGCAACAATTTTGAACAATTTTAAGGCGAAATATTACAACCTTGCATCACCTTATTGTTCAAAAATGCGATTCAATTGTAATAATATTTGGAAAAAATTATTGAGTGCTTATTTTCCTTATCATATATAAAATGTGGAAATAAAAGTGTTATGCTCTTTATTTAGAAAATAGGTTTAGAGAAAATACTCTAAAATTTGTAAAATAAAATGCAAATTCATCATTCCAAATTTATATAATTATTGTGCAGGTATATTATGCATTAAATTATGTTTTAAGTATTGTAGTTAAGGTGAAGACTATCACATGTTACCAAGTTTAATATTTTAAAACGGGAAGGCTATTGTAATCCCTTGTATACACAAGCTATTCTATTAGGCATGGAAGCAAAGATTTTTTTAATTTTTGGATAGAGAGTTTTATTTTATTGTGTATTGTAGGATCATTTATTTTAATTATAGGACCATTATTATTGGTCACATTTTAGTTAATCTACAAAATTATTTTGGAAAGGTAGAATAGCCTAGGACTAGAAATCTATGGTAAAAGAGTTTAAAGGTCATGTTGGGTTTAGGAAATATAATTTAATCGTGAATCACCTTGTTACTCTCATGATAGAGGAATGCCACAATAATAAAATTGTTATATTTTATTATTTCGTTGGTTTTTGAAAATATTTTGACATTGCTCTTAGGAAACAATTGTGGAAGAGGCTAGAAGATATAATGGTTCCTCTTGAGTTAAAGGTTGTTGTGACAAGGTTGTATGAAAATATTATTGCCAAATTTAGGACCACCAAGGGTTGGTTTGAAAAAAATAAATGTAGTATCAGAGTCAAGAAAGGGTGTCCCTAATCATTTATCCTTTTTGACATATACAATGGTAAACTAGACAAGTGTTTAGAAGATGCAAGTTGTGTTGGCCCCAAATTCACTGATATGATCATAACACTTGTCCTTTATGTTAATGGTATTTTTGTTTTGGCGAGGGGATATTACGATCTTGGCAAACATCTAATAATCCTCCAATATGGGTATGATTTTTAATAACAAAAAATTAAAGTCACGGTAATTAAATTGAAAAAGTTCACATACAATAAGTTGGAGGAAGTTCTCTCAAATAAATATCTTGGAATTTACATCCATCACAAGATAAATTGAAATTATAGCATTAAGAAAAGGATAAGTAGAGGATGAAGATATTACTATGGGTATAAAAAAACTGTAAGCCAACATATCTTTGGATATGGGATAAAAAGGAACTCATGTTTGAGACTTGTCACTCTTGTTATTTTATATGGGTGTGAGGTTTGGGGTCTTAGTATCTCTAGAGATTCATGGAGGAAGATATGACAAATCTAAGAGCAATTTATAACATAGATAATACTCTTTATCACATCCTCCTAATTGGAACAAGAATTTTCCCCATTGTAAGCATGATTATGAGTAAGTATCTTATGTATAAAAAGAAATTAAAAACATGGAAGCCAATATGTTTCCTAAAATTATCTCTAACTCTAAACAAAACCCCCACCTTTTACTCAAGCAAGGATGGCATGAAGATTCTCATGACTAGACCATTGTGGGATAAAAGAGGGGTTCACTTTGCAGAATAAGGATAATACTAAAAATACTTTTACTTCAAAAATTAAGGAGAAAATGTAGGCTCATAAAGAGTCGGAGGGAAGAAAGAAACTAAGATACTAAAGGGAGTTGATCCACCCAAATATAGAAAATAAAAAATATTGCTCTATCTTCACTAATTTTAAGAAGACAATTAACATTGCCGAAATAAGAACATATTCTCATGAGCTTCATAATAAAATTGGGCATGGATCAATTCTCAATATACCATGGGATGAAAGATTCTTTCAACTTTGCATCATTAAGAGGGTTAGAGAGGAAAAGTTCTCTATCTTATATTGTCCATCTTATACTCACATTCGATTTAGTTTTCAAAATATTTGTCACAATACAAACCTTCTCAACTTTTAGATGAGCAAAACTATGGTGATCTTTGAATGCTTTTCTTAATGGTTTTCTGAGTATAAAATAAAATGTTAAATAATTCCAAGTAATCCCTTACCTTCTCAATATCTCACAAACCATATCATCTTAGTGGATGTTAATCATCATCTTCATCATTAGATAATTTCAATGCATATTTATGGAAAATATATCTAACTTAAAAAAAAAAACAAACGAATGATTAGTATTTAGTGTCCTTCAATTTCATTTTAAATGATATTTAAATTAAAAAATAAACCAATGTTAAGTATTTAGTATCCTTCAATTTCCTTTTTAATGATGTTTTCTCAATTTTGGATTTCTGCATATAAAGTTATGTAAATAATCATTCTTCTTACCATCAAAAGGCTTAGTCTAACTTATAGACGAAATATACTTTTTCACCATCTCATAAAACAATTTCAAGAAATAATGTGATTTTTTGTGGTTTAAAATACATTTTTGAATAAATAAATGGATTCAACACCCTGAAAAACCCCTTGGGACACTCAAATTATACAAATTAAACAATTTAAACTCAAAATTTTTAAAATCTCTCGCATATTTTGAGTAAAATTAACTAAAAAAAAAAATTCATCTATAAATTACTACTATCAAAATGACAATAACAAATTTTATTCATAAATTTACATCAAATAATCATTCGTTCATTGTAACCACTGCATTAATCATTGACTAATTGTTAGGCTATTGTTAAGAGTGTTTAAAATATTTATTGTTATTTTGTTGGAAACAAAATATTATGAGCAGGAATTTAATTTTTAATTTTGGTGATTAAATGAAAAGATTAATTATGGAATTAGTTTCATAAGATAAAGACTGATGGTAAAAGTAAATTCAAGATCTGGAGTTGGTTGAACAGAAAATCAGTTCAAACAGTTACCTAAACCTCTAGGAATAAAGGGTAATTCCAGGGAGGTTTGGGGGTTCTCTCTATGAATAAAGGGTAATTCCAGGGAGGTTTGGGGGATCTGTTGGAGGGGAACTGAGGAAAAAGAAGAAAATTTTGGTTAATAATTCCTGATCTGGAACTCACCAGAGGAATACTCCAGATATCTGTTTCTACTGGAATTGGAGATTGGACCGGATTGTCCCGAGTTCTCTTCCAGAATTCTGTAAGCGAAAAAAGCTCAGACTTGGAGCACGAGGGAGAGTTAGAGGACGTAATCGCCTCACTCGTGGAAGGGAGGCAAACATTTATCAGTCAGATAAAAGTACAGATAAGTAAATTCAGTTTAAGTTCTATACATGAAAACTGAAAAGAAAACATGTCTTCGCTGATTAATTAGAAGTTGAAATTTGTAAAGTGTTATATTAAGTGAATGTTGATTTACTCCTATAGTTTCATCTAGGAAAATGTACAGACAGAAAAGAATATGCTGAGTAAGTAGAATTTAAGCTTCTATTGAGCAAGTAGAGTTTATTTAAAAAAAAATAAAAAATATGTTTGTTAAATATCAGTTAACAAAAAGGAAAGAAAAGATTATATGAATTATTTAGTTCTACTGTAAAGGATTAGACAAGGACTATTAGCCCAGTTCCTTAAACAAGATTCTGGGCGGGTTGTCCTTATGGCCTATGATAATACACTGACAAATGATCTGGACATAAGTTTTCTTGTATAACCAGAAGTAAATCAGAAGGAAACAGAAATAAACCGGAAAGAATGCCTGGATTACTTCTTCTCAGTGGGAATGAAATTACCGAATATAGGAAATAAATTCATTTATAAGGTACTGTAATGTTATCATTTAAATCACCAACGGAAATGCCCCGTATCATAAAGGACAAGATAACCTTCTCATAGAACTCTGTGCTTAACGGAACAAGAAGTGAGTTTTGGAAGTTAAAGAGCAGAAAGAAAAATAACCGAACCATAACCTAACCAGGTAGCACAGAACTATTAAATAAAAGCGCTACCCAACATATCTTATATGTAAAAATTGACCATGCATTACTCCAAAATTACTAGCAAGATGCAAAAGAAAATGCAAGGAGAGACTGGACTAGATATACATAGTTTGAAGTCTCAGAGTTACGAAATGTTTATGATAACCATTCATTTATACACGACTATGGAGAAAATTTCTCTGATGCTTATACGGTCATTTCACAAATTGCAGTCCGACAAATGAAAACTGGATAGGAACCATGCCAAACAATGGTTTTTAAATAAATAATGAGTTCCATTTCCATTGTAAGTAACTTATACAAAAAGAAAGTAATAATGGACTTATTACATATTAAGGCGTAAAAGCCCTCTAGTCTCTGAAAATGAGCCGAGGCAGGGCTGATGAAAGGAGATTTCCATTAACAAAAGAAATACCAAAGGTTCCAACCCTATTCTAAATTATAAGGGTTGGCTTGCAAGCGGAATGCAAAATCAAGATCTGAACGTACCGTTAACAACCACGGTAAGCAACTGGAGACACGAACAGTACCTGTGCAGGGGTTTCATGGAAAGAAATGAAGAATTCATAGATACCCAGCAAACGGTGACCGCAAACAAATTAACTGAGGAATTACTGTACCTGCAAAGAGCGATGCATAAGGGTAAGTTCACCGTTGGTCTTGGAGTACTCATGTAAGAGATATTACAGTAAGAAAAAACTAGAAAGCGAAAAAGAAAATATATAAGGATAAGGGAAGGTAGGTTACAACTGATTTACCTGGAGGAATTCTTCCGGTAGTCGAGCCTTTACTGCTGAAAACAATTAAGGATTACACCTCTTAGCAGAGAGTTGGAGATTGAGCATTTAACACAACAAGAACAAGGAAAACAATTGCCCTTAGAGCTTAGGTTATACCTGTTAGAAGAGAGAAGAAGCGCTCCGGACGACACGTTGGTTGGAGGAGGAATTCCCTTTGCGGTGTGCGAGTCTGCAGAGGAAAAAAAAAGGAAATGGCATAACCCAATGCCTGAACGCATATCTCTGGAGTGTAACTAAACGAAACCAAAAGACCATAACAGATTTAATACCTCCTCATCTCCATAGACGCAACACTGACCGCGTGGACTCGGGTTTGTTGTTGCAAAGTCTTCATACCCTAACAACTTCGGCGCCAAATGAACTAAAGATTGGGTTGGCGTGACATTCAATCCATTAAAACTGACAGATCAAATCAACTGTAGAACCAAGAATCATCCGACAGTGTAGAAACCACCACCTGTCCTGGTTCAAATCCATATGCGATTGGGTACATAGAAAATCCGCCAAAGAATTTGGCAGAGTAAATGCCAAGTAAGTTCCGAGAATTCAGTTGTCAGTGAAACAAATTTGCATTAAACACTCCACCTCGATAAGCTAAGGTTCACTACGTCGGTGAATTGGTGTATGTACCGTGAAAGGTTAAAAGGACTCGATGACTATACAAATAAATAAACTAAAGTTTAAATAGTATACATAAACTATTAACTGTTCCAGTTTTATGCGCCTGCCTTTCATGAAGATCCAATATATATGTGTGTTAATTTATTAATCTATATGTATTAATAAATCAGTAAGCTAATAAAAGTATGGAAATGCTAGGTGGTAAAACGTGTAATGATTTTTTTTTTTTTTTTTTTTTTTGATATTTCGTATTTGCTGTTACGTATTTGGAATTATAGATTTAAATCTTAAGTTTAAGAATTACATTCTTAGTTCAGTTAACTTTTTAAAATTTTATTTTAATATTATATTTGCAAATAAATTTTAAATTATTTTTTATAATTTTCTATTTGGTTCATTATCTCATTCTTAGTTATTTAATATACAATTTATTAACATTACTAATAAATAATTCAATCTACCATAACAATTTAGTATAAAAATATTAACATTACTAATTAACAATTCACGACCGCAATTTAGTTAAAAAATTATTTTATTCTAATAATTAGATTATTAAAATTCTTTATATCATTTTTAATAATTAATTTCTTAAGTAGGTAATTTAATTTTAGTAACTTTTAAAAGATTTTAGGTTTTATTAGTTTTAGAATTTAGTTAGTTTTTAATTAAATTTAATTTTAGTAACTTTTAAAAGATTTTAGATTCTATTAGTTTTAGAATTTAGTTAGTTTTTAATTAAATAAATCAAATTTTTTATTAACAAAGATTATGTTTATAAAGTAGCATTTTGTGGTTGTGTTTTAGTCGGAAAATGTATTGGACATAGATTAGATCGTTTAACTTTTTTTTTTTGTTCTAAACGGTTTCTTTTCTTTGTGTGAGTCCTCTCAAAGATAGATCAATGGGGCTCACACCCAAAAGCACTACAAGTTTGACTCAAAATACTAATTGCAAACTTCTACAATTGAGGACATTAACTACCAAATGCTTCGCACCATTATATTGGAAAAAACATAGTTGTGTAATAAGTTAGTTCAACAAATTATATCCAAATTTCAAATTATAAACAATTTAACCAAATAAGAATTTTAAAATTGAAATTGTTTACCTAGCTCATATGTTTCCATTGCAATCTTTGCTAGGTTCTTGCGATGGAGGTTGATGCATCTAAAATAAAGGTAAAAGCACAAGAGGGCCACATTAAAACAAAAAGAAAAGTCAAAGTGAAAAAGATGGTCGAGACAATGATTAACGCATGGACAAAATCCCAACATGATCTCTACTCCTCTCATTAACCATCACTTGATTCTTGAGCACTACATGTTCCATCACATAATGAAGGAATCCTTGCATGTCTGAACCATGATGAGATAGAAGCTGGCTAAGCATTAAGGGGGTGAATCAATGCTACATCATTAAAAGCAAGCTCGGACACATGAACTATGCTCCTTATCAAAGCATTATAAAAAAATATCCATGAACTATCCATGGACATACCAATAATTCCAACCATTGCCACAACCCTTACACTAGTGTATCAACAACAAATGGCATAATAGGATAATAATAGTGATCAATCTTTAAGGAACTAAACTAAATTTTGAAATGAAATGGACACCATCATAACTAGATTTAATTCCTCTTTATATAAAAGGTACCACACAAAAAACATTGGGTTGCATAGCTCCTTTTCCTTTTTCTCATATTGTTTCACAAATAAATGTACATGTATTTCATGCATTGATATAGATATTGCTTTAATTTAATTTTCTTTGTCTTGGTTCATTCAATATTTGTCTTTATTAATGTTCATTCTTTCATACTCATGACCTAAATAGTCTAATATGATTAAATTTTCCTTTGATTCCGACTTAGAATCAGATCACTCCAGTGTCATATCCATACACGCAAACATTATAGTTGGCTTTATCATTTTCTCTCTATTTCTATAAACACTTGTTTTGAATACTCACCCTAGTCTAATTTTATACTCTACCTACAAGATTGTGAAAGGAAACCATGAAAAATTTAATATAAATCAAAAAAATTAATTTGAATGAGATAGATTCATTAGGATGCCCTCGAATAACATAAGTACTATATGATAGACAAGGTTATGAATAATTTAAAGAAGATCACAAATGTTGACAACTTCTCCAAGTTTGATTCTAAACCTTCCTTTGGTGGAGTTACACCCTTCAATGTTTGGTTGAAACTTACATTCCTAACATCCTTAAGGGAAAAGGTTGATGCAGATGTTATACAAAACTATATTTTAGTAACTCTATCCCAATTTCACAATGAATCACCCCATTAAAAGTGAAAAAATTCACTACTACATAAATTACTTACATAATGTATTGATTGTGGGAGAACCTTAATAAACAAATATCACATATAATAAAATACCTATTGACACTTGGAATGACCATATTTTAGAAATTAAGGAAGCTTTATCATCCCAAGGACAAGGAGAAACTATATAAACAAAGGAAACAACTAAACTAATGCAAAGAAGAAATTTTCTAAAGATATATCAAAAAATACTTTCAGCCCATGAAAAATATGCACATTACAAATTCAAAACAAAAAATCCTAAAGTATGAAAGTTGTCTTAGTCTCTATCCTTAAAAAAATTGAGTTCTTTGATATTAATACTCTTATGTGTGCATACACTTTTTCTGTGAAGTTTGAAGAAAATTTGCAAATTAGAAATACAAAAAACCTTGTGCATAGAAATATGACTTCAAGACATCAAAGAATATGGTCTCTTACAAATGTAAACCCATGAATAAGAACATGCCACCAGCAGAGAACAAAATATTTATTTAGAAAGGGAAACATTTGTTACAGTAAAGTTGATGGCCCTCAATATTGCAACAATAATGTTATAAATCCCAAGGGTCTGAATTTTAATTGATAACATGGGGTTTATATAAATTTAAGAGGGGTCGAAACTATGTGTGAAGTATGTATTTATCCTTTTACTTTTAATTATCTTTTATATGGGTGAAAACATAGAGATGAGATCTAGTTACTCTGAGACCATGCTAACTGCTCTATACTTCAAGCAAAGTTCAGAATTGCAAGAAATGAAAGGAAATAAGAAAAACTATGGTAACTGCAAGAAAGGTAGGAAAACCATCTTGACTATAATGAAATAAAATCATGTATAATCTATTGTGCAAAGAAAGAAAACACACAACTAAAATAAAGTATGTAAATAGAAAACCCTAATTTTGTAGGAAAAACAATTTCTACAAGAAACTAACTCAAGGAATCTACTTGATATCTTTTCTTCTATATTCCATGTTCATGGTTCTATGGACATTGTAACACATTAAGGAAGGTGAGACATGATTTGGATGCAAGTTTGGATGGGCTTTCGAAGAAAAATACAAACGACTACAAGAGTCCTTGTTTTTCTACAAGAGATAGTCCAGTGAAAAGTGAAATGTACTAAATATGTGGTTTGAAAGAAAATAAATGTAGAATATGCACTAATCATGCATATGTCCAAGATCCACCTGATCTCACACTATTTAACTTTATGCAAGATACTGAATCTATTCCACTTGTTAATCTTTTGTGGAAAAATTAATTGCACACACATGTGAAGCATAAACAAAAATATTCAATGACACATAACACAGTTTTTAACCGGGAAAGCCTGAAGCTGAAAACCCCAACTATATATTATGTAACACAAAGATCATATGAAAATATCATACAAGCATACAAAGCTTATCACAAGCTCTCAGTACAGTACAATCATATCATAATACCTCAATCAGCCGTAAGTGCTGCTTGCAAACTTAGCGGTAACTTCATCTATACCACCAGTCTGCCTCCACTCGCATCTCACGAAGAATACCTTCGAATGACCCGAATTACTCCATCCTTGACTACGCAATCCTCATTGGCATCTCCACTAAGTGTGTGATGCAATCAATGCATCACTATAGTCACAACAGATAGTCTATCTTGCCCTTTCACCTATCTCTCCACTGGTCTCCACTGAAACTACCATGCACTGTAGTTAACTGCTGTATTGTTCATTTGATTAATGAGTTATTATTTGTGAATTAATTAACTAATTAATTCACTCAACTCTCACTAGTGTATCAATCAATTAGACTAGAGACAACTAGCTCCACTGAGTCTAACTGAGTTAAACTAAATACAACTCCATAACTACTTCTTCCAACTATGTCATAACTCTGCCACTTGAGTTCTAACTGAGTCCTCCATGCATTAGCTCCAATAAACCCTTATGAATAGCGTAATTCCTTCTGTCAGCTGATGTGCCACATCTGTGCACTAAACTGAAGTGCTCCAAGAGAATAAGTTGATGTTTAGAGTCTGATTACTATTAAGAGCTAATAATAATCGACATGCATCTATTTTTAGATTGACAATCTATAAATAGACTTCGCCCAATATTCTAAAAATAGAATTTCATCTATTTTTCCAACTTGATCAACCATCCACAAATAGCATCTTGCAACTTCTGAAATATGATCATCGTGTCTAAAAATAGACATAGTCTAAAAATAGACTTGCGCCAAAAATAGCTTGCGGGCCCACTTAGTGAAGGCGACTATTTTCACTAAGCTCATCATCTTGTTGAATCTCAACACTCCCTCTCAACAAGATAGGGATTATCCTTCACCCTGATCCTACCTCTATGGCATTCGAATTTTCTCCTGGTGAGCGCCTTCGTCAGAATATCTGCATCCTGATCCTCCGTAGGAATGTACTGAAGCAACATGATCTTCCGCTACACACAATCTCTGATATGATGATACCGGATATCAATATGTTTAGATCTATCATGAAACATAGGATTATCCGAGAGTTTAATGAAACTCTAATTATCACAATGAATCACTGTGGGATCTAAATGTGAACCGAACAAACCAACCAGAATCTTCCTCATCCAAATAGCCTCACATATAGCTAAACTTGCTACCATGTATTCTGCTTCTGCTGAACTGAGTGCCATGGATATTTGTTTCCTGTTGTACCAAGAAACTGCCATAGATCTGATACTGAAAATCCCTCCTGATGTGCTCTTTCTTTCTGTTGGGCTTCCTGCCCAATCTGCATCCGTGAAGCCATGAAACTTCACCTCATCCATCTGTTTGTACCATAAACCATACTCAGATGTGCCCATGAGATATCTCAAGACATGCTTGCCTGCCTTCCAAAAGAGCTTGGTAGGCTTAACCATCGCTTGTGAAAGCTAGTTCACCGCATAGCATATGTTCGGTCTTGTATTGACTAAATACATGAGCGAACCCACCAACTGTCAATAAACAGTGGCATCCACTACCTCTACCGATGTAGCATCCTCTTTCTTCCAATTTCCTGGAAGAGGAGTGTCAATAGGCTTGCAGCCTTGCATGTGAAACTTCTCCAGTATCTCCTGGGCATACTTGCCTTGAGACACAAACAGTTCACCTTCCCGTTGCCATATTTCCAATCCAAGGAAATAATGAAGGAGGCCTAAATCCTTCATCTCAAACTCTGCAAGATCTGCCTTGCATGAGTGTATCAACTTCTCATCACCTGTTAGTATTAAATCATCAACATAAAGTACAATGATTAAAAGATTACCGTCAACCACAATCTGGTACAGGTTTGCATCCGCCTCACTCTTGGTGAAGCCAAGTCCAATGAAATAGCTGTCGATCCGAGTGTACCAAGCACGGGGTGCTTGTTTCATCCCATACAACACTCTTTTGAGCCTGCACACATGCGACTTGCTGCTGAAGATCTCAAATCCTTCAAGCTGCTCAATGTACACCTCTTCCTCAATGATCCCATTAAGTAACGCAGTCTTCACATCCATCTGATGAATGTGCCAACCCCTCTGCGCTAAGAGAGCCAGGATGGTCCATATGGAAGAATATTGTGCGACAGGTGCAAAGGTTTCTTCATAGTCAATCCCCTCAATCTGTGAGAAGCCCTAAGCAACAAATCTTGCCTTATACTTCTCGACGCTCCCATAAGCAGCTTGCTTTACCTTGTAGATCCATCTTGATCCTACAACTGATTTTCCCATCGGCCTTGGAACAATCTCCCAAGCACTGTTTCTGACAATGGAGTCATACTCCTCCACCATGGCATCTACCCATGTGGGCTCCTGCACTGCTTCTTCAAAAGAAGATGGCTTTATCGCGATAAACTTGCTCATAAGAGCCATGTATCTAGTATATTGGTCAGGTGACTATCTCTGTCTGCATTGTGATGTAGGGACTCCTACATTCTGTGCCGCATCCACCTTCAGTCTCTCAAATTCTGTGGTATGCTTTCTGCCTTTTCTGATGTTTGGTTCTGCATGAGTGGACTCCTCCACTCCATGAATCTCCTCCTGTGGCTGATCCACATCCAGAGGCTCATCTTTGGGAACAAGAAGTTCCTCTTCCGCATGCAAGTGTAGCTCCCTCTCAAGCGACAACTTCATGTCTTTCACCTCATTGAATTTTATATCCCGTTGCATAATAGTCATCCGACTGTTTGGAAAATACACACGATAGTTATGGGGTGTTCCTGTGTACCCCACAAATATACCAACTTCTGCAGTCGGCTCCAGATTCTTCCTGGCATCCTTTGTCACATGAATGTAAACAGGTGAGCCAAAAATCTTCAAATGAGAAATATCAGGCTTCTTACCAGTAAAAGCTTCCTTGGGTGTACTCATGCCAAGTACTCTATGAGGACAACGGTTTTGCACATAAACCGCAGTTTTGCATGCTTCCGCCCACAAGTGCATTGGTAGGCCCTGGTCATGCAACATCGCTCATGCATCACCCAAGATCGTTCTGTTCTTTCTCTCCGCGACCCCATTATGTTGTGAGTTATGAGGCGCTATGAGTTCTCTTCGAATTCCTTCTTTGCTACAGAAGTCTTTGAATTTGCCCGAGATGTATTCACCACCATTATCGCTCCGTAGAGCTTTCACTTGCTTCCCCGACTCCTTCTCCACCAATGCCTTGAACTCACAGAACTTTGAGAACGTTTCACTCTTCTTCTGCATGATGAAGATCCAACATCTACGATAAAAGTCATCAACAAATATCACATAATACATGTGTTTTTCTATTGAAGCAACCGAGAATGGTCCACACACGTCTGTGTGAATTCTCTCTAGGATCACCGAAGCACGGTTCTCATTCTCATGAAAGGTGGTATTCACAAAATTACCCATTGTACATCCTTTGCACTGATCTGACTATGCAAGAGTACACTTGGGAAGTCTAGTAGAAATTTGCTACAAAATCTTCAAAGCACCATGGTGAAGATGGCCCAATCTCCTGTGCCATAATTCACCCTCATCCCGACTCACCAATTCTTCTGCTTTTCCCACCATTGTAGCACAGCCATCTACCTCCAGCTTGTATAGATTCTTAATTCGAACCCCTATCTTCTTGGTTTGACCTGTTGTTTTATGTTGAAGGAAGGCTTTTCCCTCACTGAAAACAACATCATAACCTCTGTCTTCCAGCATTGCGACTGAGACCAAGTTCTTCTTCAGACCTGGAACATGCATGAAATTCTTCAACAAGAATGGATTACCAGACTCCCTCTCAAAGGTAATGGTCCCAATGCCAGTCGCACTATACCGACCATCATCACCCATCTCCATATGCATCTGGATATCCTTCTCCTCCAAGTCACTAAACAACTCTTTATCTCTCGTCATATGGAAAGATGCACCACTGTCAAGATACCACACCGATCCCATGCAGTTTGAAATCAAGCATGCGATCAAGGAAAAATCCAGCTCAAATTGCGAGGCTAAGGCCACTCTAGCTGCAGATCCAACAACTTGCTTATTCTTCTTCTTCTGTGGATAGTTAGTGGCAAAATGTCCATGCTCGTGACAGTGAAAACACTTCACTTTGGACAAGTCCTGCTTCTTGCCTTTAGCACTGGATTTTGAAGAAGATTTATTCCCCTTCCCTTTCCTTGCTTTGGTAGCCAAAGAAAAATTCTATTCATCTTCATTCTTCGATGAAGATCCATCCCTGGTACCCCACCTTATCTCCTCCTGCATAAGATCCGACCAAAGTCGCTCCCATCCCAGCAGTTTCTCCCGTCCATTGACAGAGTCTTCGTAGCTATGCCAACTCTTCGGAAGCCCAAGTAGAGCCAAGCTCACCAAGTATTCTTCATCAACAGTAACCCCCACACTTCGAAGTTCATCCTTGCAGTGGACAAACTTCGGGAGGTATTTTGGAATACTGTCGCCTTTCTCCATTTTTATTTTTCTGAGCTTGAATTTAAGCGCCAACTTCCTCTGGTCACTTCTACTTTGGAACAAGTCTGTCAAAGCCTTCCACATTAAGAATGGAGTGGCTTTCTCATGAAGGCTAGACAAAATATGGTCCTTCACACCTTCCAACAGAATCCTTCTCGTCTTTTCTGTCTTCTTTCGCCATGCATCAAGTAATGCAGCATTGATAGATCCCGACTTAGGAACATCGCTATCGATGAACTCCTTTAGCCCATTATCCTCCAGCACCGTCTCCACCCTGTCCTTCCAGGCTATGTAATTCGAGCTCCCATCAAGGGCATACTCCAATCTCAACTCATTGAAAGACATTTCAATGTATACTCGATTTCTGCACCAAGAATATTCTATAGCAAATTCGAATTGTCCACCAGCATAAACTCACTTCACAATTGCAATATTCAATCAACAATGCTATGATACCATGTAGAAATTATATGCACTAAGCATGCATATGTCCAAGATCCACCTGATCTCACACTATTTAACTTTATGCAAGATACTGAATCTATTCCACTTGTTAATCTTTTGCGGAAAAATTAATTGCACACACATGTGTGTTGGGGTTCCCATGTTTTGGCCAGATTGGCAAGACCAAAAGATGAGACAACATCAGAACCACTTTCAGACCTCAAGATCTAGCCCTCCTGGGTCCAGAGAGGGATCTCTCTATATAAGCAAAGTTTTTATGTCTTTGAAGCTCAAAAATTGAGATGTTAGGCTAGCTATAAGGCTCAAAGTTTGTTTGTTTGGTTGTTGGGAATGAGGAAAGAAGGGTTCAATGTAATACCAGGATGAGCAAAGAGGATTTTAGGCAAAGAGATATACTCCAGGAAACATTCAAGACCATTGGGCAATGGAGTCAGGAAAGGGTTTACTTGCTATTCAATGCGCAGGCTTTCAGTTGGGCTAGTCATCTAAAGCATTGGATCTTAAAGATGATGGTGTGGCATGAAATGGTAATAGAGAAGGTGAAAGCAAGGAAACCTCCAAGGTGTCCTTTAGAAATCAGATCCAGGGATAGGACATGCCGTTGGACACCTGTGATCTAAAATCCAAAGGCTAACTCTTCAGACAAGGAACATTAAGGATTCAGAACACAAAGTTAAAGACCTGAGATCAGAGAGAGACTTTGAACTCTCAATGCTTCGGCCTCCAGCTTGAGGAATATTAGAAGGGTTCAATTAATTGAAAAGGATCCTAGTGAGATATAAAGAGAGTTCTAGACCTCCCAGTGTTCCCAATTCATTCAATTAAATCCTAACAAGAACATCTAAGAACAGATTCCTTAATTCATACATCAGCTAGCAGGCAATGACATCCACTACACTGGTTAAATTAACAGAAATCAACCCTTAGATAACACATTCAATAGAAAACATTGAAGGCAGGGAGAGCAGAAACATAGGGTACCTAACAAGGGTAAATCCTATGCCATATTTCTGATGCGAGCCAGTAGAAATGAAATGAACTACAAGTTAAAGACAAACACAGAGATAGAAAAAAATCACCGCTGCTTTAGATCAGGATCCAAAGAAATGTGCTTGTCATATTAAAGAGCAACACCAGTCAAGTACAACATTACCAATAGTTGGATATTCAATCTGAAAACATCTTCTTCAGCCTATCTTACAACTTTACACAGAGACTATGTCTCAAAAGAAACAGCTTGTAATTTCTATGATAACTGATCAACAAACTTTATGATGAGTTCCTTCGTGAATTTTATAGCTGAAGAGAGCAGAGGAGGTAGGTGAAAAACTAAATGAAGCATTAAAACTCAGAAAAGAAAGAGGGCCGAAGCCCATTCTGTTTAAATTCTGTGCATTTATCCATGGCACTCTTTGGGTGAAAGAGTGGTCTTCTCTAGGCTTCCATTTACTCTGGTATGTCTCTGATGTACTTTGGATGCAGCACTCTGTAGTAATTTTGGTGAATAAACAAAGAGATAAATAAATGACTGTGAAGTCCGCCATACTGCATATCAAATGCTCTGATAGCATCAGGACTGTTGTTAGGGCAGAAAACTCCTCTAGAACACGACATAGAATGAAAACTGCATGGCACTTCGTCCTTTCATGGGAAAGAACATTCTACTGATGGTGAAACCCTGTTGGTGTTGTTTTATGTGCCCTAGGACCTTCTGATCGATCCTCGCGGTCTTCGACCTAGTATTTTGCCTCTAATTGTTTAGTTAAGGCTTACAATCTTTAATTATATGCCTTAAACTCTCTGATCTTTCACTGACATCCTTCGTTGCTCCAGTGTTGTCCCTGTCCGTGCAATTTGAGCTTTAATGGCACCAGAGAGGTTTTGCAGAGTCTGAACTCTGTCCTTTGATGAAATTCACATTGCAGACACCTTTCCAGACATTTTCCTATAATATCAGGCTTTAAGTTCAGTTTCTTCTGTGCACTGTGCCACTACAATAATGTAGATGAATCATGGCAGTTTTCTGCCTGCCTGTAACCTTGCAAAACACGAAAACACGTTAAGAAAAACATGCACGGGGCGGGTGGATGCAGCGGGGACGACGAAATTGGCTGTGCATGCTGGTGAAATGGCGGAATAGTGCGGGTTCACGGTGGAAAATGTAGTGGGAGGCTTGCAGAATGGTGGCACAGTGGGAAAATGCAGTTGGAGGGTGGCAAGAATGGAAATTTAAATGCAAAACCTTAAACATTGACCTTAGAATGGAATATTTAAAGGGACGAATGAACACGCGACGAAACACGTGGAAAGGTGACATGGCGGGACCTGTCAATGGCGGGACATGTAGTTAATATGGACCGTCCGATCTCAGGAGGAGATCGACGGTGGAAAACGTATAAGAGGGTGACGGATGGTGGGCCAGGGTACGGATTTCCTTGGTTAACTCCCGCCCAACTTCGTGGCGCGACTGCCGTCGGATGGCCCGCCCCAGATCGGATGGTGTACAGCGATTTCGCGTCGGATCTGCGGACGAACGATAACACACGATGGAGGGGCGGTTTTCAAATAGTGTTAGAGACACGTGTCCTGTGGTGAATGGCATCACTCCGAAACGAGAAATACCACCCACCCTCCAATGGCGGTGCGATAGAAAACAACGGTTTTTGAACAGTGCGTGGCGCGGGGACCACCGAGCGGGTGAAAATATGACCGTTGATTCGGCGGGTTAAACGGACGGCTGCGATGCGATCGAAGGGGCGAACGGAGAGGGCCACGGCGCGACGCTGACCTGCAAAGACCGTCCGATCTAAACAGATCGACGGCCAGAAACGCTCCCGATATACATTTGTGATGAGCACCTTCCGCCTTGGCGCCTGGTCTTGGCGTTGGGTCACATGGTGGAAAAGGGTGAGGGGGCTAGGGCCGAAAGGTGTTAAGCCCACATAATGTGGAAAATGGGTTTTTGGACCATTTTTAGTGCATTCTGAGGCCAATAAAGGGTAACGATAGAGGGAAAAAGGAGAATTTTGACAAGGGGGAAAAAGGGTTAAATTGGGGCATTCCACAAGGATACAAGGGGCTAATGTAGGCCTTTTGGAGCACAATTTCTTGCAATCAGTGAGACTTTTTGGATGGAAACAAAAGAGGAGATTTTATCAAAGGACACAAGGCACAAGGAAGCTTCAAGGATGATGTGTTTTCAGAGGAAATGCATTCCTTGAAGGCTCAAAAACATTTTAGCCCCTTGTTTGCTTGTCAAAAATTTATAGGGGGCTAACAGTGGCTCCACATGGGGATGGCTTCTTCTTGAAGGAGTCAAGAATTCAGAAAATGATCTTTGGAGTAGGCTAGATGCCTGCTGCTTAAGCCACCTTTCTTCTTTGATTTTCAGCTGCCACAATTGTGAAGACATCAATTTAGCAGAAAAACTCTCCCAAACAATCTACCTACCCATCCTATAATCCTAGCATTTTTTCTTCTAGGGTGCATTTGAACTAGCAGACCCTTTACATCATTTTTATTTTTTTTACAAATAAGAAAATAGACCTAGTCTATTTCTACCCTTATTGCTCCATGAGACCAGATTAAACTGTTGGTCTCATATGTTTCTCTACCTAATCTAACATCTGCTGGGATTAAACTGTCCAGCATATTTCTTCTCTATATTCTACAACAGAAATTTAAAAACAGCCAAACTAGGATTGAGACAGTCTAGTTTGCTATGGATCCAAGGCATAAAGATAGTTGCACATGAACAAAAACTTGCAGAAAATTGCAAACAAAAATTTGAAGGCTTGAAATCTGAAGTTTTGAAGCATCCTTCCTTCCTTTGTGACTCAAGTTTTGAGCTTGTTAGAGTCACTTTCTCTTCTTCATTCAGCTCTGGTTTTGGGCTTGTTAGAGCCGATTCTTCTTTCTTCTTTGTTAGTTCAGGTTTTGGGCACGTTTGAACCAGCTATCTTTACTTTCTTTGGCTCAGGTTTTGGTCATATTAGAGCCAATATTTTCACTTCAGAGGTTCATGTTTTGAGCATGTCTGAACCTCTTCTTTCTCTCTTTTTTTTTTTGTTGAAACATTTTGTCTTTTTCTTGAAAACAAAACACTGCAATGGTATGTACAATGGAAATGGAAACTGGAAATTGGAGATCAGCAGTAGTAGTGTTTGAGCATCCTGCCATTATTAGGACCCCCAAACAGCTCTGTACCATCTAGTTCTTGTAGAAAAAATGCATTTGGACCCACAGTGGCCTGGATGATGTAGGGACCTTGCCACAAACCGTCAAACTTGCCGTGCTTTCCTTTGTCCTCTCTCCTTGAGTCCCACTTCATAACTTTATCTCCAATTTTGAAATCAGAAGCCTTAGTTCCTTTGTCAAATAACTTCTTTATATTTTCCTGAACCTTCACAGCTCTATTATAGACCTCCTCCCTTGCTTGCTGGAGATGGATCATTTGGTTTATCCTTCTTATCATGTTGTCTTCTTCAGTCTGGATTTCTTGGACAAGTTTAATCACTGGTACTCCAAGGCTGGTAGGAAACACTGCTTATGTTCCATAGACAAGCTGATATGGTGACATGCCAATGGATTTCTTTGTTGTAAGCCTGTCAGCCCACAGGGCATGCACTAACTTGTTATGCCATGACTTTTTGTTCTCTTCCAGCAACTTTTTGATGATGGCCACCAGGCTCTTGTTTGATGACTCAGCTAATCCATTACCTTGAGGGTAATAGGTAGTTGAATGACCGAGTGCTATTTGATACCTATGACAAAAATCAACCATTTTCTTGGACCCAAAAGCAGCAGCATTATCAGTGATTATTTTCCTTGGACAGCCAAACCGAGAGAGGATATGACCTTCTAGGAACCTAATGATGACTGAATCTGTGGCATTCCTAGTAGGTATGGCCTCTATCCACTTAGTGAAGTATTCTGTGGCTGTTAAGATCCATTTGTGTTGTGCAGAAGAAGCCAGGTGAATTTCCCCTATGAAATCTAGGCCCCATTGCATAAAGGGACCTTCAACAGTGATGGGTTGTAGAGGTAAGGGGAGGAGATTTCTTTTGCCTTAAAAAATTTGGCACTTGTGGTAGGCAATTATCATCTTATGGATATCATTGAAGAGTGTAGGCCAATAGTAGCTAGCTCTGAGTATTTTGTTTGCAGTGGCTTTCCAGTTCAGGTGGCCTCCACACTCGCCTGCATGGAATTCTTGTTTAATCCTTTCTGCTTAAGACTCAGGCAAACATTTAAGAAATAGGCCATTTACATTTTTCCAGTATAAGCCTTCATTCATTATGCAATAGCTCCTGGCCTTTAGCTTTAAGAATTTGGCCTTGGTCTTTGATAGTTCAGGAGGGGCATTGAGGTGTGTAAGAACATACAAAACGTCAGAATACCAAGGAGAGCTCTGAAACTTCTCTTCAACAGTGGGATCAGGCAATCCCTGTTGCTCATCCAAGGCATCTACCATGTTAATGTCAAGGGCTTGTAGATTTGATTTAGCCATTAGTTGATCTAAGCCATGACCTTTGATCAGTTTGGTGGGTTTTATCTCAAGGTCGTACTCTAAAATCACAGCAATCCATTTTCCCCTCTTCCCATCTGGGTCTTGGGACAAGATGTCTTTGACCACTATATTTGGCACGTAGGCTATGGTGTGGGAATGCAGTATATACACCCTGAAGTCTTTCAAGGCCTTTACCAAGGCATAGGCCTGTTTTTCCATTATGTTGTATTTCAAGGGTGCATCCCTCAGTGCTTTGCTGAAAAAGGAAATGGGCTGTTCCATTCCCTCTGGATTTTTTTGCAGTAGAACTACAGCCACTGTATGTTCGGAGGAAAATGAGAAAATCAAGAAATCTTTTGAGAAATCTGGGTTGATTAGGACAGGAGCCTGGGTGAGTGCGAGTTTAACTGATTCAAAATATTTCTTGGCTTCAACAGTCCATTTAACTGGACTACACCTTTCTTTAACATGCTTGTCATATTCCTAAGGTGTTCAGTTAAGTTTGGAATAAACCTCCTAAGGAAGTTGATCTTCCTAATGAAGGACTGTAACTATTTGATGTTCCTCGGGTGGGTGATTTGTAGTATTCCTTCAACTCTTTGTGGGTCTATCCTATCCCCTTCTTAGATATAATGTGGCCAAGAAGCTTACCCTCTTGCAGCCCAAATACAGTCTTTTTGGGATTAAATGATAGACCGAACCTTCTACACTTTTCAAACACTCTTTTCAGATGTTTTAGGTGTTCTTCTTCAGTCTTGGAATAGACTGTTATGTCATCTAGATAGATGACAATGAAGTGCCCTATTTCATCTGAAAAGGCTATGTCCATTGCCCTTTGGAAGGTTGCACCAGCGTTCATCAGTCCAAAAGGCATTTTGACATACATAAAGGTGCCCTAGGGAGTGGTGAAGGCTGTCCTGAGTTGGTCTTCTGGGATTACTAAAACTTGGTTGTAACCTGAAAAACCATCTAACAGGGAAATCCTCCTTGAGCCCATTACCTTCTGAAGAATGTGTTCCATCTTTGGCAAAGGGTAGTTGTCCTTAAGTGAGGCTCTTTTCAGGTTTCTGAAGTCTATGCATAATTTGATCTCACCTGTTTTCTTTCTCACAGCCACTAGGTTTGAGACCTAATCAGAGAATCTCACAGGAACTATTATGCCTACCTCATACATCTTCTTTATTTCCTTTTCCACTGTAGGCAATTGTTTTGGGTTTATCCTGCGGAGTTTCTGTCTGAAGGGCTTCTGAATTTCTTTCAAGGGTATTTTGTGCTGTATAATGTTCGTGTCATAGGCCTTTAATTCCTCATAGCTCCAGGAAAACACATCGATGAATTCCTTGAATAGGTCAATGTATTTCTTTTTCATGTTTGCAGGAAGGGACTTAGCCAATTTAATCGTTTTGGGTTTATCTTCAGTGCCTATGTTGCATTATTCAACGTAAGAGTTTGTGTGTTCTATAGTGGGATTTTTTGCTACGTCCTCAAAGTCAAAAAGGTCCTCTAAAGGTGCCAGACCTCGGGGTATGTTCTTATCTTTGGCCTGCAGCACCTCTACCTCTTCACTATCTGCGTTTTTACATTTTTCGTTTGGATTTCCAGTCTGTACATTTAAAGTGTTTATTTCTATGTTACAGGGTGGTTCTCCCTCATCTGAGGACTCTTCACTTAGGCAGCTACTGTCAGATTTAGAATCTGAATCAGAAAATTCAAACTCGTCTATGTCTACCAGGAAATCTTCAATCTGTTTATCGCCCTCAAAGACCTGCCAATATTTTTCATTGTCCGGAACTGTAGGTTTGAATTTGGTCTGAATGATGATCTGTTGGTCATTGGGAGGCTTGTGATATGAACTAGCCACGCAGGCTAATCCATTTGCAATTGCGTTCTGACTCCTAGGGACAAACACCAGTTCGTATTCTACAAAGGTTTTCAATAGATCCATAGCGTCATTCCTGTACGCTCTCAGTCTAGGATGTTTCGCTGTGTATTCACCATTCACCTGTTTAATGATCAGCTCAGAGTCTCCATGCACAGTTATCCTACGGGCTCCTAATTTTTTCAACAGAGTTAAGCCTAGGATCAGAGCCTCATTCTCTGCGATATTGTTTGTAAATTTGAAGTGCAAGTTACATGCATGGCTTTCTGCGTAGTCACTCTCTATGTTATGCACCCACACTCCTGCTCCTATAGTTCTGTTGGTGCATGACCCATCGAAATTCATTTCCCATAAAGGTTCGTTCTCGGGTTTACCATTGTTTCATTCTTGATGTGGTGTAGGAACTTATGAAGGGTGACTGATCAGCTGACTGCATTCTGTTACTGGTTCGCTTTGAGTTTCGTTTTTGGTGCACTACCCATAGGTTTCTGCATCGTTTACTTCAGGGTCTAGAGTAGCCATTATGTTAAAGTCCATGGGCTCTGTTTCGTTGTGTGTATCTCTGTTTTTGCATCCTGACTCCTCCAAAGATTCATCATTGCAAAGAATGAAGGAGTCAAGATCCATGTGTACAGAGTATAAAGGTGAATTTTCAGGCTTTTTGGGGCTACTGACCAGGAATTTCATTTGTGCCTCCCTGTACAATCTTCTAAGTTGGCTAAAAACATGAATTGTGGGATATGCCCCATCCATCTGCATTGTACCTTGCAGCTTGGCTCCCCATGATCTTGACAATAGCATACCATACTTAGGTGGTACATATTCCACCACAACATCCATGACCATACATTTTGCTGGAATCTGGGTAAGGCTTACACACAAGTATTTGATTAGGCCCAGACATTTTACTCTGCTAGAGTCAAATGAATATAAATCTTTATAGGGGCGGGTTATCTCTAGGCCTAGCTTTTCCAGAACCACCTTAGGCATTAAGTTGTGAGATGCCCCAGAATCATGCATTGCATTGTGAAGGATCTTTTCATGGATATTAAGACTGATATAAAAAGGGGGCACTACCCCTTCCTGAAACTTCCCTTCAATTTTTGGACCAAACAAAAGGGTTGGTTGATCATCACTCAAATTGACTGTGTCAATGTTCTCACCTAGATTTAATGCTTTCAAAATTTGGCCTTTATATACATCCTGAGAGGCCAGCTCAGAGAGTGGGACAGAGATTTTAATTTTTTCAATCTCACTCTCCAAATTGAAAGTGGACTGACTCTTTAGAATGTTCAAATCCGTTTTGTTAGCCACCACCTTGGTGGCAGAATCAGTGGGATGATTCTCACTATGTACAAGCTTAGGAACTGTTTTATTAGGAGAACTAACTGCAGTGCTAGTGCTACTAGTTGGTTGACTTTGTGTATCAGTGTTTTGGTTGTCTTTTTCTTTGTTTTTTTTCAGAACTCTCAGTTGCTGATTTGTTACTTTCAGCAGTTACTTTAGAAGTTTTCTCAGGCCTTTTCTTGATGTTAACCTCAGAAGCCTTTGGTTATGAAGTGTCTAGGCTCTTTTTTCTTCTAATTTCATATTTTTCTCTGACCTGCATCATGGAATTTTCAAATCCCAGCCTATAATCCTCAAATTCTAATCCTTCCTCATCCCAATACGAGGGTGAGAGTTGATCTTCTTCTGTGGAACATCTATGGATTGAGTTTTCCACTTCAAACATGTTTATTATGTTCCCCTCAAACTCTTCTATGATTCCCTCATCTTCATCAAGAAAGTTCTCTTGGAATGGGGGAATAAATTGCTAATCTGATTCTCTTTGTCTGTTGGGAGCGGTTTTTTTTCTTCTAAAGTTCTGGTTCTGGTTATGATTTTGATTTCTGTTTTGGTTACTAACTGTGACAACCATTTTTTCCGTCATTTGTTGTAGCTTTTCCAAGTTTTTGGATATGCGGTCATAATTGGGGTCAGATGTGGAAGCTACATTGTCATCTCTATATGTTACCCTTTTCTCAGCTCTCAATCTTACTTTCTTCTCAATCAGATTTGCCTCTACACTCATGCTGTGGCCAACAACAACCTCCCTTCTTATTTAGTATTAGTAATAATACTAAATAAGTGGGGACCCTTAGTTTAAAATCCAAAATTTTTTTTTGATGTTTGTTTTCAGTTTCAATAAAACTTACTATCATGGACTTAAAGAGATTTCTTTGGAAAATTTTTAAGCAAACTTAAGATAGATTACAATAAAATCTCTCTTTGAAGGAAACATCGCATTCATCGCAAAAAAGTAGAATATATGTTGAGCAAAACAGAATCTTCAAAATTGCGATACCGCGATCCAATGACATCGCACTAAAATGTTTATCGCAAATCGCATATCGCAGAAAACATATTAAAGGATATTTTTCATATATTATATTTTTCGATATTGCGATATTGCGATATCGTGATTTCGTGATGTTACAAGTTGCGATTTGAGATATTGCGATGATATGAAAGTTGCGATTTTATGATGATTTGAATTTATGAAAACTGTGATTTGCGATACTGCGATTTTGCGATATTGCAGAGAAAATCGCAGATCGCACTATCGTAGATTCTTGAAGCTCGTTGTACGAAGAAAATATTTTCGTAAATCGAGACCCGTTATGCGCCTTAATTTCAAATTATGAATGGATTGTCAATTATTAATGGAAAAGGATTTTGTTTTGATCGAAGGGTTATTTCACGATTAATAATAGATTTCATATGCCTTCAACATTTAAAACTATCCCGTCACCTTTCTCATATCATTACTCTCACTTAATTCTTAAAACCGCAGGCGCGAAGAACAGGAGACTATACAAAGCGAGACTCAGAGCATTATGGGAAAGAAAGATAAAGTTTCGAGTTCTGGAAAGAAAGAGAAAGCTTCGAATTCTGAAAATAAAGAGATGGCTTCCTTATACGCAGACATTGATTGCAACAAGGACACTGGTATCACCACCTGGGAGGGTATGTTCAATTTGCTTGAAGAAGAAAACCCAAGAGTAATGGAGGTTGTGGCTACCGCGGGTTCAAGTAATTCTTCCGAAGCATCTCTTACAGAGCTAGCTTGTTCTTTTTTGCACCGGATTGCAGCAAGGCCCAGAATTCTCCCATATACAGACATGATCAAATGGGCGCTGGATACCACTGACATTTCAGACAGACAATTCAGAACTCAAGGACAAGAGGTCATTGGGTCGTTTACTCCAGAAGATTTGAGGCTTATGTATCATTTGTCGGAGCCTCAGGAAACTTACAACAAACAATTTATGGAGAAATTTGCCAAGGAAAATGCCAATTTGGCAGAATGCACTAAAGAATGGACCAGAAGATATGAACCACTGAAGAAAGATAAACACAGTATGTACAGTACCGGTTCACTCACCTCTCCATATTGTTTTGCTACTGCTATGTTATGCAGGGTTTTTGGAAAGCCTGACATTAATAAGATTTTTCCTGAATGGCTTCCCTTATTGAATGCTGCTGTTAACGCCACCATTGTAGATTGGGCCAAAATACTGTCTGATAATTTAGCCACTGCTATTTTCAATTATCAGTCTAAACGGACTGTGTCTCAGAGGATTTATCCTCCTTTTCACCTGTCTGCCTATATTATGGATTCAATTTTCTTTGTTTCTAAATTCCCTTTAATGGGCTGGAAATGGACAATTCAGGATCCTTTGCCCATTCATGTATATCACAAAGAACTGTGGGAATCAAGATTCATTCCTCATTTTTACAAGATTTTCCATGGCATAATGTTGCCTCTGCATAGAAAGTTTTATAATAAGGATGCTCCAAGGTTTTCCCCAGAAGCAGAAGTCGACATTCTCCCTGTCGCAAGATGGTTTGGAGAAGAGCTGTTTACCTATGTTAGGGTTTTTGGGAGTTCTGCTTCCCCTCATGTTTTACCCCTGTATGTTCCGGATAAACTTATAGCTCGGGAAATTGCATATCAGACCTGTGGCGAAGGAGGTTTAACAAAAGAATTAAAGGATAAGAAGAAGGCCATCTGGCCACAATTTCCTGTTTCTTGCGGAACATTCTCATTATCTGATATTGGTCACACGTTTAAGGAAGTAAGAAATATTACATGCTTACAATTGTTCAAGTTTTCTAGAAGGCTATTTGACCCATATGATGTTGTCAAGGATTTCACCACTGCAGTCAAAGTAAGAGTATTCTCTGGAGAATAAGATCTTTTTGATAATATGTTTCAGGAAAAATGTTCATTCAAAGATATTTTGAATTTAACTCAAGCACGGTTCTCCCCAGAAGAATTTCAAGAGTTTAAAGTATACAGAGAAAGAAGATTGACCACTATTCCTTTGGATAATTTACGCTTGGAACCCGCAAGGGACCCAACTCCTAGCGTCAGTCTTAGTGGCAGCTCAGATTCAGAAAGGTCTAAGTCGAAGTCTGACAAAGAAGTTTCTGAAAATTCTAAAAAATCTGATCAGGATAAAAGTGAAGGCTTAGTCAAGGATACAACTCAGTCAAAAGAGCTCTCACAATTACAGAATTCAGCTACTCCATAGTTGAATCTTCCACCTCTCATTATACAACAACCATCTACTAGCACTCAGTTAGATAAATAATGGGAAATGTTTAATGAATTGCTTAATGTTGAAGGACAAAATACACAAACCCCTGTACAGACAAAGGGTTTAAGCACGGGAATAAGTGGCAATGTCACAGAAACTGAACATATGCCCATCACTACCTCTTCTGAAATTGTACTTAATATAGAGGACATTCCTCCTTTGGATGTATTTTACAGCCCACAGTATAAGGCAGTAGTAAGAAAGCAAAGGAAAAAGAGAAAATTAGAGAGTGCAATCTCTACTGATGCAGAACAATTAGATGTCTTATGGAAAGACCCTACTACAAACCCAACTGATAATCTTACTAAGCTATCTCATATTACAGGAGTTTATGCCTCCGCGACTATTGACAAAGAATCTAAGGTAAAGCTGTTATTAAATGAAAAAGAAGATCAGATACAGGTTCTGCAACAACAATTGCAGCAAGCACATACCAACAGTGAAGCATAGATGAAATTTGAAAAGTTACAGCAAGAGTTTCATCAAATGAAGATTGGGTATCAGAAAAGCTTGGATGATAAAGAGAAACAAATACAGATTATCCAAGAGGAGCACAAAGGTGACCCCAAGCTTCCAGAATTTATCTCACAATCTATTTCTTTGAACAACCAACTACTGCAACAACAAGATACATTATGCCAGAAGATTTCACAATGGAACTCTTTTTGTCAAGAAAGTGACAAAATCACTAATCATGTTGTAGAATTACGACATGATCATGATTTAATTAATGAAAGAGTTACTAATTATTTGGTATGGAAAAAGACAGAGGAAGGAAAAAGAGCTGGAGCACCAATTATCAATGACAGTCATAAAGAAATACTTTTCAATAATTGGGATGCACAGATCAGAGAAGCAGAAAAACGGTAGAGGAGTCAGCTACAGCAGCAGGCCATATTACTGATTGTGTAAATGAAAATTTGCACAAGGCTAATTTGATTTAAGAAACTGTTCCAGGATATTTACCACAAGCACAACAATTACAAACATAATGGAAACAAAAGGCAGAATAAAAAGCAAAATCAATTCAAGGACTGACAAGATTAAATTTGGATTCTTACTGGACATATCTAGTAAAACCACACAGTCAATGCAACACTCTTAATTGCATTATTAATTCTGCTGAGAAGATCGCGCCTACACTTGTCGATTCTGTCTTTTCGGGGCAGTTGAAATCTGAAGTTGGCCGGCCACCTCTTCTCAACTCAATGCTGAATGCTTGCGAATTCAAAGACCAAGTTCATAAGTAGTTAGTCAATAGTTTTAATTTTAGATTTAGTTTTTAATTTTACTTTATTTTTCCCTAGAAAAAGGACGGTCATTTAAACCGAATCCTAAATTTTTGTAATAAACTATAATTAGATTTAGTTAGTAGTATTTAAACCCTTCTCATGCATTTAGAGAAGGGTCCAAAAATTTGTCAAAAACTTATCCTCAAAACATGCACTTCCGCACCCTTAGAGGAGGTTTTGATGAATGAATGGAACGAGATTTATTGATATTTGTGTCTAATATCTGCTACTGATGTTGCATTTATGTACTCTTAGTAGATGTTGGATTTAGAAGATATAAATCATTATTGCTTCTAGCTCATGAGTAGAACCAGTTATAAATGGTACTTTTATCTCTTAAATTTTTCTGCTTCTGTGTTAAAAGTGCCATTTATGTTCAGTTATTTATATATTGATGCTTGAATGCTTCAGTTATCATTTGGCACTTTTGTACGGTGATGACTATTTGTTTATGCTTAATGTATAAATAGCTTATTATGCGATATGTTTATTGCACTGTTTCATCTAACTTTTTATATGAAATGGTTTATCTTTATTGAATTCTTTTCTTATAGAAATTGAATGATCTTTATTACCAGTTGTTATTCGAAATCATTTTAGATCGCATAAACAAGATCTTATCCCGGGTTTAGTTTAGAATTAGATATTTCTGTTTAAATTAGAATACAATTTGCATATGATTAGATTAGAAATAGAATAAAAGCATTTCACTTAGGAACCTTTTTAGAAAAGAAATATCTATTCTCAACACACACACACATATTGGGAAACTGGTCCCATTATCCCCAGTCGGACCCACTACACCAAACGGAAAAGGAACTGCTAACCAAGGTCCAGACCGGGTGGGTATCCCCCTTGTTGTAGACCCGATTTTCGGGGCTTCAACATATTTGGCGCTAGAAGGAGGGCCACGAACTATGAATGGCAAGTAAATCTAAATCTAAACACCATTCTGAGAGTAAATCACCCTCACGATCTCCCCCGACTTCTTCATCGCACTTAGAAATTGTAAATCTAGAGCCAGAAGTCACTAGAACAACAGACACTGCTACAAACCCTGAATTTTCAGAAGAAACCGCTATTGAACCTCCTGAAGTTGAATCTTTGATTCATAAACTTCAACGATTCTCAATATCACCTCAAAAATCTGATAAATCTCAAGGCAGTGTAACTTCGCAATATAATCTTGCTCATCCTCTTACCAGATTACAGAGTGATAAGCTTGGCATTCAGCCAACTGATTTACCTCTACCTACAGGGAAGAGAGCTAGGAAATCACCTAAAGGGTCTGACAACGAGACTCTTTCCTCATCATCATCCATTTCAAACTCTTCACTACAAAGTCAACCGTCCACCCCTCCACTTCATACTATTATCCCTCACTCCACTGGAACTTCCACATCACCTTCTCAATCATATGTAATAGTAATATCTTCATCACATATATCATCTTCTGCATTTTCCTCTATTAGTAGTTCAACAATGGCCCAAATTCCATGGAATAATCCAGGGGCAGTCTTAATGCCTGCACCCTTGAGTCAATTACCAGCCTATCTTGAAAAATGGCTGCCTAATTTTAATCCTGAAGCAGGCATGCTAGCAGAAGAACATATAAACAATTTTATGTTGTCCATAAATCTCAATGGAGTTACTAATGAAGATGTTGTCGTCAGACTTTTTTCCTATACCTTACAAGGAGCAACTGGGTCATGGTATTTTTCATTACCATCTGGATCCATCACTACTTGGGATATCTTTCAAGATCAATTTTTGACTAAATTTGGTGATGACAGGTCTACAGCAAAATTGATCAATGATCTATCTAATCTTAGAGCTGACTCAAAGGAACTTGTCAAAGATTTCAATTCACGTTTCAATAAATTGTTAAACAAAATTCCTACTGCTTCCAAGCCTAGAGAAGAGGTGCGAAGTGAATGGTACATTTCTGCTTTACCATCAAACATAGCAATCTTTGTTGATAGGGCTAACAAACCAACTTTAGCAGAAAACATGAAGGAGGCAATAGCAGTAGAGAAACGTATCATTGCTTTAGACAAGAAAAATGCGATAGAAGAACGAAAATCCAAGAAAGTCACTTTTAAGGAAGATCCCAAGAAAAAGAAATCAAAAGACCCATTTGATTTAGAAGGACTGCAAAAAGTTTTGAAAACCATGTCTAACGAAATGGTTGACATTAAGAAACAAGTGGCAGAAAAATCTTCTAAAAAATCTTTTAAGCCTTTTAGAAGAAACCCTTCAACTGATCCAAAGCCACCAAATGTTATAACTAATGTTGAATCAGAAGAAGAAGAAGAGGAAACTGCTACTAATGAAACTACTGATGAAGAAGAAGTTGTAGAAGTACAAGGTATGTGGGATTTCATCCTTCCAGATGAGGAAGATCAAGAAGCATCCCCGATTAGCACTCGAAGTAGAAATCAACTTGATCCTCCTCAATCTACTCCTAAGTCAAAGAGCGCAAGCTCATTGAATAAAGATAAAGTTTCACCCAAGAAAACGACATCTAAAGCAATTCAAACTAGCCCAATCCAGACAGATTCATCAACTCCATCAAGAACACTGATTGTTCTAGATGAAATGGAGTATAATATCATAGAAGACATGAAGAAGACTAGGGCTAACATCACTTTTTATGAATTGAGCAAGTTAAAGCACCAGCAAAAGGTACTTTTGAAAGAATTACATGCTGTACCAGAAAAACCTTTGCCTGATCTTGTAATTTCTCAAGCTTCCAACGAGAGGGGAAGACCTCCAGCTAATGCGATCAGTAAAGTTGATCTAGAAAATATCGCTTTAATTGGAGGAAGGTCGAGATCTCATACTCCTCCATTTCTTCTTACTTATGAAGTTTTCAATAAAAAATTGCATAATTTTTTAGTAGATTCTGGAGCTTCATCTAATATTCTACCAAAATCAATATGTGCAAAGCTGAACATTCAACCACAAAAATCTGTTGTGCGCATAGTCCAACTTGATCGATCGCAAGTGGAAGTGATTGGCGAATTAAATCAGGTTACCATAAGGCTGTCATCTAATCCAAAGGTATGTCAAGTCATTAATATTTTAGTTGCAGATATTCCAGAATTTTGTGGCTTAATTATTAGCAGAGATTGGTCAGAAAAACTTCATGGATACTTTGCAACCGATTGGTCACACATTTGGCTTCCTTACAATGGTAAACCAAATCAGATAAAGGTTGAACGAGAAAAGAATAAGAAATATATAGTAACAGAATTGGAAGGAGAGAATGAACCAGTTGAATACAGTAGTAATATCATTGGCAATTACTCAGTTGATTCTTTCTTAGGAAATTTCAATGCTCATACTTCACCTTATTTAGAACATTCTGTTTTATCTCAAATAGAAATTTTTTCTCAAACAGATAGTTCTAAATGTATTAATTTTGTAGATACTCCTGTAAATAAATCTTTATTTTGGAAATTATTTTTTGATGGTTCTAAGTCTAATGAAAGAGCAGGGAGTAGGATGCGTATTGGTTAGTCCAGAGGGAAACAAAATTATGCTAACTTGCAGAATCGAATTCGATTGCACTAATAACACCGCAGAATACGAGGCTTTAGTTCAAGGATTATACAAAGCAATCGGATTAGACATCAAATATCTACAATTTTTCGGAGATTCGGAAATTGTAATTAAACAGGTACGCAATACTATACATTGTTTATCAGGTCATTTAAAGCATTATCAATCTTTAGTTGAAGATCTCACTGAAATTTTATAGCATTTAATATTTTATCAATTCTCAGAATTCAAAATGCTAGTTCAGACCTCCTAGCTAATGTAGCTTCCAAGCTCATTCCTGCAGAAGACTTTAGTCCTGATCGATTTTCAATTGAATTAATTTTTAGACCCTCGATTCCTGATAACGTTACCAATTGGAGGATTTTCAATGATGATCCTGATATTGTAAATTTTCTCACATCTGAAGGATCTTATACCAATCAGATAATTGATGAAGATCAACATGACAAACAATTGCTCCAAGATAGCACTAATAATGCTATGCCGAAATCAGTAGTCAAGTTAGAAGACCTTTATAATTTGAAAGATCGATTTAAAAGATCTACCAATTCAAAACTGCAAAGTTCAACTTTGAATTATGAATTAGTAAATCTAGGAACTGATGCCAAACCACAGAATATCAACTTAGGCCTTGGCCTAGCTCCTAAAGAAAAGTTAGCATATGTTCGTCTTTTGAAACAATATAAAAGTGTCTTTGCTTGGAACTACGATGAACTCAAAACTTATGACACTTTTATCATCCAACATACTATCCCAATGATCAATGATGAAAAACCTGTCCAACAAAAGCTGAGAAAGATCCATCCTAATCTAGAAAATCAAATCAAATCTGAACTCAATAAGCTATTGAAAGCCAAAATTATTTTTACTGTTCGACATTCTAAATGGGTTTCCAATATGGTTCCTGTTAGAAAGAAGAACAGAGACATTAGAATTTGCATTGACTTTCGAAATCTTAATAAAGCCTGCCAAAAAGATAATTTTCCTTTGCCTCCTATGGAAAAAATATTACAGGCAGTTGCAGGATCAGAATTGATGTCTTTCTTAGATGGTTTCTCTGGATACAATCAAGTGTTAGTCCATCCTGATGATCAATTGAAAGCCACATTCAGAACCAAATGGGGCACTTATGCATATCAAAAGATGCCTTTTGGTCTGATCAACGCTGGTGCCACATTTTAGAGAGCTATGGACATTGCTTTCAAGGGATTAGTTAACAAATCCGTGGTAATTTACTTGGATGATATAACTGTATATTCTAAAAAACGGAGCGATCATCTTAGAGATCTGAAGCAGATCTTCCAACACTGTCAAAGGTATGGAATTTCACTTAATCCAAAAAAATCCTTTTTTGCATTAAGTAAAGGAAAACTTCTTGGATTTATAGTATCAAAATCTGGAATTCATATCGATCCTGATAGAATCAAGGAAATTTCTGAAATATCTTTACCTCACAATAAAAAATCTATGAAATCTTTTCTTGGCCAGATTAATTTTGTAAAAAGATTTGTGCCAGATTTTTCGAGAATTGTATCTCCTTTGCAAGCAATGATTAAAAAGAATTCAAACTTCAAATGGGGCAAAGATGAATATGAGGCATTCAATCTGATCAAACAAGCAATTTTCAATGCTCCATCTTTATCAACTCCAAATTTTTCCGATCCTTTTATTTTGTACACATTTGCCTCTGATAAATCTTATGCTGCAATACTCACCCAAGCAAATCAAGACAAAGCAGAAGCTCCAATTGCCTTTTTCAGTTCAAATTTACAGGGAGCTGAATTGAATTATTCAGATGTGGAGAAACAAGCTTATGCTGTTTTCAAAGCAATTAAATATTTCAGACCCTTTTTACTTAAAACCCATACAAAATTCATAGTACCGTTTCCAGCGGTAAGAAATCTTTTAGTCCAAAAAGATGTGGGTGAGAAAAGAGCTAATCGGATTACTGCCTTACAAGAATATGATATTGAGATCAAACCAACAAATATTGTAAAAGGTCAAGGCTTTTGCAAAATATTAGCTGGAGCATCACAGATTTCTGAAAAACCATCTGAAGAGATACAAACATATGAGGTAAGCCTAAATGATGTTGAATCATTATATGCTGATATCATATTTTATCTAAAGAACGTAATGCTCCTCCAAATCTCGATCATACTAAGAAAAGAGCTCTAAGGTTGAAGGCTAGACAATACCAGCTTGTAAATGATGTTCTTTTTAGAATTAATTATGATTCCGTTATTCTTAGATGTCTGGAGAAATCTGAAGCTGAAAAAGTCTTGCAGGAACTTCATGATGGGCCAGCAGGTGGACATTATGCTGGAGATGTTACTGCACATAAGATCCTCCGTGCAGGCTATTACTGGCCCACATTATTCAAAGATTCACATAACTATGCAAGGAAATGCCAAATTTGTCAAACTACAGCTGGAAGACAAAAGAAACCATCATTACCATTACAACCAGTCAACATTGAGCAACCTTTTGATCAATAGGGATTGGACATAATAGGTGAGATCGTTCCTCATTCTTCTAAACAACATAGGTATATCATTACAACAATTGATTATTTTACGAAATGGGTAGAAGCAGTCCCTCTCAAGATTGACTGCTAATGCTGAACATATCATTGAATTCATAGATCAGTTCATAATCACCAGGTTTGGTTTACCTTCCACTTTAATGTTTGATAATGCATCATATTTTTCTGGTAATGCTATGACTGAATTTGCACTCAAGAGAGGTTTCAAACTTAAATATTCTGTCAATTATTATC
The DNA here is from genome assembly GCA_034641835.2 of Pinus albicaulis. Lineage (NCBI taxonomy): Eukaryota > Viridiplantae > Streptophyta > Pinopsida > Pinales > Pinaceae > Pinus > Pinus albicaulis. Next base: position 1,519,223,450 of record CM076578.1, on the reverse strand, counting down.
CACAGGGAAATGGGTTAGCTGAATCCACAAATAAAAACTTAATCAGAATCATTAAGCGAACCATTGACCAAAATCATAAAAATTGGCATAAATCTTCGATATATGCTTTATGGGCAGATCGAATAACGCAGAAGGCTTCTATTGGCACTTCTCCCTTTAATTTAGTTTATGGGAGATAAGTGGTTCTTCCAACTAATCGAGTGATTCCTTCTCTAGCCTTAGTCCAATATATTGATGAAGAAACAAATTCTTCTTTACAACTAAGGCAGATGGAAATAATTGAGTTAGAAGAACAATGAGAAAAAGCCAAGGTAACTCAGGCTCATCATCAAGCATTAGTTAAAAATTCTTTTGATTCAAACATGATAACCAGGAAGGATTTTCAGATAAGAGATTTAGTTCTAAAATGGGACAAGGCTCATGAGGAAAAATGAAAACATACAAAATTTCAACGAATGTGGCTTGGTCCTTTCCAAATTGCAGAGATCATAGGTCCATCTACTTTCATGTTACAAGATTTAATAGGGAGAAGAGAGTCTTTACCTGTTAATGGACAGATCCTAAAAAAATATTTTCCATAGGAGATTATTCTTCTATTTTGTAGATTAGTTTCCTTTATTTTGTTATAATAAAACCAATTGTTAATGGTTACATTTGGAATTCATCAAAAAGATACTAGTTCTCTTTTTAAATTTTATTTCTTCACTTATATAAATAGAATTCTTTTCAGAATATTGATCATTATTATCCAAAGATACAATTAAAATTTTTTAATCTAGAAATGATATTAATTTCAACTCTAAAATTTTTGATGAAAATCAACTTTTGGTGAAAGATTGTTTTATATCAGTCCAATGAAAGGTATCAATAACAAAACAAAGATTCTCTGTAGAAAATTTCTTCTCCAAAAAACTCTATTATTGTCGTCCAGAATTATCTTAAGGAAACAATGACTTCCTCGCCACTTAGAAAATTTCAAAGTTCAGGGAATAATCCAATGATACACTTTTAACTTAAAGAGTAAGAGGTCTCATCATGAACCGACTTATCATGATCATAGATATTATAGCTTGTTTACTTTGCCAATACTGCATACCACAACAGGGAAATGACTTAAGATTATTGCAATCAAAAGGCAAGGGGTCTCATCACGAGCCAGCTTGTTCAGCAAAGTTATAAATCAAGTGAATGGCACTGTCATAAATTGGCTACCAAACCAAGACATTGTTCTTTAAGAAGAAAAAGAAAAATAAAAGCAATAAGTGTGAATATGGATTTATCTTTGAAAAATTGTATATTTTTCTAAGTAGGACATAGGATCATTGCTGGGTAACAGGTAACCCTGTCGAGGCTATAAACGCTTGCTGGCAGCAGTGGCTCTACCTACGACAAATGAACATATTTGAAACTAATTTACAGAGAAGCCTTTTGTTTTTATCTTTAAAACCAAGTAATGACTGATGTAGATACAGGAACTAACTTGAGGAAGTGAATAGTCAAAGTTGATCATAGAAGAAATGAAATATCATTCATAGATTGAAGCATAATGTACTTTGTCTTTTTATAATAAAGTTTGATTTTCTGTTTTGAAAAGTTTAGGAAATTCAAAAGAAAAGCAGAGATAACTGGTTCTTCCAAGTGAATCGCCAATTGTTGTGGCCAACAACAACCCCCATTCTTATTTAGTATTAGTAATAATACTAAATAAGTGGGGACCCTTAGTTTAAAATCCAAAAAAAAAATTTGATGTTTGTTTTCAGTTTCAATAAAACTTACTATCATGGACTTAAAGAAATTTATTTGGAAAATCTTTAAGCAAACTTAAGATAGATTAGAATAAAATCTCTCTTTGAAGGAAACATCACATTCATTGCAAAAAAAATAGAATATATGTTGAGCAAAACAGAATCTTTAAAATTGCGATACCGCGATCCAATGACATCGCACTAAAACGTTTATTGCAAATCGCATATCGCAAAAAACATATTAAAGGATATTATTCATATATTATATTTTGCGATATTGCGATTTCACAATATTGCGATATTGCGATATCGTGATTTCGTGATGTTACAAGTTGCGATTTGTGAAAGTTGTGATTTGCGATATTGCGATGTTATGAAAGTTGTGATTTTACGATGATTTGAATTTATGAAAACTGTGATTTGCGATACTGCGATTTTGCGATATTGCAGAGAAAATTGCAGATCTCATTATCGTAGATTCTTGAAGCTCGTTGCATAAAGAAAATATTTTCGTAAATCGAGACCCGTTATGCACCTTAGTGTCAAGTTATGAATGGATTGTCAATTATTAATGGAAAATGATTTTTTTTTATCGAAGGGTTTTTTCACGATTAATAATAGATTTCATATGCCTTCAACATTTAAAACTATCCCGTCACCTTTCTCATATCATTACTCTCACTTAATTCGTAAAATTGCAGGCGCGAAGAACAAGAGACTATACAAAGCGAGACTCAGAGAATTATGGGAAAGAAAGAGAAAGTTTCGAGTTCTGGAAAGAAAGAGAAAGCTTCGAATTCTGAAAATAAAGAGATGGCTTCCTTATACGCAGACATTGCTTGCAACAAGGACGCTGGTATCACCACCTGGGAGGGTATGTTCAATTTTCTTAAAGAATAAAACCCAAGAGTAATGGAGGTTGCGGCTACCGCGGGTTCAAGTAATTCTTCCGAAGCATCTCTTACAGAGCTAGCTTGTTCTTTTTTTCACCGGATTGCAGCAAGGCCCAGAATTCTCCCATATACAGACATGATCAAATGGGTGCTGGATACCACTGACATAGACAGAAAATTTAAAACTCAAGGACAAGAGGTCATTGGGTCGTTTACTCCAGAAGATTTGAGGCTTATGTATCATTTTCCGGAGCCTCAAGCAACTTACAACAAACAATTTATGGAGAAATTTGCCAAGGAAAATGCCAATTTGGCAAAATGCACTAAATAATGGACCAGAAGAGATGAACCACTAAAGAAAGATAACCAAGGTATGTACAGTACCGGTTCACTCACCTCTCCATATTGTTTTGCTGCTGCTATGTTATGCAGGCTTTTTGGAAATCCTGACATTAATAAGATTTTGCCTGAATGGCTTCCCTTATTGAATGCTGCTGTTAACGCCACCATTGTAGATTGGGCCAAAATACTGTCTGATAATTTAGCCATTGCTATTTTCAATTACCGGTCTAAACAGACTGTGTCTCAGAGGATTTATCCTCCTTTTCACCTGTCTGCCTATATTATGGATTCAATTTTCTTTGTTTCTAAATTCCCTTTAATGGGCTGGCAATGGACAATTCAGGATCCTTTGCCCATTCATGTATATCACAAAGAAATGTGGGAATCAAGATTCGTTCCTCATTTTTACAAGATTTGCCATGGCATAATGTTGCCTCTGCATAGAAAGTTGTATAATAAGGATGCTCCAAGGTTTTCCCTGGAAGCAGAAGTTGACATTCTCCCTGTCGCAAGATGGTTTGGAGAAGAGCTGTTTACCTATGTTAGGGTTTTTGGGAGTTCTACTTCCCCTCATGTTTTACCCCTGTATGTTCTGGATAAACTTATAGCTCGGGAAATTTCATATCAGACCTGTGGCGAAGGAGGTTTAACAAAAGAATTAAAGGATAAGAAGAAGGCCATCTGGCCACAATTTCCTATTTCTTGCAGAACATTCTCATTATCTGATATTGGTCATGCGTTTAAGGAAGTAAGCAATATTACATGCTTACAATTGTTCAAGTTTTCTAGAAGGCTATTTGACCCATATGATGTTGTCAAGGATTTCACCACTGCAGTCAAAGTAAGAGTATTCTCTGGAGAAGAAGATCTTTTTGATGATATGTTTCAGGAAAAATGTTCATTCAAAGATATTTTGAATTTAGCTCAAGCACGGTTCTCCCCAGAAGAATTGCAAGAGTTTAAAGTATACAGAGAAAGAAGATTGACCACTATTCCTTTGGATAACTTACGCTTGGAACCCGCAAGGGAACCAACTCCTAGCGTCAGTCTTAGTGGCAGCTCAGATTCAGAAAGGTCTAAGTCGAAGTCTGACAAAGAAGTTTCTGAAAATTCTAAAAAATCTGATCAGGATAAAAGTGAAGGCTCAGTCAAGGATACAGCTCAGTCAAAAGAGCTCTCACAATTACAGACTTCAACTACTCCACAGTTGAATCTTCCACCTCTCATTATACGGAAACCATCTACTAGCACTCAGTTAGATAAAGAATGGGAAACGTTTAATGAATTGCTTAATGTTGAAGGACAGAATACACAAACCCCTGTATAGAAAAAGGGTTTAAGCACGGGAATAAGTGGCAATGTCACAGAAACTGAACATATACCCATCACTCCCTCTTCTGAAATTTTACTTAATATATAGGACATTCCTCCTTTGGATGTATTTTACAGCCCACAGTATAAGGCAGTAGTAAGAAAGCAAAGGAAAAAGAGAAAATTAGAGAGCGCAATCTCTACTGATGCAGAACAATTAGATGTCTTATGGAAAGACCCTACTACAGACCCAACTGATAATCTTACTAAGCTATCTCAGATTACAAGAGCTTATGCCTCCGCGACTATTGACAAAGCATCTGAGGTAAAGCTGTTATTAAATGAAAAAGAAGATCAGATATAGGTTCTGCAACAACAATTGCAGCAAGCACATACCAATAGTGAAGCACAGATGAAGTTTGAAAAGTTACAGCAAGAGTTTCATCAAATGAAGATTGGGTATCAGAAAAGCTTGGATGATAAAGAGAAACAAATACAGATTATCCAAGAGGAGCACAAAGGTGACCCCAAGCTTCCAGAATTTATCTCACAATCTATTTCTTCGAACAATCAACTACTGCAACAACAAGATACATTATGCCAGAATATTTCACAATGGAACTCTTTTTGTCAAGAAAGTGACAAAATCATTAATCATGTTGTAGAATTACGACATGATTATGATTTAATTAATGAAAGAGTTACTAATTATTTGGTATGGCAAAAGACAGAGGAAGGAAAAAGAGCTGGAGCACCAATTATCAATGACATTCATAAAGAAATACTTTTCAATAATTGGGATGCACAGATTAGAGAAGCAGAAAAAGCGGCAGAGGAGTCAGCTACAACAGCAGGCCATATTACTGATTGTGTAAATGAAAATTTGCACAAGGCTAATTTGATTTAAGAAACTGTTCCAGGATATTTACCACAAGCACAACAATTAAAAACAGAATGGAAACAAAAGGCAGAAGAAAAAGCAAAATCAATTCAAGGATTGACAAGATTAAATTGGGATTCTTACTGGACATATCTAGTAAAACCACACAGTCAATGCAGCACTCTTAATTGCATTATTAATTCTGCTGAGAAGATCGCGCCTACACTTTCCGGTTCTGTCTTTTCGGGGCAGTTGAAATCTGAAGTTGGCCGGCCACCTCTGCTCAACTCAATGCTGAATGCTTGTGAATTCAAAGACCAAGTTCATAAGTAGTTAGTCAATAGTTTTAATTTTAGATTTAGTTTTTAATTTTACTTTATTTTTCCCTAGAAAAAGGACGGTCATTTAAACTGAATCCTAAATTTTTGTAATAAACTATAATTAGATTTAGTTAGTAGTTTTTAAACCCTTTTCATACATTTAGAGAAGGGTCCAGAAATTTGTCAAAAACTTATCCTCAGAACATGCACTTCTGCACCCTCAGAGGAGGTTTTGATGAATGAATGGAACGAGATTTATTGATATCTGTGTCTAATATCTGCTACTGATGTTGCATTTCTATACTCTTAGTAGATGTTGGATTTAGAAGATATAAATCATTATTGCTTCTAGCTCATGAGTAGAACCAGTTATAAATGGTACTTTTATCTCTTAACTTTTTCTACTTCTGTGTTAAAAGTGATATTTATGTTCAGTTATTTATATATTGATGCTTGAATGCTTCAGTTATCATTTGGCACTTTTGTACGGTGATGACTATTTGTTTATGCTTAATGTATAAATAGCTTATTATGCGATATGTTTCTCGCAACTATTTCATCTAACTTTTTATTTGAAATGGTTTATCATTATTGAATTCTTTTCTTATAGCAATTGAATGATCTTTATTACCAGTTGTTATTCGAAATCATTTTAGATCGCATAAACAAGATCTTATCCCGAATTTAGTTTAGAATTAGATATTTCTGTTTAAATTAGAATACAATTTGCATATGATTAGATTAGAAATAGAATAAAAGCATTTCACTTAGGAACCTTTTTAGATAGGAAATATCTATTCTTAACACACACACACACGAATTGGGAAACTGGTCCCATTATCCCCAGTCGGACCCACTACACCAAACGGAAAAGGAACTGCTAACCAAGGTCCGGACCGGGTGGGTATCCCCCTTGTTGTAGACCCGATTTTCGGGGCTTCAACAACTCACTGCTCTTTTTTGCATGTCTTCCAATTTGTTGTAATCCCTCCCCCTAAGCTGGTAGGCCATCTCAGCATCCAAGTCTTTAGGGTATTTCAATAGAACCATACCTTGGGGAGGTTTCATATGAGGAGGAAGAGCGTTATAAATGCTGTTAAACCTTGTAGAGTAATCATGGACACTCTCTCCTACATTCCTCTTAAGATTCTTGTATTCTGCTAGGATTTGGAGAGGGTTGGCCTTAACTTCCCATTTGTTTATAAAAGTTTGATATAAAGCAGGAAGGTCCTGGATACTATTAGGAGGTAGGCTTTTGAACCATTTCTTCACATCACCTCCTAAGCTCTGTGCAAAGATTCTCATTTTGATTGTATCATCATCTATCTCCATGTAGTCAAAAGAATCTTCCATCCTATCTACATGGTGTTGGGTCGTGGTAGACTCCTTTGCAGTGAAGTGTGGGATCTTTGACTGATAATCGTTGGGTAAGGGCACTAGAGGTTGAGGTAAAACCAGAGGTGCATACCAGGCTACCATGATGATGTTTTGCGGATGTAAGGGATTAGCTTGAGTAGCTGGTATATGGATGACAGTGATACTAGGACCAACAGAAGTCTATTGGGCAGATCTAGGATGAGAGAGTCCCAAGTTTTGAATGAAGTGAATATCAGGAGGTGTTGATGGAGGGGTCTCTCTGTCCCTAATGTGTTGACCACTATGAGGTGGTGAACCTGAAAGCTCAAGGTATGGCTGGTCTAGGACACTGAATGACCTAGTTCTTGGTAGTCTGTTTGGTAGGTCTAGGTCAAAAAATTGGTCTGATAGAGCTGTAAAGTCTTCTGGTGTAGAGTTAGCTCTATGGATGTGGCTGGAAATAGTTGATTGTTTAGGTGTAGGAGATCTCTTGAGGATGCTCTCAGGGTTGTCAACTATTTTAGGGGGTTTTGGGTCGGGATAAGCTCTTGTGTGAATGGTTCTGAAAGCCAGAACGATGTTTTCCAACAAATCAGCTTAACCTTACTTGTTCCTTCTATTGTGGCTGATGTTGTAATGGGATCTGGTCTCCCAGTGGAGTCTTATGTGAACCAAGATAATCAGCAGGCCTATTGATCACCAGTGGGGTCTTTAAATCGTTTAGGAATTATGGAGTCACCAGGTGGAGGGTTTAGGATGCTTCTGGAGGGTACACTATCCACCATAGTGCTTATGAGATATCCCTTTCCAAGGATATTTTCAAAACACAGCAAAATCTAACCAGAGATTGACTGGGAGGGCGTTTACCAGATATGTCACCTCTGAAAGAGTGTGAGATCTGGAGGCTACCTGGCCCTTTCCAGATTCTATCTAAGAGTGTGGGAGAACACAACAAAGGTATAGAGGTTGATCTGTGAATAGGAGTGTTTAAATGCCAACCTAACCAGAGATTCTGGGTTCTATCCCCAGTGGAGTCGCCATTATGTTGGGGTTCCCATGTTTTGGCCAGATTGGCAAGACCAAAAGATGAGACAACATCAGAACCACTTTTAGACCTTAATATCTAGCCCTCCTAGGTCTAGAGAGGGATCTCTCTATATAAGCAAAGGTTTTATGTCTTTGAAGCTCAAAAATTGAGATGTTAGGCTAGCTATAAGGCTCAGAGTTTGTTTGTTTGATTTTGTGTTTGGTTGTTGGGAATCAGGAAAGAAGGGTTCAATATAAGACCAGGATGAGAAAAGAGGATTTTAGGCAAAGAGAGATACTCTAGGAAACATTCAAGACCATTAGGCAATGGAGTCAGGAAAGGGTTTACTTGCTATTCAATGCGCAGGCTTTCAGTTGGGCTAGTCATCTAAAGCATTGGATCTTAAAGATGATAGTGTGGCATGAAATGGTAATAGAGAAGGTGAAAGCAAGGAAACCTCCAAGGTGACCTTTAGAAATTAGATCCAGGGATAGGACATGTTGTTGGACACCTGTGATCTAAAATCCAAAGGCTAACTCTTCAGACAAGGAACATTAAGGATTTAGAACACAAAGTGAAAGACCTGAGATCGGAGAGAGAATTTGAACTCTCAATGCTTCGGCCTCCAGCTTGAGGGATATTAGAAGGGTTCAATTAATTGAAAAGGATCCTAGTGAGATATAAAGAGAGTTCTAGACCTCCCAGTGTTCCCAATTCATTCAATTAAATCCTAACAAGAACATCTAAGAACAAATTTCTTAATTCATACATCAGCTAGCAGGCAATGACACCCACTACACTGGTTAAATTAGCAAAAATCAACCCTTAGATAACACATTCAGTAGAAAAAATTGAAGGCAAGGAGAGCAGAAACATAGGGTACCTAACAAGGGTAAATCCTATGCCAGATTTCTGATGCGAGCCAGTTGAAATGAACTGCAAGTTAAAGACAAACACAGAGATAGAAAAACATCACCGATGCTTTAGATCAGGATCCAAAGAAATGTGCTTGTCATATTAAAGAGCAACACCAGTCAAGTACAAAATTACCAATAGCTGGATATTCAGTCTGAAAACATCTACTTCAGCCTATCTTACAACTTTACACAGAGACTATGTCTCAGAAGAAACAGCTTGTAATTTCTCTGATAACCGATCAACAACCTTTATGATGAGTTCCTTCGTGAATTTTATAGCTGAAGAGAGAAGAGGAGGTAGGTGAAAAACTAAATGAAGCATTAAAAATAAGAAAATAAAGAGGGCCGAAGCCCATTCTATTTAAATTCTGTGCATTTATCCATGGCACTCTTTGGGTGAAAGAGTGGTCTTCTCCAGGCTTCCATTTACTCCGGTATGTCTCTGATGTACTTTGGCTACAACACTCTGTAGTACTTTTGGCGAATAAACAAAGAGGTAAATAAATGACTGTGACATCCGCCATACTGCATATCAAATGCTCCGATAGCATCAGGACTGTTGTCAGGGCAGAAAACTCCTCTAGAACACGGCATAGAATGAACACTGCATGGCACTTCGTCCTTTCACGGGAAAGAACATTCTGCTGATGGTGAAACCCTGTTGGCGTTGTTTTATGTGCCCTAGGACCTTCTGATCGATCCTCGCGGTCTTCGACCTAGTATTTTGCCTCTAATTGTTTAGTTAAGGTTTATAATCTTCAATTATATGCCTTAAACTCTCTGATCTTTCACTGACATCCTTCGCTGCTCCAGTGTTGTCCCTGTCCATGCAATTTGAGCTTTAATGGCGTCAGAGAGGTTTTGCAGAGTCTGAACTCTGTCCTTTGATGAAATTCACGTTGCAGACACCTTTCCGGACATTTTCCTGTAATATTAGGCTTTAAGTTCAGCTTCTTCTGTGCACTGTGCCACTACAATAGTGTAGAGGAATCATGGAGGTTTTCCGCCTGCCTGTAACCCTGCAAAACACGAAAACATGTTAAGAAAAACATGCACGGGGTGGGTGGATGCAGCGGGGACGACGAAATTGGCCGTGCAGGTTGGTGAAATGGAGGAATAGTGCGGGATTACGGTGGAAAATGCAGTGGGAGGCTTGCAGAATGGTGGCATAGTGGGAAAATGCAGTTGGAGGGTGGCGAGAATGGAAATTTAAACGCAAAACCTTAAACATTGACCTCAGAATGGAATATTTAAAGGGATGAATGAACATGCGATGAAACACGTGGAAAGGTGACATGGCGGGACCGGTCAACGGCGGGACATGCAGTTAATCTGGACCGTCTGATCTCAGGATGAGATCGACGGTTGAGAACGCGACGGAGGGCGATTGAATCTGGACCGTTCGATCTCAGGAGGAGATCAACAGTGGAAAACGTATCGGAGGGCGACGGATGGTGGGCCAGGGGTACGGATTGCCTTGGTTAACTCCCGCGCAACTTTGTGGCGCGACTGCCGTCGGATGGCCCACCCCAGATCGGATGGTGTACAACGATTTCGCACTGGATCTGTGGACGAACGATAGCGCGTGATGGAGGGGCGGTTTTCAAATAGTGCTCAAGACATGTGTCCTGCGGTGAATGGCATCGATTCAAAACGAGAAACACCACCCACCCTCCAATGGCGGTGCGATAGAAAACAATGATTTTTGAACAGTGCGCGGCGCGGGGACCACCGGGCAGGTGAAAATCTGACCGTTGATTCGGCAGGTTAAACGGATGGTTGCGATGTGATCGGCTGGGCGAACGGAGAGGGCCACGACACGACGTTGACCTGCGAAGACCATCCGATCTAAACAGATCGACGGCCAGAAACGCTCCCGATATACATTTGTGATGAGCGCCTTTCGCCTTGGCGCTGGGTCACGTGGTGGAAAAGGGTGAGGGGGCTAGGGCCGAAAGGTGTTAAGTCCACATAATGTGGAAAATGGGTTTTTGGCCCATTTTTAATGCATTTTGAGGCCAATAAAGGGTAACGATAGAGGGAAAAAGGGAAAAATAGGCCAAACAAGGGGTATGTGTGGGATTTATAGGGTATTTTGGGAGGATTTAGAGGGTAAGGGGGGAATTTTGACAAGGGGGAAAAAAGGGTTAAAATGGGGCATTCCGTAGGGATACAAGGGGCTAATGTAGGCCTTTTGAAGCACAATTTCTTGCAATCAGTGAGAATTTTTGGATGGAAACAACTGAGGAGATTTTATCAAATGACACAAGGCACAAGGAGGCTTCAAGGATGATGTGTTTTCAGAGTAAATGCATTCCTTGAAGGCTCAAAAACATTTTAGCCCCCTGTTTTCTTATCAAAAATTTATAGGGGGCTAACAATATGAAGCATAAACAAAAATATTCAATCGCACATAACACTGTTTTTAATCGGGAAAGCCTGAAGCTGAAAACCCCAACTATATATTATGTAACATGGAGATCATATGAAAATCTCATACAAGCATACAAAGCTTATCACAAGCTCTCATTACAGTACAATCGGCATACACTGATCAGGCCCAATCTTGCAAATCCATGCACCGATCTATACCACCTACTAACTTGCCTCCACTGCGTAATATTTGCTGAAGAATACTTCTGAATGAATTCAAATTACTCCATCCTTGACTGTGCAATCCTCATTGGCATCTCCACTAAGTGTGTGATGCAATCAATGCATCACTATAGTCACAATAGATAGTCTATCTTGCCCTTTCACCTATCTCTCCACTGGTCTCCACTGAAACTGCCATGCACTGTAGTTAACTGTTGTATTTTTCAGTTGATTAATGAGTTATTATTTGTGAATTAATTAACTAATTAATTCAATCCACTCTCACTAGTGTATCAATCAGTTAGACTAGATACAATTAGCTCAATTGAGTCTAACAGAGTTAAACTAAATACAACTCCATAACTACTTCTTCCAACTGTGTATTAACTCTGCCACTTGAGTTCTAACTGAGTCCTCCATGCATTAGCTCCAGTAAACCCTTATGAATAACGTAATTCCTTCTATCAGCTGATGTGCCACATCTGTGCACTGAACTGAAGTGATCCAAGAGAATAAGTTGATGTTTAGAGTTTGATTATTATTAAGAGCTAATAATAATCGACATGCATCTATTTTTAGATTGACGATATATAAATAGACTTCGTCCAATATTCTAAAAATAAAATTTCATCTATTTTTCCAACTTGATCAACCATCCACAAATAACATCCTGCAACTTCTGAAATATGTTCATCATGTCTAAAAATAGACTTGCGCCAAAAATAGCCCGCGGGCCCACTTAGTGAAGGCGACTCTTTTCACTAAGCTCATCAACTTGTTGAATATCAACAATAAAGACTAATGAAGGCTAAGCAATAATAGAGTACTCATGTACATGTCATGATGTCAATCATAGAAGGTTTTATTCTAAAAATGGGTGGTTGTAGAGTCTCTTGTAGCTCTAAAAAACAAGGGATTGTACAATTGCAACAAGTAATAATGATAAATAGAAAATAAACATTAGCAACTAAAGTGGACTCAAATACATGAAAATAGATGCTAACTAAACAAGATAATCTGCTAAAGCTACCATTTATTTCTCAAGTACTATGCAATAAAATATTGTAAACAAGCTAATTAACCTTGCATAAAAATAATACTTCAGAAATAATTTGTAGAAATGGGCAAGTGCATAAAATATAATAATATAGAAGGGGTTTTGAGCACCTGGTTGGGTCCTAACCGAATGAAGCTCGAATCCCTAAAGGAAAACATTCCAAGAACCAAAGATGGCCTTCATTAACTTGAAGATTTATTGGACATCAAAATTTGTAGAATTGAAACTCCTAAAGTTTTATACTGTTAATTCTTCCGCTAACTTTGACTATCTGCTAGCTGCCTAATGGGATACTTAAGAACTCTATTTATACAAGTTCAGTGAGGGGAAACCTCATTGAAAAGAGTATTTCTTTCCCTCCAAAAATCCTAAAAAATAGGATCATGCTCCCTAAGTGACCTCACGGCTTTAGGGAGGAGTATTTAGTGCTCCAAGCTAGTAGTGTTTAACATTCTTATAGTTAGGGACATGTCCATAAATTTCTCTAACTGGATATCCCCACAATTTGTGCCAAATATTCTCAATATCTTGCATCATAGCCCCATTGTGCACACAAAACATAATAAACCTCTTTAACCTTCCTAAGAAATCATTTAAGCTAATAAAGCATTATAAAGTGCAAAAGAGAAGGTCTAATACAACCTTTATGTGCCTAGGAAAGGTTAGATGGGCCTTGTGTTTTCGCTAATTGGGAGGCACATCATACCCCCTTATTGAAATTATTGTTCATCCTCTAAGAAACCTAGTCTTACTCCTTTCTATGTTTTTTTTCACTCATTTCCTCGATGACTTGTTTAATATACCATGCTATGTTGGAGGTGGTTGTGCCTAATATATACAGACCTACATTTTTCTCAATGTCCTACCAATCCCTTGATTCTTCTTCTTTGATGCTCCTTTTTACCTAATAACAATGGATGATTAAATATAAGTCCAATACATTGGACTTTGAGTCTCTTGATTATTCTCTTATTTAGAGAATTTTTGGCCAATGCATCTTACAACTTGTCGGGGGAACGATACTCTCTGATCTTTATACTGTAAGGTAGTGTTTTCCATATCACCTGGAAAGATTGTGAGCTCTCTTCTCCCAATATTATGAAGGTATCCTCAAAGTGTAGGATGGAATCCATTTTTCTTTTTTTGTAGTTACTTCCACCACTTTAAGATCCTCTACTAGGAGTTCATGGGTGGAAGTGAGGAATGATGGATCGGGGTGTTCATGCCTAATCTAAAGTGGTTCCTTAAACTTTGACTCCATTGTGATTTTCACTTCTTCATCCCTAATCTCTTCATGCCTTAGCCAAGTGGCTAGGACCATTAGTTGTGCATCAACCAAATATAGATTTGGGTCCCATATGGTCATATCTAGAAGCACAAGGTTGTGAATTTAAAACTCAATAATGCTAACCTTATATTTTTTACTACACTTAAGGAAAAAGTCAATGAATTGCTTGACATATTGTAGAGGGAGAGATCCTCTTTGTGCAAGAATTTTTATTTGAAATTGGCACCGACGCTCCTTTAGGAATGAGTAGGTTTTGGGTGGTTATTTGTAATTCATTGCTTCCAAAGAAAGGCGATCCATGGTGCTTGAATTTGTTTCTATGGTTGCAACCTAGGTTTTATTCTCTTGTGGAAATATTTGTGTTTTTTTCAATTGGGCCTTTACCTATTTTTTTCTCTTTCCAGGTGATCCCTTCTATTTTCTTCATCAAATATGAGGAGTGCCATCTCCTCCCTCATCTTCTTCATTTCATCTTCCATTTTTCTAATATCAACGACTCCCTTGGATTGTGCAATTTTATTTCATCTATGAGTCTCGTCCTTCTTGCTCAACCCCAAGGAAGAACCATGGTGCAACATTTTGACTACCTCAATCCAAGAATAGAAGGAATTAAATCCTCCTAGGGATAGTAGATCTGGTGTTTTTTCAACCTCCTATAACTTTATTGTTTTTTCATGTAGATTTGTAGTTTGTTCTTGTTATTGAGCACTTGGTCCTTCTGATTTCATTTTTATATTCATTTCTTTAGGATGTGTTGGTGTTACTCTTGTTTGTACCATTTTTGTGATTAGTTTCTAATATTTTTCCTTCTAGGGCTCTTCCTTCTCAGAACTATGGGTTTCTTTTATGGTTATAAGAGTGGGAGAAGGAGGTTTTGATTTTCCACTATACCACACTCTTGTACTTTTTTTCTTCTGAAGTAAGTAGGTGGTTGAGTGGGTATACTTGACTTACGTTTTGTTGGAATGCTTAGTGCTGCTAATGTAGTAATAATTTCTTTTTCTTTTTCCTCCAAAAAATATTCCCCTCCTTTATGTGTCTTGGGAATTTTTGTTGCATATTTATTTCTCATTTTAGTTGGCCTTCTTTGTGGTTTTCTAACTTCTTTTTTAGGTTTTTATGACTTCTCTTTCCTATATGGAATTATGTCGATAGGGTTTCCAATTTAGCTTGGACCCCTATCTCTATGAATTCTAAATCACCCATTCTTCTCTCAACCACATCTTCCTTAAAAAAATAAATTCTTTGGCTCTTATAATTATATCTTACCCAATTCTACCTTTAGTTCTACTAATTTAGCTTGGGTCTGTAAGAATACTTGTCTATCCATGTCATCAATATCTATCCAAGGAGTATGGTTTTGAAGATGTTCTAAGGCATTCATTAATATCAACATGATGAGGCCACGATGAGCTAAGTAATTTTTTTTCCCTCCAATTTTTGGCTCATATTTTTCATGGATTTAAGGAGGAAATGTGGGATACTAAGCCTCTCATTAATAGGCAAGTCAACTTGGAATCTGAGTTTATAAAAGAGCCTAAATTGATAAGCATAGACTATGCTTAACCTTCCTTTACAAGAAGTATATTTAATGATATGATATGTTATTTCATCCTAGGGGTGTTGTAGGCTTTCCCTTCTTATCCCACTTTTATCTTCATCTAGTTGCTCATCGGGGAGGAAAATTCCTCTTTTTGTATTGATAGATTCATGTCTCTCTTCTTTACTCCATTGAATTCCATATGGAATTGTAGTGACCTTGTTGATAAAGTACTCATTAATGTATATGATCAATCCTTTAACAACAAATACTACTTCATGGCCCTCGAGGTGTTGTAGGTTTAAATAAAATTATAGGGTAATTTCATCATCATAACCTATAAATTTCTCAAAGAACCCTATCTAGTGAAAATTTTATAAGATATCCATAACCTTAGGATTCTGATGGATCCAAGTTATGTCGGTAGGTTCTCTCTTATTGAATCCTCCTCCCATTGTATGAAACAATTCTTTGCAAATTTGAGCATGAAATTTTTATAAGGGAATACGTGTTCCTATGCTGCTACAAGAATTAGGGTTTTCATATCGTGACAGGGGATGTTATAGCTCAGAGGAATGCACAATATTCTAAAACAAATTAAAAACAACTTATCACCCTATCACCCCTGCAACTCATCACTTCATGTTCTAAATCATTCTGCAATTTTGAACTTTTGAAGACAACACAATCATTTCACTACCCCTCTATTTAACTAAGACTATTTAACATAGACACCTATTTATTGATAGATTGAAGAAATTGAGTATCAAAATTTATGCCAAAGATGACTAGGGGAATTATACTTACATTTTATTTGAGGAGACCCTCTTTTTTTTAACTTATCTGAGACTTTTGTGAGCGTTCTAGGTGAAATTCAACATCTTGTAACTGTTATTTTGTATCATATAGAATTATTTTTTGTATCTTATAGCAGTGTCTGCAGTAGATAGTTTTTTTAGCCTGATATCTATAATTTACTCTTGTAGTGGTGTAAAGCCTCATTGTGAGATTTTTTAAAACACTTTTTAATGTAAAACATGAAGTGGTGAGCTTGGAGTGCTCCCGAGTTAAGTGGAGTTATTGTCAACAGGTGATAAGAGGAGGCTTAGTGCACAATGGTTGAGATGGACACCACCCATTTCTTGTAATCCTTCAACATACTCGTAATCAACTTTTATTTCCATTAGTAAGTAACAGTGGCTTACTTTTCAAATTCTCCTCTATTTTTGTCTTATTCTCCCTCACACGTGTGGAGGACTAGGAAAAAAAGTTAAGTTTCCTATCAAATTTGGTCGAGACATTTTGCTAGTTTGTTTGGATAAATAGCCAACCACATTTTTAACTTACAACAATTTCTATTGTCATGGATAAGTTTAAAGGGTGAGGTTATGAGATTCATACCGGTTCCTTAACTTATGATTCTTCTATAGGTTGCTTTGATGCTTTTGTTGGGGATCCAATGTTGTTTTTTTTGAACAAGTGATCCTCTAGAAGTATACAAGAGGGCCCATAACGGCTCAACATTAGCTAGAGGGTGTATCTTGACTACCAATTCTTCTTTTGAAGATGTACAAATTTGTGGCATGTAGTGATATTTTTTAGGACTTCTGGAGAATTAGGCCTATAGGGTTTCTGTAAGCTACTACATGACTCTGTAGTCTCCTGTAACAGTCACAAAAAATATTCATGCTCATAATAATGATATTTTGAAACATCAAGGAGCTTTGATAATTCAAGAATGATATAGTGATGGTGATGGAAAATGTTTTGATGGTGTCTGTGATGGAAAGACAAGGAATTTTTGGGTTGCTGCTAAAAGAAAATGATGAACAATGGAGGAAAAACTGAGGGGTGAGGAATGTTGTTGGAATGGCTGAGTGTCAAGATTACCCTAATGCTTTCCTCATCTTATATGAATTTTTTTTTTTAAATGTATAACTTTTATCAAATATGGACTATGCTATAGTATTACAGGACTTTCTTGTGGAAACTTAGGGAAATGGGAAAAAATGCATGAAAAGTACTTGGAAATGTTGATATGAGGTTATGGATGATTGATGATGATGAAAGATGGTGTAGGGACATTCTCTGGTCCCTCTGAGAATGCATGAGATGATGTATTAGCCAAAGAGTACAGGCTAGTTTGTCTAACTAATATTATTATCTTTCTTCGTTGATACCCACACACAAATCAAGGTAAGATAAAACAATTTTTTTAATTTTTTTCTTTTTTTTTTTTTTTTTTTTTTTCTGATTTTTCTTTCTTCTCTTTATTCTTTTTTTTCTTTTTTTTCAAGGCCCACTAGTTGCCTCATGGAGGTTTTCAACTTAGTATGTTTTCCCCAAGTGCCTAAAATGAGGTTTTGACTTGGGATCTTTATTATTATTTTTTTTCTTAGACTCATAGGATTCCTCACAGAGGTTTTCAGCTAATGAGTTTGCCTTAAGTTCCTCAAAGGAGGTTTTCACTTATGGATTTTTTTCCCTTTTTTTTCTCTCTTTTATTTTTCTTGTTGGTCAGAGGTTGAATGGATAAGGAAGTTGAATTATATACAACCCTTTACTTATTGAATCAATAAATTAATCCTTGGAGAGGGGCTTCTTATAGAACTTCAATTGATAAGTTTTTACCAAAAGTGGAATTTTCTCCTCATTTATTGTTCCGATCTTAATTGAACCGTTATCATAGAATTTTTCAACCAAATAAACTCTCAGTCATATGGTCATGACATTCCCCTTAAAATTCCCAAATCAAATTCTTATAAGGCACTGGTTGTAATGTGTTTGACATGCCATATTTATTGTTGTAGTTGGACCACTTCAGTATGTAATATGGCATGCATCTTGTAGTCAACAAGTATAATTAATTGTTGAAACATTTGTTCTTGTGATTTGGTGAGATCCATGTCAAGAAAATATACCATCAATAATGTGTTATACTCAAACTCAATAGATAATAAGGCCTTCTTTTCATATACTAGCTCATAAGGATTGAACCCAATAGTGGTCTTTCAGGTGGCGTTGTAAGCCTAGGTGGCCTCAACAAGCCACTATGCCCAATCATTTTAGCTGATGATGACCACCTTAGTTAGAGTGTTATCTAATGCTCGGTTAATCACATTTACTTCTCCATTTACTTGACAATGATATAGGGTAGACCTACATTGTCATATGTGGTGTTGCTTCATGATCCCTCGATCAGATTGAAGTTGAATTAGGAGCCTAGGGATCTCACCAATTCTCTTGTAAAACCAAAATTGCAGAAGATTTTTTCTGTTAGAAACTTAGCTACTTTTTTCTTGGTCACTACTTTCATTTCTTTCACCTCTGCCAACTTATTCAAGTAGTTAGTGCACTCAATAAAGTATCTATTTTGTCTAGATGGAGGACTGATATGACCGATGAATTCCATGCCCTAATTTTCAAATGGCTTAAAAGAAACTTGAGGTTGTAAAGAAATTTTATCCTTCTGAGGGGTTTCCCCATCCTTTTTCATTCATCACATTGTGGAATGTATCTTTAGGAATATTTGTGAAGGGTTGGACAATAGTACCCCGCTTGTAGGATTTTATAGCTTGTCCTCTTGGCAACAAACTAGACCCCGTAGGGTCCATCATGGCATGTTGAGAGGATGTCATAGATTTCATCTTCCCTCACACATATTCTCAAGATATTATTGGGCCCCAACTTGAAGAGGTTATCCCCAATCCAATTGTAAGAGGCACCTTTCCTAACAATTTTTCTTTTCTCCTTCAAAGGTGAGTGAGAAGGTAACCAACCAACAACTAGAAAGTTGGCTATGTTAGAAAACCATGGAGATAAGAGTGATATAGAAAAGATATTCTCATCAGGGAGTTCGTCATCCAACACCTCTTAATCATATGTAGGCAAGGTTATTCTTGAAAGAAAATATGTATCAACATTTTCCTTTCTAGGTTTATCAACAATAATTAGATCAAATTGTTGCAGCAGTAGTAACCATCTAATTATGCGAGCATTAAATCTTCATTTATTAATTATTTGATTTTTGCATGTATAGTATGTACAAAGACCTGATAGCTAGTAATGTAATTCCTAAATCTATTTAAGGAATGTGCAATAGCAAGGAATTATTTCTCGGCAACTATATAGTTAAGTTCAAATTTAGAAATAATATTACTAATAAAATAATTGGCATACATAATTTTACCTTTGAGTTGTCCCAATGTCACCCCGACTACTTTATTTAATATATCTATATGTATATGGAAGGGAAACGACCAATTTGGGCCTCCGAGGATAGGTGCAATCATTAGTCTTTATTTAATTTCCCCAGATGCTTTTTGGAATAAATATGTCCAGCAAAATTCTTCATATTTTGTTAGTAAAGAAAACAAAGAAGAAGAAATCTTGCAAAAATATATTATGAATATTTGAGGCCTAAAACAATTCTAACATATTTATGATTTTGAGGAGAAATAACCCTTTTTTATGATGGCTATTTCTCTAGGATACACCTGGATTCCTTTTGAAGAGAGAAAGTGCCCTGAGACAATCCCCTCATTCATCAGAACCAAGCATTTATCATGGCTTAGGGAGAGGTTCATTTCTTTGAACCTATGCAAAAATTTATATAGTTTGGAGATAGCCTCTTTTAAATCATCCTCATAGGGTGTGAAATCATCCATGTAGATTTCCACTGCTACACACACAAGGTCGGAGAAAATACTCAACACAACCCTCTGGAAGGTAGTAGGGGCATTGCATAGACCAAGTGGAAGAACCATGTAATAAAAGGTTCCCCATGGATATGTGAAGGCAACATTATCTTGATCCTCAAGGTTGATATGGATTTGATTATTCCCACTGAACCCATCCAGAAAGGAGACTACTTTTTTTCCCGCAAGAACATTAAGAACTTGATCAATAATGGGCAAGTAAAAATGATCCTTTCTAGTGGCTTTGTTGAGTTCTATATAATAAAAATAGATTCTTCATTTTTCATTCCTTTTATAGACAAAAAATAGTGCATACACCCATTCGTTATGTAATATTGGATAGATGAATATTGCATCCAACAATTTCTGCAATTCATCTTTTACAATTTCTTTTATGCAAGGTTCATTCGCCTTTGTGACTTGCGAATAGGCTTATGAACTTCCTTGATGTATATATGAAGAGTGCATATGGAAGGATGAACTCCCTTGGTTCCTTTATAATCCCATGCAAATGCATAAACATGTTATTTCAAGAAAGATAACAATTGGTACTCTTGATCAGCTAAAAGAAAGGGGTTGATTTTCAAGGTTTTGGAAGGGCTAATTTCTATGGTTTTCACATTATTTTGGTTAGAACCAGAAATTGTCATATCTTCCCATGAATTGCCTTCAGAATATCTAGGTTTTCCTATATATTCATCTTTCAAGCCATCAACATTCATGGCAACATGGTATTTATTTTATAGAAAATTTTCAATCAAATTATCTTCATCCATTTGTTTGCTACCAATGGTGGTTTCTAATGCACATATAAGGTAGGGTGATGATAGATAAGGGTGTTCTTCTTCTTCTTATTCTACCCAAATAGGAAAATCATGCTCAATGAGGGGTTGAGAAAGTGGATATAATAAAAGTTGTTTTTTAGATTTCCCATTAGTGATAGTCATATTTCCATGCCTACAACTAATGTAGGCATCAACAGTGGCCAACCAATGTCTTCCCAATATAAGAGGGTATACATTAAAATTGGATTTTGGTTGAATCATAAGTAAATATGTGGGGTACTCCCAAGAATAAATGGAGACCATGACATCTTTAATGATGTCTTCTGGTGCTATTGTAGACCTATCTACAAGTTGTAACATTGTGGTGGTCTTCCTTATAGAGTCTTGGAGATTGAGTTTGAGCATATTATCCTTAGTAGTGACATTTATTCTAGCTCCCAAGTCAATGAGAGTATTAGGAACTATAATATCGTTGATGTGGACATCTAATACTGGGCTCCCAGGATCTAAGTACTTTTGGATGATGGCTCTCCCAAGCATAAGATCAGCTAGCTTCCCTATGACTTTGATAGTAGGGGCATCTCTTCCACCCCCCCACCCCACCCCCATAACCTTCAAAGGAATTACTCTTTGATGAAATTAATGTAGATAGGAGCATCCTTGATGGCTTGAAGGAGAGGGATCTTGACACACTGGTTTTTCAATTCTCCCAGAAGTTCAACTTCTTTATGAGGTCTGTGTTTTGTGAATGATCAACCTTTCAAGATAGGGAGGCTTAGTTTGGTTGACTTGAGGTGCGAATTATTCCTTGTCTTATTCTAGATTTTAAGTTGGAGAAGATGGGTGAGAATTTAGAAGGACCTTCCCATACCTAAGGTTGATCTCTTAAATCTCTATAACATAATTTGGATAGGCGGTTTATCCACTATAGATTAGTTCAGCCTACTTATTGTTAGGATTTGGGTTTGGTTGGGTAGGAATATGAGGTTTTTTGGAGGATTATTTTTCCGTACTTATGGTTTACGAGGAGGAGGAATCAAGGCAGTTGTTTGGGCTTCCTGAGGTCTCCATCCTAAAGATGAATTACCCCATTAAGGAGGTTGTTGTGGATATGGTTGAAAATGAGGAATAACATTGGGGAGGATATGGCCATGGAGTGGGCATATGCCAGGGTGAAGTGTTAAGAGGACACAAAGGTCAAAAATGTGCATTATAATTTGTATTCAAAGGAGAGGGGTATTTCATACCTTGTTGAAACTTCCTGGAGGCGTGTGACCTCTTCTAATTAAAAAGTAGAGTTGTTTCATGCTCCCTTATGCTTCTTGGTATACAACTTTAAAACTTGGAAAATATAGACATTTGTCAGTGGAGTGATTTTCTTCACATACAGAACGCACTTCTATGACATCTAAAGGACACTCATTCCTAGCATTCCTTTTAGTGCATTTAAGGAAAAATATAGCTAATTCCCTTTTATGTCTCTTCTTGTTTTCTTTTGATCTGTAGTGTGTCCATATGCATAACAAATATGTGTAAGATATTTACTTTAAGGTCCTCTAGAATACCTCCTATTTCATTCTTAGTAATTGTGGAGGAGGAAGAGGGGCTTATCAAGCCTTTGTTTTCTATACCTATTTTTCTAGTAGCTCTAGAATGGATTTTGATGTAACAACCCCTGGTTTATTTTCTATGTAAATAAAATAATACCAAGGTCATGGGACACGTATTCCAAGCTGAATGTTGGGAAAAACATAGTGATGGGGTATCAATAGTGATTAATTTATGGCTATGGGAATTTGCAAAGGCAAAGTGGCAATAATTGGCATTTTGTTTATGAAATAAGGGAAAATAGGAGAAAATGGAGATGAAAGGTCACAAATTTGCATGAGAGGGAAATTGAAAACAAAAATGAAGGAAAATGAAGAAAATAGAGGCCTCAATGATAAAAAGGCTTATGAGGATCAGTTCACAGCATTTTTGAGTTTAATATTTTTGTCAGTTTTAGCTTGGAGCTCCCTTCTATTCTCTCATTATCTCTTACTCTTGCACACTTAGAGTATTCTTGGAGGACGTTGGCATACTTTGGATTTGGAGAAAAAGGCAAGGGAAAGCAGGAAAGCGCAAGGGAACATGTGTATCAATAGCTACAACTGGATTGATTTGTAGGTAACATGTTGCATGTGTGATTTCCATGTTGATTTATGGATGCATGGTATATGCATGTGGTTTTCTGGTTATGTGTTGTCGTTGGCATGGACGATTGCCTGGATTGACATCGGTTTTAGCCTTGCCTTGCCATTTCCTAGATAGCCATGAGGTTGTGGGTTTTCCCACTTGATTTTTTTTTAGTTGGTGCTCATAATTCCTTATGGTTGTGGGTTTGAAAAAATGTTGTGGAAGCCTTGGAACAAATTGGATTGAGTTACTAGTCCTCAAGTGATCTAGATTTATGCAGGAACACAACAGGATACAGATATAAAAATGAACATGAAGATGCAACAAAATAAATATTTGTTTCATTAATATCAAATAATTGAAAAATTCTTACAAGCATAATGGAACTAAACTAGCTTGGGCGACGATAGATTATCTCTAAGAAGAGATGTAGTGGCTACATGCCTCTGAACTGTGTTACAATGAGGCTCAAAGGCCTATTTATTATTGAGAAATAATGGAAAACCATAAACATCCAAAAACATAACCCTAGGAGATGAAGCACCAAAATTGGGGACCTCGTTGGGGTAGATTGGTACATCAACTTCTGAGGGTCGTAAATTTGGTATACGATCTACGTGTGATGGGTACAATACATCATTAAAAATATCTATCCGAGGACTAAAAATTTTGAATACAAAAAGAGACACCATCTCACATTTTCCCACTTTCCAAAAAAATGTTGTTTAGGACCTTAGAATGGCTTCAGAAGTTTAGGACCCAAAAAACTACCAAAAATAGTAAACCGTGCTACAATTAAGGAAACTGAAATTGTGCTACAATTAAGGAATCTAAAAGAAACAATGGTGGAGATCCAAGTGGACTATGTAGGTGGCCACCAATATTCACTTGGATCATGGAAGGTTAGGTTGGGACAAATGCTCTGGAGCCGTTGGTGGTTTGAGTTACTAGTCCCTCGAGCCAAGTTGGACAAATGCTCTGGAACCCTGGAAGGTTTTGGGTTGAGTTACTAGTTCCTAGAGCCCTAGAAAACTTGGGTAGAGACCAATCTGGTTGGTGTTAGTGATGTCCGACCATGAGGTGGAATCACTGGTTGAGGGTTGAGGTGGTTTGGCCTCTGGAAGTCATGGTTTAGTTTTGTTTAGTTTATTCCATGAAATCCCACATTCATGGTTGGAATATGGTGCAAGGGTGATTTATTGAAAGATAGATTTGATTCATCCCAATCTATGGTCGGTTAGTACATGGAAGTCCCTAACTTGGTTTGTAATTTCATATGTTAATAAGAGTTATTATATTGTGATTCATGTGTATTTTTTGGCAATGTGTTGATGATATTATGGTTGGGATGCCATGGTTTATATGTTGGTTATTTTTTGGTTATATGTTGTGTATATGATGTGTATCTTTTATGGCTCTAGTTATCAATTTTTTTACTATTGATAAGTTGATGAAAGTATGGAATAATAAGTGTTGTTGTAGCTATATGGAGAGGGAATAGGGCCTTCTCAGTGATTCTCATATGAATCTTGGGCTTTTATGATCAGATATGCATTCATGACTTGTAGCTTATAGGTTTTCCATGTGTTTGACAATCTGTATGTTATCTCCTAGGTTGTCTATGTCAATTTTTTGAGTTGATATTGAATGTTTAGCTTTGTTGCAATGTTAAATATTATTCTGGAAAGTCTAAATCAATTTTGGGCAATGGTCTGGAGGCAGGCCTAAAAAGGTGGCATTGATCCTGGGACCACATGCTCATAACTGCAGAAATTAGGCTATAGCCACATGGAGGCAACATTTTGCATGCGATTGTAGGAATATAACCGCATGCAGGCCTTGTTGTGGGTGTGGTTATGGGCCCATGGTAGATAAAAAGGGTTCCAAGTCAAGGTTTGATCACCTGGGGAAGTTTTTTAGCCTCTAGGTGACCTGTAGCCCCTGTAGGATGTGAGTATGTGGTTAATTTGTCGGCCCCACTTCCTTAAGTGGATATAGAAGGCCGGGTCATGTCATAGTAGCTCTTTGTCTCATGTTTACCATGGCAGGTTGGTGAGACTGGGTAAATGTGGAAGGGGTGGTTTACATTTGAATGTTATTTTTATATCATCATAGCTAAGTTGATATATGTCTCATTAGCTAGAAGGTTGAGTGTTTCCATCAACTCTTCTCAGAATCTTCATTGTAAGACTAACTTCAAGGAATATAGATCTAGAGTGTAGTTGTGTGCTCTTTTTTAACTTAATTGAAATATTTCTTCAAAAGTTTCTAGATACTCATCTACTTCTTGAGTCATTTTGAATATCTCATCTCTAGTGTCTCTTGCTTTGTAATAATCTCGGTACTTAGTGTTGAAAGCTTATTGTGTCTTCTCCCATGAAGTGATGTTATCCCCTTATTAGCTCATGAACCAACAAAAGGATGCATCTATAAGAGTGGAAGGGAATCATTTGAGTTTTGGTGCATCTTTTGTGTAATCATGAATCTTGCAAACTACAAAAAACTCAAACATAAAAGTGTTAAGATCTTTAGTAGTCAACCCATAGCAGTGTGGAAAGATAGATGGATTAATGTTTTTCATCTTGGATTCTCCATTTGTTTCTCTAATATGAAATATGAATGCTTCAAGTTACATATTTTCAGCCATGGTATTGGTAAGTGTTGAGCCCTCATATTTCACCAAGAGTGTTGCAACTCCCAAGGGCTTCCCTACTTTACTTTATGAACCTAGGGTTCGTACAAACTTGGAGGCGACAGTGCTATATACACAGCAGATGCATTCTGTTCATGTCATCCTCTTTTACTTTATGAGAGGGTGCTATTTCTAAGGTTTCTCAGTGAAGTTTGACGCATTTCAATGAAACCAAACTAAGTTGTAGAAAGGAAATGACATAAAGGAAACTAAATTAAATTGTTGAAAAGAAATGACAGGAAGGAAACTAAACTAAATTGCAGAAAGGAAATGAAAAAAAAGAAACTAAACTAAATTGCATTGAGTTGGCCAAACGGTTAAACACACTTTACTTATCCTATGATCTATCTACCATGCTTCTAACCATGTAGCTATTCATGATCTAATTCTAACTGAAAAAGTGTTGATTGCAGTTCGGAGGAAAAACGACTAAAGGTTCTCATGGAGGGTTTAAACGCATAAAACAAGGCTTAGAGGAGTGAAAAAGGTGTTTGGACTTTATTAAAGCGCATGATATCGCAAAAATGCTTTGGAGTGGGAGGCTTTGGAAAGCACGATGGTGGAATTGCGATTGACGGCTGGTAGTGCGATATCGCAATATCGCAATGTCACAAGGTTGGACGAGAAGCGAGAGTGCAGTCGGGAGGAATGTGAAGTGTTAAATGCGATACTGATTGTGATGTTTTGGTGCGATTGTGGTATTTCGCAATCAGGGTTTAGGGGCGGAAGGTAGTAAGTGAGGTGTGGGAACTGGAATGCGAAATGCGAGAATTGCGATAAGGCTAGAATTGCGAAATGTGAAATGTGAAAAGGTGATTAGTTAGATGATGTGGCGGAAGGAAATGTGGCAGAGCACTT
Organism: Pinus albicaulis; assembly: GCA_034641835.2. Lineage (NCBI taxonomy): Eukaryota > Viridiplantae > Streptophyta > Pinopsida > Pinales > Pinaceae > Pinus > Pinus albicaulis. The sequence continues at coordinate 1,519,196,972 of CM076578.1, read as the reverse complement.
TAATAATATCACAATCGACAAAAAGGATCGGTAAGTGTTAACGAAGGCCAACAGGAATTGCGAAGTGCGATAAAGTGAAGGGATTTTCAGAAAAGGGCGGAGTAAGGTTCTTTCAAAGGTTTTTGACATAGAAATGAGGAGCCAAGGAGAAAGGAGGGAAAAAGGAATATCACAATCGGGGTCTGGAAGCGAAAGCTGTTAACAAGGACCAAATGGGAAATGCGATTGCGAAAAGGAGCGATGGTAAGTCCAAAGGGAAAAAATGTGGTTTCTAATGTTTTTAATAAAAGAGCAGCAAAGGGGAGTCGAAAGGGATATCGCATTCAGGCTTGGAATGAGAGAGCGTTGACAAATATCATAAGCGATTTTGCGATGGAGTGAGGTACGACGAGCGGGATTTTCGAGGAGGAAGGGCAAAGGTCTAATTCTAATGCTTTTCAAGTGTTTTGGGAATGAAAAGGGGCGACATATGCAAATAAGAGAAAAAGGAGGGAAATGGAGGCACAACAGCAGTGTTCAGGCATGAAAACGGAGCTGGGAAATGAAGCGGGATGGCTTGATGATCTTTCTAGGTATTTTGATTCTTATTCCTGCAAACAAAGCTGCAAATTTATGCGCAGAAAAATAGACAAAAGGCATGATAAAAATAATGAACAAAAAGCATTTTTTTACCTATGGGAAGGTCAATCCCGCTCAAATTCTATTGAAAGAGATGAGAGGGAAAGATTGCCTCACAATTTTATAGAGGTTATCAACTATTCTACAACGCAAATAAGCAGATTAAATATACAACAACAACTATAATAACAATGAAAATATCAGAAATAAAACTAGCTAAATAACAGAAAGGAAAGGTTGACAATGGCAGATAAGTTGAGGCACATGGGTTGGGTCCTAACCCACGAGCCTAGCTCTTTGGAACTAAATCAGTAAAATGGAATTTGTCTGATCATTTTAGGAAGAAAATAGCCTTGTTACATTTCTGAAAGTCTAATCACCGAGTACGATAAACAGCTTAATAGCTTGCAGCAAAATTCCCAAAATGCAATAGAAGAATCGACTAACTAACTCTTCCTAGACCTAGCTCTGCTCTATTTATTCGACAGGGTAGCCACCAACATCTCCCTAGAAAATGGTGATTGAGTCCACTTGACTCCCAGTAAACAAATATTGAGTGCTCTCCTCTTTGAGTTTCTTGGTTGCCTATGGAACTTGAACTATTGGAGAGAATCCTTGGGGTGATTGAGTCCACTTGACTCCAAGTGAAGTATGGCTTGAGTGCACTTGGTCTTGAGTCTCTTGGCTGCCTCTCGAATTTGAATTTTTGGAGGGGATCTCATGAGCATCCTTTGGCTGCCTTTGAGAGTTAAGGAGGGTGGACAACCCCCTTGAATCTCTCCAATATTTCTCCCTAATTTTCTGATATTGTGCTCATTTATTCTGCAATCTTGATCTTCCAGTGGCAGGGAGCAAGTCTCTAAATCATCTCCTTCTCAAAATATGCCAAATATTCTCACAATATTCTACAAAAATAACCAATATTAGGCACAAATATGCAATTACATTTAAGCCTTCATAAGAAAATATTGAAGCATAAGAAAACATTATTAAGTGCGGAAGGAGAGATTTAATATATATATATTCATGTGCATAAGGAAGGTATATGGGCTTAATAAATGTTATATGGGCCTTATTTTATGTCTAATATAGGGGCCCATCATCACACCCCTATTGAAACTGTTGCTCATGCTCTGAGCAACCTATTCGTCCTCCCTGCCTTATGGTTTTTCCTGCATGCTGTCTTATTTCATTTTCTATTTATTGGCCCATGTGCTAGTCCTCCTGCTAATATTCTTGCTATTATTCTTGCATTTCTTCTTGTAGGTGCTTCATGGAGGTCCTCAGATGCCTTAATCAAATTTGTTTTTCATGTCAAGAGGTGGTGGATCCACCTTTTATTTGATTTTTTCTTTTTTTGTTCTCCCCCCCCGTTTTTTTTGCATGCAAATTAAACCCATAGTTTTTTTCTGTGAATTGAATTCACCCTCGGTTACCCCATGGTACTCCTTATCTTCCATTACAATGAATTGCTTACTACCCACTTTATCAAGTCCTTTGTACTTTTGTCTTGTTCTTCTTCTTGGTGGAAAAAGTGAGGCTAGTTTCTAGATAAAGTTGAGGTTGCTCTACTACTGATTTTGGCTATACAAAAAAACTTTCCTTCTCACACTTTTTAATGTTTTATTAAGATAAAATAGATTTGAAGAAAGGGTTAGATGATTTCACACCTGAGCCTTACCACTGATTTGTTTTTGCAGGTGATATTGAAGCTACTAATATGGTTGTTGAAGCTGTCTTTGGTGGTTCTTAAGCTGCTCTAAAGCTGCATGTGATAATCTGCTTGAGGTCCTTTTGGAGCTTCTAAGCACAGGAGGAGGAAGTCCAAGTTTGATTTCCTTTGACCAGGGTGTTGACCAAATTTTCTTGTTGTGCCAACTTTTTGTTTTTCTGCTTGCAAAGGTTGGAGAGCACTTGCACTCATTAGAGAGAGATACATGGAGAAATGAATTTTTTTATTTTTTTATTTTTTTAAGGCCTACTAGCTGCCTCAATGAGGTTTTCCACTAGTAGGTCTGCCTAGGCACCTCAAAGGAGGTTTTCAGCTAGGATCTCTTCTTTTTTTTCTCTCTCTTTTTTTTTTCAACCCAATGACTGCCTCATGGAGGTTTTCAATTAGTGAGCCAATCTCAAACGCCTCAAAAGAGGTTTTCACCTGAGATTTTGTTCTTTCCTTTTTTTTTTCTTTTTTCACTTTCCTACTCTACTTGAAAAAAAAAAACCTTTTTCAAGTATAGGAATACTTCCAATGGAGCCATGTACACATCAATATGACAGATAAAATCAAGTGCACACTTTGAATACATGCTTTGACATGTACCTGAATATAAGCGATGAATTTCTTTGACTGGGATTGTATCAAGGACCATTGGAGAAGAGTGTGTTGCTGAAACTTAATGACTGTTTGGAACCATATGTCAATATAGTTGTGATGCCCCTGGTCCACTTGCTGAGTTGGATCACCTTGGATGTCCTCTTCTATTATGACATTCAAATCTTCCTCTTTTTGCTAAATTTTCACTTGAACACATGGAGGAAATGCTGGTAAACATGAGGAAACTTTCTCAACATTTGATTCGGATGTTAGCTCTTCATCAAGTGCAGCCCTTGATCTTTTGATCTCCTCATTTGGATCTTCTTCTTCTTGATGTTGTCCTTCAATGACATTAAGAAAATATCTTCTTTGCAATACCTTTCTTGAACTAAGATGCAGACCATTTAGATCAAGAGGATATGTTTGGTAGTGTTTTACCTCAACATTGTAAGTGGGCTGAGATACTTCATGGTGTGGGTTTGGAAATGGTGGTACAGGTAGTTGAGTGGGGGTGGATATATGATATGGATGTGGTTGAGGCTGTGGTTGTGGTGGAGGTGGATGGTAGGGATAACATGTAGTTGGGTATGGAGGATATTGAGGGAAACATTGAGGATGTTGATGATTTTCCCAATAAGGATCTTGCCAACCATGTTGCCAAGATTGGTTTTGGGGTTGAGATGGCCAAGGTTGCCAAGGAGGGAGTGTGTCCCAATTATTTTGATATGGATGTGGATAATCTTGAAATTGTGAAGTGGGTCCTTGCATCATATCAAGTTGACTAGGTTGCCAGGGTGTCCTTAGAGCTACATAACATAGCTTCTTTGGTGATTGCCTTGCTCCATTGTCTTCTTGGAAAACTTCTTTAAACCTGGGGAATGATGAACAACATTTAGTAGCATAAGATTCTGCATGGATGACAAAAATATCAGCATCTTCTTTTTTCTTATTTTGGATTCTTAAAATTTCTACTTGTACACTTAGATTGCTAAGAATTTATGTTTTAAAGTTATCAAGAAAATTTCCAAGTTCATCTTGCCTTACCAATGTTGATGATGACTTACTTACTCTTTCCCTTCCTCTTGATATACATTTGCATATTTCACAAATTTCTTCAAATGAAAATTGGTATACATCTCCTCTACTCATGAGATTAAGGAGATCAATCCACTCTTCCCTAATTTTTCTAAGTAAGAGGGTTTTCAGTGTGTCAAATCCTAGATGATGCAATTTTTCCCTCTTAACATTATACATGAACCTCTCTATTAGATCCTCAAGGCTCTCATCCTCTTCTCGATTCATTCTAAAAATTTCTTCTCTAAGATCATGACCTTTATATTTTTCTAGAAATATCTTTTGCATATCATTCTATGATCTTATTGAATTAGTACCTAGACTCATGAACCATTTAAGAGCTCTATCCTTCAATGTTGCAGGAAATAATCTTAGTTTTTGAGTGTGTGATAAGTATCCATAAGACCAACAACCTATCTCAAATTCAAAGAGAAATGTCTCTGGATCCTTTGTCCTCATACCATGGAAGTTGGGAAGGAAAGATGGAGGGATGTTCTTCATATGTACACTGATGTCCATATCTTGAATGGGGAACCCAATAAGATCTTATTCATTTTCATCATGTCCATCCATCTCTTCTTCCTTCAAAAGTGTATGGTGACGTGGTTCTTAGTGCACCACGTGGTCAAGTGGGGGTTGGTATTGGCGAAGTATTTAAAGAAAAAAAAAATTATGAGTATCCCTACTCCTACGAGGCATGAAAATCAGATTTTTTTGTATTTTTCAATATTTCGTAAACAACACGAAAAGGGAAAGCAGAAAAGAATGCTAAAACAGATCAAAGAATCTACTAGACACCTTCCTGGCAAAGATGCCAAAGAGTGGTGAGCCATGTTATTGCACCAAGAGTGCTGCAACTCCCAGGGGCTACCCTAATTTAGTTTATCAACCCGGGGTTCGTATAAACTTGGAGGTGATAGTGCTATATACATAGCAGATGCATTTTGTTCATGTCATCCTCTTCTGATTTACGAAAGGGTGCTATTTCTAAGGGTTCTCAATGAAGTCTGTCACACTTCAATGAAACTAAACTAATTTGCAGAAAGGAAATGACAGAAAGAAAACTAAATTAAATTGTTGAAAAGAAATGACAGGAAGGAAACTAAACTAAATTGTAGAAAGGAAATGACAGAAAAGAAACTAAACTAAATTTCATTGAGCTGGCCAAACGGCTAAACACACTCTACTTATCCTATGATCTATCTACCATGCTTCTAACCATGCAGCTATTCATGATCTAATTCTAACTGAAAAAGTGTTGATTGCAGTTTAGAGGAAAAAGGGCTAAAGGTGCTCATGGAAGGATTAAATGCATGAAACAAGGCTTAGAAGAGTGAAAAAGGTGTTTGGATTTTATTAACACGCATAATATCGCAAAAATGCTTTGGAGTGGGAGGCTTTGGAAAGTGCGATGACAGAATTGCGATGGAGGGTTGGTAGTGAAATATGTGATATGCAATATCGCAATGTTGCAAGGCTGGAAGAGAAGCAGGAGTGCAGTCAGGAGGAAATGTGAAGTGCGAAATACGATACCAAATGAGATGTGAAATGCAATTACAATGTTGTGGTGTGATTGCAGTATTTTGCAATCGGGGTTTAGGGGCGGAAGGTAGTAAGTGAGGTGCGGGGCCGAAATGCGATATTGCGAAATGTGAGAATTGCAATAAGGCTAGAATTGTGAAATGTGAAATGCGATGATTGCAAAATGCAAAAAGGCGAGTAGTCAGATGATGTGGTAGGATAGGTGGTAGAACACTTTAATAATATCACAATCGGAATAAAGGAGTGGTAACTGTTAACGAAGGCCAACACGAATTGAGAAGTGCGATAAAGTGAAGGGATTTTCATAAAAAGGCAGAGTAAGGTTCTTTCAAAGATTTTTGACATAGAAATGAGAAGCGAAAGAGAAAGGAGGGAAAAAGGAATATCGCAATCGGGGTTTGGAAGTGGAAGCTATTAACAAGTACCAATTGGGAAATGCGATTGCAAAAAGGAGCGATGGTAACTCCAAACGGAAAAAATGTGGTTTATAATTTTTTTGTCTGTTTTTAATAAAAGAGAAACAAAGGGAAGTAGAAAGGGATATCGCATTCGAGCTTGGAATGAGAGAGCGTTAACAAAGATCAAAAGTGATTTGCGATGGAACGAGGTACGACAAGCGAGAGTTTTGAGGAGAAATGGTAGAGGTCTAATTCTAATGTTTTTCAAGCGTTTTGGGAATGAAAGGGGGTGATAGATGAAAATAAGAGAAAAAGGAGGGAAACGGAAGCACAACAGCAGTGCTCAGGCATGAAAACAAAGCTAGGAAATGAAGCGGGATGGCTTGATAATCTTCCTGGGGATTTTGATGCTTATTCCTACAAACAAAGTTGTAGATTTATGCACAGAAAAATAGACAAAAGGCATGATAAAAAAAATGAACAGAAAGCATTTTTTTGCCTGTGGGAAGGTCAACCCCACTCAAATTATATTGACAAAGATGAGAGGGGAATATTACCTCACAATTTTATAGATTTTATCAGCTATTCTACAACGCAGATAAGGGGCTTAAATCTACAACAACAACTATAATAGCAATGAAAATATCAGAAATAAAACTAGCTAAATAACAGAAAGGAAAGGATGACAACGACAGAGAAGCTAAGGCACATAGGTTGGGTCGTAACCCACTAGCTCAGCTCTCTGAAACTAAATCAGTACAATGGAATCTGTCTGCTCATTTCAAGAAGAAAATAGCCTTGTTACATTTCTGAAAGTCTAATCACTGAGTACAATAAAAAGCTTAATAGCTTGCAGCAAAATTCCCAAAATGGAATCGAAGAATCGACTAACTAACTCCTCCTAGCTCTAGCTTTGCTCTATTTATTCTACAGGGCAGCTACCAACGACTCCCTAGAAAATGGTGATTGAGTCCACTTGACTCCAAGTGAAGTATGGCTTGAGTGCACTTGGTCTTGAGTCACTTGGCTGCCTCTGGAATTCGAATTGTTGGAGGGGATCTCATGAGGATCCTTTGGATGCCTTTGAGAGTTAAGGAGGGTGGACAACCCCCTTGAATATCTCCAATATTTCTCCCTAATTTCTTGATATTGTGCTTATTTATTCTCCAATCTTGATTTTTCAGTGGCAGGGAGCAAGTCCCTAAATCATCTCTTTTTCCAAATATGCATAATATGCCAAATATTCTCAAAATATTCTACAAAAATAACCAATATTAGGCACAAATATGCAATTACCTTTAAACCTTCCTAAGAAAATATTGAAGCATAATAAAAAAATTATTAAGTGCGGAAGGATAGATTTAATATATATATTCATGTGCATAAGGTAGATGGGCTTAAGAAAGGTTAGATGGGCCTTATTTTATGTCTAATTTAGAGGCTCGTCAGTAGGTATTGAAGGTCTTTCTCCTTATAGAAGCTCCTCATAGATCCTCACTTTATCACCTACATTAGGGGAATTTTGAGGTCTAAAATGGGCCTCCTAAGGAAAATGTACAATCAAAATTCACTTTATGAGAACCAATCACATTTTAGGGGATGATATCATCATTAATGGTTGACGTGACATTTCTTGAGTTACAGGTACTTACTTGTCACATTCTCAATGGTGGGTAAAAACTCATGGTTAACCATAGTAGTGCTCTAAGTACTTTTAAAGTCAAAGTAAAGTACTCATAATAAATGTCATTTCACACTTTTTGAATAAAAATATATTATTTTCATTTCATATTTCTTGAAAGAAACAATGCATATCCCTATACATTTATTATATTATATTATATTATTTGTATATAGTATATAAATTACATGTTATTATGCAATTTAAATAATATAAATTTTAATTAATAACATATAATATAATTAAGAATTTATAAATTTATATTTATATTTTATTTTAAGCTATTTAAGTACAAAGGACAAATGCATTAATTGTTCAATGATAATGACTTTTTCTTGAAAAGCTCATTCTTATTTATAGTCACATCAGTACAATTTTTTTATTAATTTTATTTTGGTACAACTTTTGAATTGAATTTAACTATGGTTACATGGATTGTGGTGAAAAAAGTGAATTGAAAATTCATAAATATTATTTTATTGGTTTAGCTAGTATTTTATTATTTCCTTAGGAGGCCCATTTTAGACCTCAAAATTCCCCTATTGAAAATGCCTAAGTATTCCCTCTGGATAGGGTAGGAGGATTGCAATCAACAAAAAGAGGCTAGATTCTTGTGGAAGTGGGTGATTTTGATAAGAAATTTCCTAATTCATCCCTGACCCTTTAATGAATAAATGAAAACAATATATCATTCTGTTTTTATAAAACAAATTGAAATGAAAATGTAGTGCAATTTTTCTTTTTTTGAAAATGAAGAATGCCTAATGCAATTTTTTTTGTTTTTGCAGAAATTCAAATGAGAGAAATATTCAATCAAATAACGAATAATATAATACCTACTTTTACAACTCCCCGATAACGATGCAAAAAAGTGATGGCCCTCAGTATTGCAACAACATTATTGCAACTCCCAAGGTTCTCAGCTTTAATTGTCAATATGAGGTTTGTACAAACTTGAGAGGGGCCAACACTATGTGTGTAGTATGTACTTATCCTTTTCCTTTGCTAAATTTTATGTGGGTGAAAACATGTAGATGAGATTTAGTTACATAGGGACCATGCTAATTTCTCTATACTACAAGAAAAATTTAGAATTGCAAGAATTGAAAGGTAATAAGAAAACCTATGCTAATTTCAAGAAAAGGAGGTGAACCATATTATATATAATGAAATAAAACAATTTTTATTCTATTTTTCAATGAAAGAAAAATCACAATTTAAATAAAGCATCTAAATAGAAAACCCTAATTTTGTCGAAAAAAGACAATTTCTGCAACAAAATAGGTCAATGAATCTACTTGGTCTCTTTTATTCTAAATTCCATCTCCATGGTTCCAAAGATGTTGTAACATATTAAGGAAGTGAATAATTAGTTAGATGCAATTTTGGTTGAGTTTCAGAAGCAAAATGAAACTGCTATAGGAATCCATATTTTTCTACAAGAGAGAGTCCAATAAGTTGTGAAATGTGCTAAGGACATAGTTTGAAAGTAAAGGGAGGCTAATGAAGGTTAAGGAATGATAGAGTACTCATGTGAATTTCATCATGTAAGGATTTATTTAAAAAATAGTTGGTTGTACAGTCTCATGTAGCTCTACATAAAAGGGGATTATAAAGTTGCAACACACAATAATGATAAATAGCAAAGAAACATCAACAACTAAACAAGATAATCATTGCTAAATTTTCCATCTAGTGATTTGACAAATTACTATGTAGTAAAATAATATAAACAAAATATAGTAAAAGGCAGCCAATGTGAAAGCAACAACCAGAGAAATGAGACAGAAAAGTATCAAAGAAACAACCAGATAACATCAATCAAATAAGTTTTTCCACGGCTGGACCGCTCCTGCTGCATGAGCCTGCGCACAGCTAGGGCTCACCGCTGCTCTCAATTCTTGGGCCCGTGCTTTGCCAGGGCCCCTTCACGCACCCATGGAGGTACAGGGTTAGCCCCAGGCCCCTCTGCCACCTCCTCCCCCTTCCGCGGAAGCTGCGTTTAACTCTTTGTTGGCTACTCTACCGAAGAAGAAGAAATATGAAGTCACCAAGTTCGTTAAAAAGTTGGAGGATATACCAGAAGTCTCTCTCCCTCCTGAAGGAATGATCCAGGTTGCCTTGTCCCTAGAATATCGCGCCCTTGTGGGCCAGTTTACGAGCATTTGGCCCTCTCCAAAAACAATGAAGAACAGGGTTGTCAAGAATTGGACACCGTTGATCAAGAACAATGTAACCTCATACTTCCTCGGGAGAGGCTATTTCTTGTTTGAGTTCATTTCAAAGGAGGACAAAGATCTGATCTTTCGGAATGGCCCCTATTTTATGGGACCTCAGGGCCTTTATCTCAACAAATGGAAATCAAATTTTGACCCAGCAGTGGATGTACCGATGGCTGTCCCAGTGTGGGTTCAGTTGTCGAACCTTCCAGTGCATTGCTGGAACTGGGACTCTCTGAAAAACATAGGCAACGCCTTGGGTAAATTTACCAATAGGGCAAACAATAAGGATCAATATGATTGTGCATGGATATGTGTCAAGGTTGATCTAGAGGTGGGACTTCTCGAGGCAAAAAAAATTAATGTCGGCAGTTGGACCCAGGTGCAAAAGTTCGATTATGAGCAGCTTCCTTTCAAGTGCCGTAAATGCCATATCTACGGTCATTTTGCTAGGGGTTTCCCAAGCAAAGGAGAAGCAGATAAAGGGAAGGAGGAAGGATGGAACCAGGTTAAGCGGTTAAATATCTCTCATAAAACCCCCAAATCTAGGGCTACAAATGGTCAAGGACCCCAGCCGGCCTCTGCCCAAAATGGCCCTCCCCAGAAAAGTCAAAAAAAAAGGTTTGAGGCCTTAAGCTCAGCTGCAGAGGAACCTCAGGAAGCCAAAATGAAAAAGAAAGGGACCCCAAACAAAGGGACCTCATCAGGCTCAAGGCCAGGAGAAAGTGCTTCAGAAAGACCCTAGGAAAATCAAGCAGAAGCTTATGAGGATGGAAAATACTCGGAGGAATCAGAGGAGGAAGGGGAAATGGGAGAATCAAAAACCTCGGCTAGAAGATCGACAAGAGGCTGAAATTCTGCATGCAAAAAGAGAGAACATGAAACCTACAAAGTTAAGCACTAGGCTAGTCAGCCTACACTGGAGAAACTCTTGGTCAAAACCCCGAAGGTGATAAGAAACCAGACACAGGGCCCCAAGGGAGCCCATCATTCACAAAAAAGTAAGTGATGAAGGTTGTCTCCTAGAATTGCAGAGGTATGGGGAGCAAAGTGAAATAAGAAGCCATGCGAAGTCTACTAAGAATAGAAGCCCTAGACATTCTTCTAATTCAGGAGACAAAAATGGAGGACAAAGAGTTTCTCCAAATAAGCAAGGAATTTTGGAATAAAGGCAGTGGACAGGCCATCTATGCTCGGAGAGTCTCGGGGGGGTTGGGCTCTCTTTGGAACAGTTCTAAGTTTGTGATGGTCACGGAGATCCTGAATACTCATTGGTTGTTTTTGAAGCTCCAGCATGTGGACTCTGTTAGCCCCCCTATAAATTTTTGACAAGCAAACAGGGGGCTAAATTGTTTTTGAGCCTTCAAGGAATGCATTTCCTCTGAAAACACATCATCCTTGAAGTCTCCTGGTGCCTTTTTTCCTTTGATAAAATTCCCTCTGCTAAATTCCATTATAAAGCCTCTCTGTTTGTGAAGAAATGCCCAAAGGCCTCCTTTTCCCTCTTATTTCATCTCTCCTAAGCCTCTGCTCTATCCCCTTTACTCCCCTCCATTTGCCTCATTAACCCTCTAAATATTCCCAAAATTCCCTTTAAATCCTTCAAGTTCCCCTTGTTGGCCCGATTCCCTTTTTTTTTCCCCCTACCGTTACCCTTTCCCAACCTCAAAATGCATTAAAATGGGCCAAAAACCCACTTTTCCACTTTATAATAGGGCCTAGCCCCTTTTTCGCTAGCCCCAACCACTTCCCCACGTAACCCTTACCCAAGACCAAGGGCTTAGCGCCTTAGCCGCTAATCGCAATCGCAACATGCAAACGGGCGCATTTCCTTTGTTACAATGAAAAATCCCGATGCGATCGGGTTATGTTAATAAGGCCCGCGACGTGTTTTATACCGTTGATCTGTCACGTAGATACGACGGACGATCGCTAATCACACCCCTCGCCCGATCGCAATCGCAAAGATTATGTGCTCTGATCGGTCCATCGCAAATACTTGCGATGCGATTGATCGCGACTTCCCCCGATCGCTGTCCCCCCCGATCAATCGCAAGCCCTATCTTCCGATCCCCGATCCCGCCATCTCCCGATTGCATCCCGACCGTCCATCCTCCCCGCCGATCTGACGGTCATCGCTCCTCTCACCTAATCGCAATCGCAATGTTGAAATGAGGCATTTATTTGTTCCCCCAATCGCAATTGTTCCGATCAGATCTTCGTCGTCTGTTTCTCCCGATGAATCCAACAACCATCGCTTCCCCTTCCTTGATCGCAATCGGAAATTATAAGTGTGTGTTCACCTCGCCTCCTCTGATTGCGATGTTCCGAGTTAATCTTGGCCATTCATTAGATCTAGCGATTTGACGGTCCAGATCTAATTGCCCTCCACCTCCGTTGGGTCCCACCATGTACCATATTTTCCGCGCATTTTCATAACAATTTCGCCCATTTCTTTGTATTTTCATATTTGCATTGAGGACTCACATTTCACATATATTTAATTTGTTTTTATATATCTCTCCACTGCTCGATCTCCGTCGTTGATCTTCGCTCCCATACCACGATCTAACGGTCTGCGCTGCATTCAACCATCAAACCCTATTATTCATAAGTATTCGCCATCTCATTTCATTTTGTCACCATTATTCAGTGAAAGGCCACCATTCCGTCACCGCCGCGCTACCATTTCAACCACCCTCCCATTACATTGTTTTTCTTGGCCCAGACTGCGTGTTCCATAGGGTACAGAGGTGAAAACGCCACCATAAATACACAGTATGGATACAACGGCAAGGTTTTCACTGACAGAGGTGCAGAAATTAATATATGACAGGTTTTCCGCGTCAGCAGAAGGTTTTTCTCCATGGAAGGACGGGTTGCCCATTCTGTGCCTATTCCATGTCGTGTTCCAGAGGAGATTTTCCACCCTGAGTAGAGTCCCGAGCAGTCAAAGCATTTGTTTCACCAGTATGGCAGACCATTCCGCCATTTGTTTACCATTTTGTTTATTCACCAAGAGTACCACAGAGTAGAGCAAAACAGAAATGCATCAAAGACCTAAATGGAGTAAATGAAGCCTGATGAAGACCATTTTTTCCTCCAAAGTGCCAGAGATTAATGCTCAAAGTTAAAACAGAATGGGCTTCGACCCTCTTCATCTCCTGAGTGTTAATATTGCATTTAGTTCCTTACCTACCTCCTCTGCTTCTCTTCTACTATAAAACTCAGGAAGAAATTATTGTAAAGATTGTTGATCAGTTATCAGAGAACTACAAGTGGTTTCTTTTGAGACACCGTCTCTGTGTAAATATTGTAAGATAGGTTGAAGGAGATGTTTACAGACTGAGTATTCAGCTATTGGTGATGCTTGTACTCGATTGGTATTGCTATTTAATATGACAAGCACTTTCCTTTGGATCCTGATCTGAAGCAGCGGTGATGTTTTCCTGTCTTTGTGTTTACATTCATTTCATTCCATTTCTACTGGCTTGCATCAGAATATTGGCATAGGATTTACCCTTGTTAGGTACCCTATGTTTCTGCTCTCCTTGCCATTTATGTTTCTCTTCTGAAGGTTTTATCTGAGACATGATTTCAGTTGGTTTAACCAGTGTAGTGGATGTAATTGCCTGCTCTCTGATGTATGAATTAAATGAATTCAGTTCTTAGATGCTTCTCATTATAGATTTAGTTGGAAGATTTGGGAACACTGGGGATTAGAGTTAGCCTGTCCACTAGGATCCTTGTATGACTTGCTGATCTGTAATTTTATGCTTTAAAATCTGTGTTATCTCCTCCCTCCTACTTTCCATATCACATAATCATCTTGAAAGATCCTAAGTTTCAGATGACTAGCCCAATTGAAAGCCTGCCTATTGATTAGCAAGAAGATCCTTTCCTGACTCCATTTCCCAATGGTTTTGAATATTTCTTGGAATATTTCACCTCTGCCTTATCCCTCTTTGCTCATCCTGGCTTATATTGAACCCTTCATTCCTGATAACTAGCAACCAAAACAAACAGTCAACAAACAAACCAAGAGCCTTATAACTAGCCTAAAATCATAATATTTGAGCCTCATAGACATAAACCTTTGCTCATACAAAGAGATCCCTCTTTGGACCCAGGAGGGCTAGATCCTAAGGTCTGAAAGTGGTTCTAATGTTGTCTCATCTTTTGGTCTTGCCAATCTGGCCAAAACATGGGAACCCCAACAGACCCTAAGGAGGTATTTTTCCTTTTCAATGTCTATGTCCCAGTAAATGCAGGGGATGTTGGGTGTGGAGCCTAATTATCTTGTTTACTTTGTATCACAGCATTGGACCCCTGTAGCTTAAATGAGGCGGCAACGCCACCCGTAAATTAATCGCTGCCGTGGGGGGTCTAGGGTGGAGCCCCCCCTGGCGGAGGGTTTCAGGGGTAGCGCCCCCGAAGCTAAAAATAGATGTAAAATTGCCTTGTAAAAGTATAGTAATTTCTAGTCAATCTGGGTCGTTCATTAGGCAAATGTTCTGATGGTAGAAGTTATGTTTAGTTTAGGGTTTTTTTCCCTAGAAGGCAACCCCTCACTTTTATGAGGGTATTGTATTGCGGTTGTGTATTGTATGTGTATTCTCAAAGCAAGAAATAGAGAGGGAGATTGTGAGAGAGAACAGAGGATATTACAGTGGATCTGCTGTAGGTTGTGTCTCTTCATTTTTCTGGATAATAGAAAGGAAGGACTGGATGTTCGGGGTGGACGTAGCCCAAACTGGGTGAACCACGTATATCTGTGTCTCTCTGGTTTTATGTGTTTTGTGTGCTTGTATTTTCCGCATATTTTATCTGTTGCATTGCTCTGTAATATATAATTTTCTAACAGGGGAGAAAAATGCTTGCTGGGACCCCATCAAGAATCTGTCGGACTCAGAGAATCTATAAAATACAATAATTGCTGGCGATCTAAATCTCACCTTGCATGTGGCAAGGGAGTGGGTTGAGGACCTCATGCAGGCTGGGATCTACTCGACATCTCGCCCTCTAATGGTAAGTTCACTTGGTCAAACAAAAGAGTCGGTCCTGTGCACATTGCTGCAAGGTTAGATAGATTTCCGTTTCATAGTTATTTTCTTATTCTAGGGCTAGAGGCTAGAATGCACATTATCCCTTGTAGAATTTCAGATCACAAGCCTATAAAGCTTTAGTTGCTGGCCCAAAATAATATTGGCCCTATTCCTTTTAGATTCAGCCCATTATGGGTCAAGAATACATAATTTTTGAATTTGGTTAAGGACTGTTGGAGGATGTCAGTCTAGAGCTCTCCCTTCTTCATTTGGGAGGAAAAGCTCAGAAGAGTAAAATCTATTTTGAAATCATGGGCCAAATCCCTCCCTAATCTTGCAAAGGAGAGAAAGCTAGCTCAAGATTGTCTCGAGCACCACCATTCTCAAATTGAAGAGGCTGAAATTACAAGAGAGGTTCTAGACAAGGAGGCAAACCTTCAACATAAATTCCACAAGGCATGCCTCTCGGAGGAAGAATACTGGAGACAAAATTCTCGCAGTCTATGGCTTAAAGTGGGAGACGGAAATTCCTTCTTTTTCCACAAACAAGCTCAAGCGATAAGATGTTTTAACTCCATTTCAGAAATTAAGGAAGAGGCCACTACTCACAAGGAATTTATGAGCATCAAGAGGGCAGCTTTGTCTCGTTTAAAAAATCTTTATAGTGAACAAGGAGTGGCAGACCCAAACTCCAAATTCCTTGATGTTGTTCCCTCAAAGATCACCCTCAGGATGAATCAGCAGCTGGAAGCAAAGATCACCAAAAAAGAAATCAAGGATGCTCTCTTTGACATGGAGCCTGACAAAGCCCCCGGCCCAGATGGTTTCACTGCAAGATTCCTTCAATCCTGTTGGCAGATTTTGGAAAAGGACTTGCACAAAATGATATTGAAATCCAAAATCTGTCAGAAAATTGGGGGCAGCACTAACTCTTCCATTCTTGCCCTCATTCTTAAGGAAAAGGGCGCTAATGCCTTCAACAGATTCCATCCCATTTCTCTTTGTAACATAGGTTACAAATTGATCACCGAAGTGATTGCCAATAGATTAAAATGAATCCTTCCTTCTATTATCTCGAAGAAACAAGGCGGCTTTGTACAAGGGAGACAAATTGGGGATAACTTCATCCTAGTTCAAGAAGCGATCCATTCAAGTTTGCAACGTAAAGAGAAGGGTATGGTGGTCAAAATTGATTTGGAAAATGCCTTTGATCGTGTTAGACAGGGTTTCCTATGGGAATTTATGCACAAGTTTGGGTTTGGGTCGAATTTCATTAAATGGATTAGAGCTTGTGTTTCTAAACCATGGATTGCCCCCTTGGTGAATGGGAGATCAGCAGAATTCTTCAAAGCAATGAGAGGACTTCGGCAGGGTTGTCCCCTCTCCCTTCTCCTCTTTGTCATCCAAGCCTCTGTCCTAAGCTTTTATTTGGATAAGAAGCAGGTAGATCATGAGATTTTGGGTCTTAATATTGCAAGAGGAGTTAAAAATTTAAACCACGCTTTGTTTGTCGATGATTCACTGTTGTTGGGTGCAGCCTCAAGGTTTAAGGAAGCATTGGAGGACTACTGTGAAGCTACTGGAAGCATTCTAAATAAATGGAAATGTCATATTTACTGTTGGAACATCTCTGCCAGCGCCCTCAATGCCATTTCCAGATGCATGGGTTTTGCTACCTCATCTAATTAGTCTTCGTTTAAGTATCTGGGCCTCCCTATCTTTCAAATATTGGCTTCCTCTGCTTGAAAAATTCAAGACAAAAATTCATGCTTGGGGGTTTACTTGGCTCAACCTTGCAGGTAAGTCAGTCCTCATTAAAGTTGTCCTCAACAGTCTTCCCATTTTCCAATTTTCTATTATTTTGGCTCCTTCTTGCATCCTTAGGAAAATGGAGGCTTTAATCCGCAAATTCTTTTGGAAAGGTGGCAATCGAAATGAAAAGAGAATCCCTTTGGTGAGATGGGATGAAGTCTCCAAACCGGCCATGATGGACGAAGGCTTGAATTTTAAAGATCTCAGCATACAAAACATGGCCATGGGAGCCAAAATTATCTAGAAACTCATTGCTTCTCAACTCAGATGGGCGCAAAGAGCACTGTGGAATAAATACTTCACTAGCAAGAGGAAATGTTGTCTTGATAGCCCCATCTCTGGCTGTGGATCGCAATTCCTCAAGTTCTATTCCAAAGCTATCCCATTGGTCAATGACCACGCATTTTGGATACTGGGCAATGGTAAAAAAATCAAGCTTTGGGATGACTGCATCATGAACAATCCCCCTCTGGCTGAAACTGTCTCTCTCCAAGTGCTGTGAACATGGATGACCAACGCTGGCTATAAATCGCTATGGGATATTTCTAGATGGATGGGCTGCAAATGGCATAGCTGGAACATACAAAACATGCCACCGGAGCCATCAAGCGATCGTGTTGTCCTCCTTTCTCTGCTGAATGGTAAGGCACTGATCCTTGCTGGGAGGCATGATGTTCGTGGCTGGGAATAAAATCGGGCACCTATTCTATTGCGTAGGGCTATAAAATATCGCAAGAGAAGCCTTATGTTCCTCCAGATCCCGCGGTGTGGAAGGGGCTTTGGAGCCATAAGTCCATCCCAAAAGTCGATTTTTTATGTTAGCTGCTATGCCATAAAATAATTCTGACTGAGGACAGATTGATGAAGAGAGGATTCCATGGGCCTTCAAGATGCCGATTGTGCTGCGAAAGTGAATTGAACACTCATCATTTAATGCTCTAATGAAAATTCGCAGTAGAGATGTGGTAGGAATTTCTGAGTCTTCGGAATTTTTTTTTTAATTTTCCCACTTCTATCTCTAATTAGTTTACAAATCGGCTGCATTTTTATCCAGGAGCATTCCCAAAAAATTAAAGTTTCAAGGCTTCCTGACTCTCTTTGCCAAAAATCATCTGCTGGCAAATCTGGCTTGAGAGGAATATGAGAGTATTCAGGGAAAAAGGAAAAAATGTGAAAATCATCATGGTTAAGATCAAATGTCAATTGAAAGAAAGTCTGGGTGATCAGTTGAAGGATTCAAATCTAAGTCAACAGGACTTGGATTGGGGTGCAAAGATGGATCTTCAGTTTTCTAAAGTTATAAGGCAAATAAAGCAATATAAAGATTGGAAAATCAAAGGAAACGAGAAATATTTTTCAGAATGGTCTTCCAAGAAAACCAAACACACCTTATTTTTTGACGGGGCTGCAAAAGGAAACCCCAGGAATTCTGGGGCAGGAGGGGTTATTAAGAACAAAGAAGGCAGAATTGTGCTTATATTTGCCTGGGGACTAGGTCACAACACTAGTATTCAAGCAGAAGTGTTGGCCCTCCTCCAAGACCTCAAGCAAGTCAAGGCCCTTGGGATAGAAGAGGCAAATGTAATCGGATATTCTCAAACCATCATAAAAACCATAGTGGAAAATTTTCCTCCTACTGATTTCAAATTTGCTAGGGTGGTGACAAGAATCAAAACCCTGGTGAAATCTTTCCAGAGTGTGAACTTCTTCCATGTGATGAAGGAGAACGACAAGGACGCAGACTTGGAAGCCAACATAGTTTTTCTTCTGGAAATTGGTACTCTTTCAAGAGATAGGGACGAAGAATGGGATCCTATCGCGTAAAAATGTTGATCTCATGTTTTATTTCATTTTACTAAATCAGTTTGTTTGTATTCACAAGATAGGGAAAACAACGGAGATTGAGTCAATAACAATATGTAAGAATCATCGACTTCCAAATAATTGGGCCTTCGAATTGCTGGCTGGAGATAAAACCTGAGATTTTCCCTTAATTTTGAGCTTTTTATGGCATTTTCGCTAGGGCTCTAATATAAATCCATATCCATTCTTGTAAAAAAAAAGAGTTTATAAACAAGCTAATTAACCCTGCATAAAAACAATACTTTAGAAATAATTTGAAGAAATGGACAAGTTCATAAAAGATAATAATGCATAAGGGGTATTAAGCACCTAGGGTGGGCCCTAACCCAAGGAATATCAGATCCCTGAAGGAAAATAGTCTAAGATTGAAGATGTCTTTCATTAACTTAAAAATTTCTTATACGTCAAAAGTTGTAGAACTTAAGCTCCTAAAGCTCTATCCTAATAATGCGTCCACTAACTTTGACTATCTACTAGCTACCTAATGGGCTACTCAAGCCCTCTATTTATTTGAGATGAGTGAGTGGAAGCCTCCTTGAAAGCAAGACTTCTTTCTCTCCAAAAATCCTAAAAACAAGATCATGATCCCCGAGTGACCTCGCAGCTACAAGGAGGAGTATTTAGTGCTCCAAGACAACTAATTTTGATCTTCTTGTAGTAGGCGACAGGTTCCATAAATCTCCCTAATCGAATATCCTCGTGATTTGTTCCAAATACTCTCAATATCTTGCATCATAACCACATTAGGCACATAAAGCATGATAAATATCTTTAAATTTTTTAAGAACTCATTTAAGCTAAGAAATCATTATAAAGTGCAAAAGAGAAGGTCCAATACAACCTTTATGTTCCTAGGAAAGGTTAGAAAGGTTAGATGGGCCTTATGTTTTACCTAATTTGGAGGACCATCAAAAGTAACTACTAAAGAGATACACATGAAGAATCAAAACCCTCAAACTATTTAGATGTCCATGATATTCTATCAAAACTAAAGGTTTCAATGGCATTTATCTCTTCTACGCATCTTGCAAAACAATGATCTATAAAGATTCAAAATATAGAAAAGGAGAGGCATTTCCATCCACCAATATGGTAAAGTCTAGATTGATTGACTCCATACCATCAAGGACAAAGGTATCTAAAAAGATTTGATTTCTACTATCACTATCAAATGGTTGTCATTTCATACTACACTTTACCTAAAACCCGAAAAATTAGTGTAGAAATTTGCTGAATAATGAAGATTTATCCACTGATATTATCCTGATCATACACTAATTCAAATTCATGTATAACACATAACATCTTCTACAATCGATCATCAATATGCGGAAATAAAAACAGTCGCATGCGCACATAAACACAATTTGTAATGGGGAAATATTATAGCTGAAAACCCCCAGCTATTTTTTATATTATAATAGAAGAGAACATGTAACAATCTCAGTACAATACTCCTCACAAGTACTCAGTACTGTCTCCAAAAGTTACACACAAACTAGCTCAGTTTTTTTGAACAAGTCACAGGTTCAAAACTCATCCACTAATTGCCTGACTCTATTGCGCAATCCAAGTTGGTTGAATGAGAGAATCAAGTTCGAATCTCCTTGGCTTCAACTGCGCAATCATCATTGGCAATCTCCTCCAATGCTTGTGCAAATCTCATGCACAACTGCTGTCGCAACTAATAGCAAACTCACCCTTTCATCTAACTCTTCCACTGGTCTTCACTGAACTGTCCATGCACTATAGTAAACTGATGTGTTCTTGAGTTGAATAATGAGTTAATAATTAATGAATTAAATAATATTTAATTCACTCCACTCATTACTAGTGTATTAGCCAGTTAAACTAAACACAGCTAGTTCAACCAAGTTAAACCGAACACAACTCCACCAACTGTCTCATCAACTCCACCAAACTCTGCCACTGAAGTCCTAACTGAAGTCAACCATGCATGAGCTCACCAAAACCCTAGGAATAGCGTAATTCCTTCTGTCAGATGCATGAGCCACATCCGTAGCTCCAACTGAAGTGCTGTAAGAGAATAAACTGAAGTTTAGAGTCCAAATATTATTAAGGGCTAATAATATTTGATTGACCTATTTTTAGACAGGCAGTCTAAAAATAGACTTCGACCTGTATGTCTAAAAATAGAGGTCCATCTATTTTTACCAACTCGACCAATCATCCAAGAATAGCATACTACAACTCCTAGACCATGCTCCATATGTCTAAAAATAGACATAGTCTAAAAATAGACTTTGCGCCAAAAATAGCCTGCGGGCCCACTTAGTGAAGGCAACTTCATTTCACTAAGCTCCATCATCTTGTTGCATTTTCAACACTTCCTCTCAACAAGATATGGATTATCTGCAACCCCTATCCTGCCTCTGTGGTATTCGAATTTTCTCCTGGTGAGCGCCTTCGTCAAGATGTCAACATCCTGATCCTCCGTGGGAATATATGAAAGTAACATGATTCTCCGCTGCACACAATCTCTGATATGATGGTACCTGATGTCGATGTGTTTGGATCTATCATGAAATACTGGATTAGCCGAGAGTTTAATGCAACTCTGTTTATCACAATAAATCACAGTAGGCTCCAAGTGCAACCCGAACAATCCAACGAGGATCTTCCTCATCCAAATAGCCTCGCATGCAGCCAAGCTTGCTGCCATGTACTCGGCCTCTGCTGAACTGAGTGCCACGGATCTCTGCTTCCTGCTGTACCAGGAAACTGCTATCGACCCAATGCTGAAAACTCCTCTAGATGTGCTCTTTCGGTCCATTGGGCTCCCTGCCCAATCTGCATCAGTGAAGCCGGAAAGCTTCGCTCCATCCTCCTGTCTTTACCATAGACCATATCCCGATGTGCCACTAAGATAATGCAATACATGCTTGCCTGCCTTCCAGAAGAGCTTGGTAGGCTTAACCATAGCTTGCGAAAGCTGGTTAACAGCATAGCATATATCGGGTCGTGTATTGACAAGATACATAAGCGACCCCACCAACTGTCGATAGACAGTGGCATCCACTACCTCCGCTGAAGTAGCATCCTCCTTCCTCCAACCACCAGGAAGAGGAGTGTCAACAGGCTTGCAGCCTTGCATGTTGAACCTCTCCAGAATCTCCCGGGCATACTTGCCCCGAGAAACAAACAGTCCTCCGCTGCGCTGCCAAATCTCCAATCCCAGGAAATAATGAAGGATGCCCAAGTCCTTCATCTCAAACTCTCGTGCAAGATCCTCCTTGCATGAAAGTAACAACTGCTCATCGCCAGTCAAAATCAGATCATCGCATAATGATCGCAACTTCCTCCACCAAAATCCTGCACAAACAGATCCCCTTTACCTTCGAGAATCCAAGTCCCAAGGAAGTAAATGTCTATCCGTGTGTACCAAGCATGAACATTATGCTTCTGTCCTGTATTATGTTCCATGTTTCTCGAGCCCAAGAAAATACGACGACCGTCAAGATCCCAACTTCAGGCTGCTCTATGTACACCTCCTTCCTCAATGACATCTGCTGAGAGTCCTGAAGCTCTTTACATCCATCCGATGGATGTGCCACCCCATCTGCGCTGAGAGAGCTAGGATCGTCCGTATGGAAGAGTACCTTGCGACAGGTGCAAAGGTCTCCTCATAATCGATCCCCTCGATCTGTGAGAAGCCACGGGCAACAAATCTTGCCTTGTACTTCTCCACGCTCCCGTCAGCCGCCTGCTTCACTTTGTAGATCCATTCGCTGGTCCACTCACTATTTGTCTTCCGTCTTTTGGGACAATATCCCATGGATGAGCTTTAATAGAATCATACTTCTTCCACTGTGGCACTCATCATGCGTGGTTCTCCACGTCTTCTGAAGAGATGAATGTCAATACACATTGCTCATAAGAACATGCAGACCTGTACCTGGCCCGTGACTGTTCTCTGGTTGCGTTGTCGTAGGTGGTCCTACAACCTTCGCATCTCGAGCCGCCGCTCTCGTCAGAGGTGCGGGGCCATGCTCTCTGATGGTTGGCGTTGCATGAATGGTCTCTTCCACCTCATGAACTTCCTCTTGTGGCTGATCCACATCCGTAAGCTCCTCCTTAGGAACTAATAGCTCCTCATCTACATGCAAGTGTGGCTCCCTCTCAAGCGAACACCGCATGGCTTTCTCCTCCTGAAATTTGATATCCCGTCGCACAACAGTCTTGCGACTGTCAGGAAAATACACCCGATAGTTGTGAGGTGTATCAGTGTACCCCACAAATATTCCAACCTCTGCGGTCGGATCCAGCTTCTTTCTGGCATCCTTCGTCACATGCATGTAGACAGGTGAGCCAAAAATTCTTAGATGAGAAATATCAGGCCTCTTGCCAGAAAACGCCTCCTCCGGTGTACTCATGCCAAGAATCTTGTGAGGACAATGGTTCTGCACATACACTGTTGTATTGCATGCCTCAGCCCACAAGTGAAGGGGTAGGCCCTGATCATGCAACATCGCCCGTGCAGCACCCACGATCTTTCTGTTCTTCCTCTCAGCCACCCCGTTTCGTCAGGTTGCGGGCGATGAGCTCTCCGATCCCTTCGCGCCGCAAAGTCTTTGAATTCAAGAGAGATTAATTCACCACCAATGCGCTCCTAAGAGCTCACATGTTTCCGATTCCTTCTCAAAAATTCGCTTTAATCACGCTGCATCTTAATGTCTCGCTCTTCTCATGAAGAATATCCAAAAGACTTCCAGAGAAATCATCACAAAGATCACATAGGCCTATCCCTCAGAGAAGCTACAGAGAAAGGACCACACACGTCTGTGTGAACTCTCTCAAGGATCGTCGTGGCGCGACTATCCTTCTCGTGAAAGGTGGCTTTCACATACTTCCCCAAGGTACACCCCTTGCACTGATCTGACTGCGCAAGAGTGCCCTTAGGAAGCCCAATAGAAATCTGCTGCAGGATCTTCAAAGCTCCATGGTGAAGGTGGCCCAATCTCCTGTGCCACAGTTCGCCCTCATCATCCCGGCTCACCACTCTCCCGCCTTGCATGCCATTGCTGCACAGCCATCTACCTGCAACTGATAAAGGTTCTTGGTTCGAACCCCTATCTTCCGGGTCTCTCCAGTAGTATTACTGCGCAGGAAGGCTTTTCCTCTACCAAGACCACATCATACCCCTTGTCTTCCAACATCGCCACAGAGATCAGATTCTTCATCAATCCTGGAACATGCAATACTTCCTTCAATACGAAGGGTTTACCAGACTCCCTCTCAAAGGAAATGGTACCGATACCGGTCGCACTGTATCTACCATCATCGCCGATCTCGATGTGCACTCCAAGATCTTTTTCTTCCAGATCTGAAAATAGATCTCGATCTCCTGTCATGTGAAATGACACACCACTGTCCAAGAACCATACTGATCCCATCACACTTGAGACCAAGCATGCGATTAGTTAAAAATCCAGTTCGAACTGGGAGGCCAATGCCTCTCCCGCTGCAGATCCAGAAGCCTTCTTATTTTTCTTCTTCTACGGACAATTTGTGGCATAGTGTCCATGCTGGTGACAATGAAAACACTTCACCTTGGACATGTCTTGCTTCTTGCCTTTCGCACCAGACTGAGAAGCTTTCTTTCTCTTTCCCTTCTTTTCTTTGGCAGCCAAAGCGCAATTTTCTTCATCAGATACCTTTGATGAAGATCCATCCCTGGTAGTCCTCCTTATCTCCTCTTGCATGAGATCCGCCCAAAGTCGCTCCCATCCCGACAACTTCTCCCGACCATTGACAGAGTCCTGATAGGAATGCCAAGCTTTCGAAAGACCAAGGAGAGCCAGGTCCACCAAGTCCTCTTCATCGACAGTCACCCCCACACTTCCCAGCTCATCTCTACATTGAGTGAACTTCGTGAGGTACTTGGCGATACTGTCGCCTTTCTCCATCTTAATGTTTCTGAGTTTATCTTTGAGCGCCAGCTTCCTTTGGTCGCTCTTGCTCTAGAATAGATCTCTCAACGCTTTCCACATCAAATATGGAGAATCTTTTCCATGCAGGCTGGATACAATGTGATCCTTCACGCCCTCCAACAGAATCCTTCGACATTTCACCATCTTCTTTTGCCAAGCCTCAACTTCAGCAGGATCAGTAGGCTTTTGGACATTCGTATCTACGAACTCCTTCAGCCCATTATCTTCTAATACTGCCTCCATCTGATCTTTCCATGCAACATAATTCGAACTGCTTTCAAGGGCATATTCTAGTCGCAAACCGTTGAAAGACATTTTCAACTCTGGCACCAAGAAAACAATCTGCTGCAAAATTAGAATTCCAAGCTCAAAACTCAACTGCTTCTAGATCTGTGAGAACAAATTATTTCTAGCACAGAGATTGACTGTATGGGCATTTACTGGATATATCACCTTTCAGAGAAAGGATGGATCTAGAGGCTACCTGGCTCGATACAGACTCTGTCTACCGAAATAAAATTGTAATCACTGTAATAGATCCCGATGATCAATTCGCTCTGATACCATGTAGAAATTTGCTGAATAATGAAGATTTATCCACTGAGATTATCCTGATCATACACTAATTCAAATTCATGTATAACACATAACCTCTTCTACAATAGATCATCAATATGCGGAAATAGAAACAGTCGCATGCGCACATAAACACAATATGTAATGGGGAAAGCTTATAGCTGAAAACCCCCAGCTATTTTGTATATTATAATAGAAGAGAACATGTAACAATCTCAGTACAATACTCCTCACAAGTACTCAATACTGTCTCCAAAAGTTACACACAAAACTAGCTCAGTTTTGAACAAGTCACAGGTTCAAAACTCATCCACTATTTGCCTGCCTCTATTGCGCAATCCAAGTTGGTTGAATGAGAGATCCAAGTTCGAATATCCTTGGCTTCAACTACGCAATCATCATTGGCAATCTCCTCCAATGCTTGTGAAAATCTCATGCACAACTGCTGTCGCAACTAATAGCAAACTCACCCTTTCATCTACCTCTTCCACTGGTCTTCACTGAACTGTCCATGCACTGTAGTAAAATGATGTGTTCTTGAGTTGAATAATGAGTTAATAATTAGTGAATTAAATAATATTTAATTCACTCCACTCATTACTAGTGTATTAGCCAGTTAAACTAAACACAACTATTTCAACTAAGTTAAACCGAACACAACTCCACCAACTGTCTCATCAACTCCACCAAACTCTGCCACTGAAGTTCTAACTGAAGTCAACCATGCATGAGCTCACCAAACCCCTAGGAATAGCGTAATTCCTTCTGTCAGGTGCATGGGCCACATCCGTAGCTCCAACTGAAGTGTTGTAAGAGAATAAACTGAAGTTTAGAGTCCAAATATTATTAAGGGCTAATAATATTTGACTGACCTATTTTTAGACAGGCAGTCTAAAAATAGACTTCGACCTGTATGTCTAAAAATAGAGGTCCATCTATTTTTACCAACTCAACCAATCATCCAATAATAGCATACTGCAACTCCTAGACCATGCTCCATATGTCTAAAAATTGACATAGTCTAAAAATAGACTTTGCGCCAAAAATAGCCTGCGGGCCCACTTAGTGAAGGTGACTTCATTTCACTAAGCTCCATCATCTTGTTGCATTTTAAACACTTAGAGTTGATGAAAATAATAATCAATCCATATGTTTGTAGTGTTTAGTCAACCTTATGATATATTGTACCATCTATGATCTTCCATGCTTCAACATTGCATGTATCATATTTGGCTACACATATCTTCAAGAGCACATGAGGGTTATTAGTAACATCCATGGAATGTTGATGTAGGGTTCAAGTACAGTGATATGAAATACATAAATTAAAACAAGTTAAACAACATTAGATGCTCCGGCATAGAGAAATTATGTTCAACCATGTTAATATTCCTTAATGATAACAATGAGCTGCACCCTTCAATCCAAATTTGTTGCAATTAGTCCACTTCTTTCTAAGGGTGGATAACTCATATAGATAACCATCCATGTGGTTCAAATTATTGTTTTGTATAAGGCTCAACAATTTGCAAATTTTGTAGTTTTGAGTCAAAAGTTGAATTTTGCAATTTTTGGACCTCTTAAAGTGTTTTTTAATGATTCTTAAACTCTTTGAAAAAAATATTTGAGTATGTTCACATTGTCTATATCACTCCAATATTTCCATCACATATTCAATGCCACAATTTTGACCTACAATTGGAATCTATGCCCTTGACATGGTTACTTATGTAAATAACAAAGTATTCATGTCCACCTCAACATCTTCCATGCACCCACTTTAACAACATATAGATGCATACTTCTACAATATCTACACATTTTAGGAATTCAATCCATCAACAAAATCATTGCATATGTAAACCAATAACTTGTCACTTATGAGATTCTAAAAGGTATGCACTCCTTGATTATTACAAACCAAACTTCCTTTAGTAGTTGAATGGATACTCCTGTAACTAAATGTAATTTTTGCATATAGAATATACCATATGAAGCATAACATAAATTAGTACATCATCTTCTCATTTTTCTTTATGTCTTTACTGAAGCATTGTACAAAACTTTTACAAAGAAATACACAATATTTAAATCTAAATTACTTTGTATTGTTTCATGGATTATTTCGCTAATATTTTGAAATTTTAGATTGTGCAAATTATTTTTTCCTTGGATCCAAAATTTATTAATTACTAGTTTTTCTTGAATTTCATGAAATAACTAAAATATGAAACTGAAACGATAGGATCAATTCTAAACCATCCACACAAATGAAGACAATATTTATCTTATAAAAAACAATACAAGAGAAATCCTGCTAGAAGGTGAGACCTATACTATGCTCTCTTTGATTCAATTGTAAAATGTACATACAAAGGAATGGGAACATACTATCAAGTTACCTTTTGATAATGTGGCTTGAATAGCTACTATAGGATCCTCCTCCTCCTCCTCTATTATGCTCATAAAATATAACTATCATATTTTCTTCTTGGCTATGGAATAAGATACAATACTAAAGAATGGGACCCATTCTCCTGACAATGGCTCATTATTTAACATAACTCGATAACCACCTAAGGGTAGGTTTTTGACTTCCCCAACCATCAATTAGATAAGGCTTTGGAAATTCTAGAATATTCATATAAGTCCACATGTGGGTGTAAATATTCACTCATTGATGTGGCAAGTACTCATACCATGGTGTTCAATGAGGCAGGTCAACATGCAACCCTGCCATAACTTTTTCATATGAGCTCCTATTGAGGTGATTTTTACACCCTTAGAAAGATAACAATGTTTAGATCAAGTTTTAAGGCATGGGTGTAAGTTTTAGATACTACAATTCTAAAAATCACCATTTGAGGCCTCAAAATGGCTCAAAAAGTTTATGGACCCAAAATTTCCAAATTGGGACCTACAACTAAAATAATTTGTGCATGCCAATTCATCAAAATTTTCCACCTAGAAAGTACCAATATAGATGAAAACTTATATGATGATAAAATTTGGATCATACCTCCCCCTTTAGGGAGGGTTTTTGTTCTTGAAATGTTTACTGAATGAGGTGAGGAAATTTTTCTTCTAGATTCTCCCTAGAGTACTATTTTTCTTTTCCCAAAAGTTATCCTTTCAAGCCAATCTACCAAAGACTATGCTACCACTATATTGTAGTTATAGACTTCCTACAAAACTTTGCCTTTTTCATCTTTTCTGAGCATCTAGTGCTAAGTCCTCCATGCTACATAAGACTTGTTCCTCGTATTGATCCAAAATGGAAGGCTTGTAGAGTTCCAAATTCTGCACATTCACTATTAAGTAAATGTGCATGTATGTGGGTAGATAGAGTCTATAGGAATTGTCTCACACCTTCTCCAATACCTCAAAAGGGAGATACTATGGAGCCTTGATGTTCTTTCCAGGACCTTGTAGTCTTTCCTTGTTCATATGTAACAAAACTCTATCTCCCACTTTGAATGAATTATCAATGATGTTTTGATCATATATGGTCTTATAGTATATTTTTCACTTCTTCAACATCTCCTATATTTATTTGAAACTAGACTTTCCTAATCTTTTAATTAAACTTCTAACTATCATTTTATTTAAAAGCATGAAAATTTGGAATTTGTGACAA
Source organism: Pinus albicaulis (assembly GCA_034641835.2). NCBI lineage: Eukaryota > Viridiplantae > Streptophyta > Pinopsida > Pinales > Pinaceae > Pinus > Pinus albicaulis. Next base: position 1,519,168,242 of record CM076578.1, on the reverse strand, counting down.
AGAGAAGGAAATATATGGGCTTTGCCTTGTGTTTCAGTTACCATGTTAATAATGAAATGTTGTTTACTCTTCAGCATAATAGTTACATTGGTCCATGTGGTAGTCATGTACTCCATAATGTAAATTCCATTTCATTGATTTATTTGCTGCGTGGAATGTATTTCCATTTCATTTCATTGATTAGTTGTTTGTGGAATGTGTATCTGTCATTCATATTAAATTTAAGAGGAAATGATGTTTATCTTAAATCACTTTGTGTGTTATTTTCTCGAAGCCTTGAGATTTGAGTTTTAATCAAAATGCATAAATGATTGCTCTCGCTACGTTGTGTTAAATTGAAGTATTTTTGCTTTCACTGTCAACATATCTTTAGGTGTTTTATGTCTAGAGGTGAAATTTGACATTTTGAGGATATTCATTGAAGTTCGAAACTATGATCTATTGACGCTTAAAGTTATCAAATCATTGTTATGTTTTTAAGTGGATGTTTTTACGATCTTATTTAGAGGAGTTGATATTGAGAAATTTAATGTTTGTAATTTTGATTTATGGAAATTTAAAATGTTAACGTTTTGATTGAGATTGAGAAATTTTATGGTCACCATTTTAATTTATGGAATGATCCATAAATTGTCATAGATATTCCACTAGACAATTTGTAACAACATATCTAGTAATATTAAGCTTAAAATACTAAATTTACACTATGATGGCTTATTTGTCCTTAGATTTATGGATCTGTTAATTATTGCCTATTGGGAATGCATGCAAATTATAATTATGTAGAAAATAGAGAATAATGAAATAAAACTGACAAACCACAAATAGACACAAGATATACCTCGAGAAACCCTTTCAGGAGAAAATCTAAATGGAAGGTGGGGTTGCTCTTCTCTCTTTCTCTAAATGGAAAATAGATGCCAGTACAAAGAAGTGAGGCTTGTGGCTCGTGGGATGCTACAATGCACAAATCCTCTTTGTTTTCTCTCTCCCTATCCACTCTCGACTACTATGCTCATCTATGGAACAAAAATGCACTTGAATAGAATGGAATCCCTTTTCCTCCTAGTGGCCCAATATTAACACAACATAATAGCTTACTATTGATTAGGTTTGACTCCTTCAACTCTTAACTAGAGTTACAATATTGGCTTTTCTAGAGTCTTTTTCAACATGGTTGCAATGCTAACCTATTTTCCATGAATAATGGGCATTGACATGACGTTCTCTCGAATTATGTTGGTCAAAACAAGAAGATCAACTTGCAAGTGGCATAACATTTGCATACAAACTATGTTTTAGACGATTCTTATGGGAGCCATTTGAAAGGTGTTTGTATGTAGAATAGCACCAAAAGGTGTTGCACTTATGTGGCAAAGTTGTACCCCCCAAAAATGTAGTTTGATGCCTCAGACTATTCCTTAAAAATAGTAGTGTGAGTTGATTCCTCCAATTGTTCCACTCTGAAAGCATCAAGATAAATGATAAATAATATAATGATTCACTCTGAATCATACCTCCACATTTTGGAAGGATTTTGGTCTCCAAAAACTTCTATAGAATGATGGATTTTAACCTCTACGAAATATCTGTAATATTGTAACCAATTGTAACCAACCGTTATAGATGGTGAATCTCTATAATAAAGTATAGTAAATTTCCATGGTTAAATAATGTTGTTATATGTTTTTTAAATATATATATGTTTAACTCATATATTAATTTTTTTTAATAATAATTTTAAATAAAGTTATTATTTAATTCATTTTTATGATTTTTTTTTTAAATTTTGACATTTGATGTATATCCATACTTATTAGACATTTAATTTATATAATTAAACTGGTTTGTATCAAATAAACCATATAAATATTCCATATAATAAAGATACTTAATAGTTTTATTTATAAATACTAATAACAAAATATATTTAAATTTGATGACCAGAATTATGATATTGAGTATTTAAATCGCCCATGCGAGAATCAAGGATGGGAGTCACCGTAATATAATTGGAGACGTATCTTGACAAAGACAACTCAACCATAAGATGCCACAAGGACAACTCAGAAGATTCCACAAAGACAACTCAGAAGATGGTTGTTAGAATGATACAATTGGACAAATCAATCTTGACAAAGACAAGTCAACTATAAGAGGCCACAAAAACAACTTACAAGATGGTTATTAGAATAAAGTATTTTAGATACAGCCAAAAAGCCAACTCAGGACTTACAACGCCTCGTCATAAGCAACGCTTCATACATTCAAAAGGGCAGCAGGTACATATATCTCAGTAATACCCCGATTTAGAAATCATTCTATCATCACTCAGAAGATTACACTGTGCAACCAGAGAGGATATGCCATCTTGAGAAAATGATGCTGCGTGACAAGATAGGATGATGCCGTCTTATAATAAAAATAAGACCAAATGGTAGTGACAGATTTTCAACTCACCGGATTTCAGATTAAATTGAATTAAAGAAAGGAAAAGAAGTGGCATATGCTTTGTCTTAACGGTTTATAAGCTGGAGTTAGGGCAGTGTAATGGTAATGGTAATGTGGAGAAGTTTGATCTTTATATGTTTTGTGGTTTAATCTTGAAAATAATTATGTATATCTGACTATGTTTTGTGATCCAATCTTGAACCGAACTATATAAATTATGTATGTTTGAAGATGTTTTGTGGTCCAATTTTGAACAGAACTATGTAGGTCTGAGAATGTTTTGTGGCCTAATTCTGAACAGAACTATGTATGTCCGAGGGCCGTGTAATTTTTGGATAATATCATATAATGTGCTAGAAAATATTTCTATAGTCTAATCAATCTGTTTTTTTGTAAAAATTTCTCTGAAAATTATAGAAATTTTAGCAAGATTTAAAATATAATCAGTCAGGAATTTTTGTAAATCCAAGTTATAGCAATTAAACTTCAAGATTTTAGTGCTTAATAGATTTTTAATGGTGCTGAATCCATTTCTACCATAAAAAAAAACATGATTGAAACACTGCTAATACTAGATTAATTCAAACACTGCTACCATTAGATTTTTTGAAAGTATTTTTCTCAAATTTTAATATTTATTTTACTATTAAAGCAATTCCTCAAACTCAACAAACTTGTCAAAAAATATTGCTTGCTTTAATATCTCTGTGAATGTCTTTGAATGATAATCGAATGATCCGATTATCAGATTCCTCATGAAGATAGACATGTGCTAGAAAATATTGCTTGCTTTAATACCTCTGTGTATGATTATCAGATTCCTTGTGAATGATCCGATTCCGATTATCAGACTCGTCGCAAAGACATGTGCTAGAAAATATTGCTTGCTTTAATACCTCTGTGTATGATTATCAGATTCCTTGTGAATGATCCGATTCTGATTATCAGACTCGTCGCAAAGATGGGCCAATCCAGTGCAGTTCCAACTATAACGATTAATTCAAACATTGTTACTGCTAGGGTTTTTTGAAAAAAAAATTCTCAAATTTTTTTTACGATCAGAGCAATTTCTCGGCTTCAACAAACTTGTCAGAAAAATATTGCTTGCTTTAATATCTCTGTGAATGATCCGATTATCAGATTCCTCGTGAAGATAGGCATGTGCTACAAAATATTGCTTGCTTTAATACCTCTGTGAATGATCCGATTATCAGATTCCTCGTGAAGATAGGCATGTGCTACAAAATATTGCTTGCTTTAATACCTCTGTGAATGATTATCAGATTCCTTGTGAATGATCCGATTATCAGACTCGTCGCAAAGATGGGCCAATCCAGTGCAGTTCCAACTATGACGTTTCGTTGCATCTGCAATGCATCACACACCGTAAATATATTATCTGCAAACTACATATACAAATGAAGGAATCAAAACTCAATCCAGAACAAGTATATACCAAATACAATCTTGTCAAGAGTACTGTTCTGGAGATGTTCGTAAACTAGTAGCCTTTCAGAGCCTTCAACATAGCAACAAAGAAATTTCACTAGATTCTTGTTGCTGAACACGGCTGATGAGATTTGCGCTGCTTTCCTTGTACTCATATACAGCTGTTTAACTGCAACCTCTCTGCCATTACTTTGAATCCCCTGCAGGTCCACTCACTTTGATATCATTTTTATTCTTCTTTTCTACATGGAACAGCTACTCTAAAATATCTAATTTTATGTGAAATAAATATCGAGCTCTCACTTTAAAGACGTATCATCCCCTGCAGATCCACTCACTTTAATATCATTTTTATTCTTCACTTCTACATGGAACAGATACTCTAAAATATCTAATTTATGTGAAATAAATATTGAGCTCTCACTTTAAAGACGGATCCAAAACCTCCATCGCCAAGTTTGTTCTTTAAATTAAAATTGGAGGTACTCTGTCTCAGAATGTCGTACTTGAAAATGAGTTCTGGATTCGCTATAGTCGGCCTTAAAATAGAATCTCCCTCCTCACCTGCGAAAACAATTACAAGGTGTCTAGTTATCTTGCACACAAGGTAATCAGACGCATGCTAGAGCTTTAACACTGAAAGATTTCACTGCAAGTTCAGGACCTCCACTTCGAGAAATCTCTTCCCAGCATTTCAGAAGAGAGCAAATATTCCACTTCCAAAGGCCTATGCCTTCAATTAATACAAGCATAGCGGCTGCTACGCCCAGACTTATGCCCAACACGCTAAATCTTTTACAAAAATTATACAAAAAGCGTCAGTAACCAGAGAGGCTCTGTTTTAGTTCACCGGAAATAGATGAAACCCTACAAAAGCCGTAAATTCCTCATGTGCATGAAAAAGGATACCGAACGACCGAAGCTTTCTTCTGGTGGCGGCTATAGAACAGAAGCGTTGAAAAATTCATAAACCTGGTAATGCAGGTAGCAGTTCTTAGATCCGAATTGTGCCCCAAGAGCTCCAGTTTGGCATGAGAATATATATTTCGAGGCAAAAGTTAGACACGATCCGCAGCCTGTTCGGGTAGATCTGTCCAACACTCCGCTAAGCCGTAGATATTCTCCATTAAATCAGAAGGGGCAACTACTGCATCTGCATCGAAGAGTTTGGGGTTTTATACAGCTTTAGTGGTAAGGTTCGACCGCAGGACACTCACGGGATTTTTGTGCTTCGGGTTGGGGTTTTTTGCAGCTTTAGCAGTAAGGTTCGACCGCAGGACATTCAAGGGATTTGTGTGCTTCCCAAAACTTTATCGGGGCAGAGATGGGTCTCTTTTTAACTTTTATTTACCACCCTCACCAACTTTTATTTTTTTGAATGTTTTATTATCTTTTAATAATTACTAGCAATTGCACCGGGGTGCAAGGGAACGCCGGAAGGAGGAGACATGATTAATTACATGAATTTGTAGATTTAAAAGTATGAAAATTAATTATGTTGTTTGGTCAACTTGAAGGAGGAAAGAAGGTAGCTAATTTCTTCTCCATGACTTGAAATTTATAACTTTGTGGTTATTATCTTAAATCATTATGTCTTAATAATAGTAGAAGTAATTGACTCAAATTTGCATGAATGTAATTTAAATTAGAACCAAACTATTTGAAAAGAAACAATAGGTTTAGGAATGACATATATAGAAAACGTCATGAAGAAAGGAGTGGGCGATGAAGCGTTTAGGGGAAGTAGTAGAAAGTAGAAGGGAAAAGGAAATATATAGTTACAATTACAAAACATGTTTGGAAAATGGATGAGGAATGGCAATCAAGGTTTAAGAGAATGGGTTGGCGGAGGGAGGGCCTGATTGCAGGGCGTCTAGAAGCGTAGTTGATACCTCATCGTACGCAAGTTCTTTTGCGTGCATAAGAGTTGGGTGTAGTCGTTCAACACCGTTGAATCTATCCCTCTTTAAAGATAGTGTGAAGAGGAAATGCCTTCTTTTGATTTTGTTGTATATGTCGAAAACACTTTCAGGATCGGTTGAGAGGAGGCAGAGGTCCTTTGCGGAGATGCCAAGAAGGGCAGTTGTGGCTTCGTCGAAGCAACAACATTGTAGAGGTGGCCAGTGTGGTCTTGCAAATGGAGTCGAAGAATGTAGCAATAGTCGCACTCATTGAACGAGCCTTCACATTTTGAGCATCGGTAGGTGTTGTCATCTTGTCGTAAAGCCTTTCTCATGCATTGGATCCCATCAATTATAAGGGGACATGCGAGGAAGTAGAAATCATCCATGTTAATAGAGGTAGTAGTAGCATGGAGCGAAATCCATGGGATATTTTCGTCAAGTTGCATTGACAAAATGTCGGCAATTGTTTTCGAACTCAAAGGCCTCTTGCTTGTACTTTTGTATTTGCGGTTGAGCGACGGTGAGGGTGCTTTTTTCCCTTCTCCGTCACACCATTCTTTCAGTTGTTGTGCTTCAGGCACATTTGGATTTATAAGTAACGGAGTTGTTGGGATTGTGCTGATAGTTTGGCCATTGAACTCGACGATCCTTCCCCCTTTAATTTCTAGAACAGAAATTTCATGAGCCATGCGCATTTTGGAGAGTGCACGACCTTCAGCATGGCAGTGTTCGCCCCACAAGGTGACATCAATGCTATTCCCGGACATATCACGAAGAATATTAGTTTTCCTGGGAGTCTCAGAGCCATCGCGTTTCCGAATGATAGATGCAGGAGAGAGGGAGGCGACAATACATATCACATCAACGATTGAATTAGGAGGTGAATGTTTGAGGGAACTGATAGGCACAAATTGATAGGTATGGGACGAAATTGTAAGGTCATCACCGAAGACATGTGACACTGTTGATGAAGAGAAGAGGAGGATTTCGAATGGCCATTTGAGATGGTTATATGAAGGGTTGGGGATCTTTATGGTCCCATTTGCAACGTTGTAAATGTGGCCAATTTTAATGAGAGCATGCAGGGATTCTGCCAAGTAATTGAAGGCAGAGACATGGATTTGATCGTTGTCATGGTCGACAAGGTTAAACCCAAGTGATTTTCCAGTGCCCCGTGCATTGCTAAATTCATGAAGGGGTGTCCTTGAAAGGACTCTGCCTTGGATGGACCAAGATTTTCGAGTAGGGGAGAGTGCTTTAAAAGGGAAAATAGTTGTAGATGATAGGGTGGCATTTTGGGAGGACAAGGAGTGAATGTCAAGGGAGGGTGGCGGTGAAAAGGGAGCCGAAGAAGAGGAGGACGACGTGGCTTCGTTCAGTTGTTCAGTGGAGAGAATAATAGGGGTTGGGTCACCAACCAATGGTGCATCACGCTGCAGTATGTCAAGATCGATGAGACAAAGTGACCTGCAAGAATGAGATATTTATTAGCAAAGATGGGAAGTAAAATGTTAGGAATGAGAATTGAGATAAAGAAGGGACGTAAGAGGAGAATCATTAAAGGGGAGGAAGCGGGGAAGTGGCATGTGCGTAGCTTACATGGAATGATGTGCATACGTGCACAATTTTTTTTTGAGACGAATTATCGAGCCTATTCGCAACTCCTCATTTTGTGCAAACTTTGTATGTGAAGAAGGAAGTAGAACAGCGTGATTGTGAGCACCATTGGACAACGATACATGGTAGCGAGGCGTTGTAGCTCGAGCAGAAGTTATATGTTCAAGTGCAATGATCTGGAGGGATGGTTGTAGGTTGATAGCACTAGCAAGGAGTGATGAGAGCCCATTGCGGGTCAAGGATGTTTCCATGGTGATGTAGCCGGTTTCGTAAAACAAGGTGTTGCTAGCGAATATAAATTTGAAGGTAAAGAAGCTAAAGAAGAGGATGTGTACATAAAGGAACGAAAACTTCTAAGTTTGCAATTTAAGAGAGTTGAAGGAAATAAACAAGAATTGACAAGATTCATAAAAACTTTCTATTAAATTTTTTAGGTGCTCATCTTAAAGCATAAATCCATTGTGGCTTGAATGCCCCAATATAACGAAAAATGTTATACAATGATAAATCCATAGTCCTTCGAATTATTAAAATTTTCATGCCTTCTATAAATAACAAGAATTTAATACCTTTCATGTCTTAATGATCAGAAATTTCATTTCTATAAAACAAGAAAAGTTGTCTAAAATACAAATAATGCAAAATTAATCTTCAAAATTAGTGGTTGGTGGTTGAAAATTAATATTTGTGTTTTCTAATTGAAATTTAACTAAATAGTTCAATAATATAGTTGAAGATAATAAATCATAGATCATGGGGTCTAAATTTTCTAATATGTATTGAAACTAATTAGGTTAAATAAATTTGTACAACATTAACATTATTTTCAAATAATATTTATGAAGAGAAATTGTGAATATATCTCCATTGTTAATAATTTAGTTTTATGGACTAATCATGTTGATTTTAGATAAATTTTCAATATGCCTCCATTGTTAATAATTTAATTTTTAATTTTCTAAACCAGTTATCTTGATTTCTGTTTAAGATTTTCTCCCATTTCAAGAGTATGGAACAAAAATCTTAAAAATAGGAACAATTTGAAGTTCGACAAATGCAAAGTTTAAAAAGGCTAACATTTTGAAGTTGGACAAATGTAATGTTTGATTATAGCTTCATGGGATGATGTCACCGAAAAGTTTAATTTGACAAATTTCATGTATATTATATTAAATTATTTTAATATATATATTTTGAAATAATAATTTTAGTGTATATTATATTAAATTATTTTAACATATATATTTTGAAATAATAATTTATGATTTAGTAAAAGTAGACTTTATTCTTTAATAGATGGGAAATCTTATCCATTCAGACTGTGTGTAGTTTACTATTTGTATTGGCTTGCAAGTAGGCCAACAACTCTTAACTATTTAAATCCCAACCAAAAAAGGGAGCAAGGTAAACCCAATAGCAAAGTTTGTCAAACAATTTCAGATCATGTGAACATTTAATCTCCATGTATATACACGAAACCCATAGAGGATAAGGAAGTGCTAGCCATGCTGAGTATTGTTGAAATTGATTTTAACTATTTGTATGCCATTCGGGAAAAAGGAATTCAAGGCATATAAACCAACAAGTCCAACATTAAGTAATGGTACTGTGAGAGGGAATGCCTCTGTTTATAAGTGACAATCATGAGATTCTCTAGACAGGGGTTGCAGGTGTAGGAGAGATCATCAGGAATCCTAAAGAACTCCAAGAGCTAGCTTATGCCTGAGGTATCAATCTAGTGAAAAATAATGAAGTTGAGGCGTTGGCAACAAACTAAAGAATCAAGCTTCTCAAAGAGAGATTACAAGGACTCATTGTTACTATAGGAGACTTGGCCATTATCATTCAATAATCAACCTGGATTCACAAAAAAATGCCTTTCTCTGGTCAAAGCTAGTTTTCAAGACATCTTTTATTTCAGGTCAAGAGGTACTTAACACTAAGGCAGAAGAAATGGAAAACAAAGATGTGTTGGAGCATAAGGGCCAGTTGTGGGTTTGGATGGAGGAAAAGAGTGAAGAACATATGCTTGGGGTATCAATCTAGTGAAAAATAATGAAGCTGAGGCATTGGCAACAAACTAAGGAATCAAGCTTCTCAAGGAGACTTGGCCATTATCATTCAACCTGGATTCACAAAAAACTGCCTTTCTCCAGTGATAGCTAGTTTTCAAGGCATCTTTTCTTTCAGGTCGAGAGGCACTTAACACTAAGGCAAAAGAAATGGAAAACAAAGATGTGTTGGAGCATAAGGGCCATTTGTGGGTTCAGATGGAGGAAGGGTAGTGAAAACTGAGTATTCTGTTTCATGACGGTCGGTTGTTGTTTGGAAGAAAGGGGCTCTAGCTCGATTAAGTCTTTATTCCTCTCCATAAAAGTTATCTTTGATTGGTGTTCACCTCACTTGATAATGACATATCTTCTTGAACCGTCTTACTGTTTTTTCCAACTTAATGAATTCCATGCCCTATACAATTTTCATTCTGTTTGATGTGTGGGAATTGTGGCAAGGCAGGTGTGCGCTCCTGGCATTCTCCCCATAAAGGATTAAGTTTAATTCCACGGCAAAACAAACTCGGCTTTAACTTTAAGTTGGAAATCTAACATGAATCTGTAAGTGAGATTTAAGATACCACTTTTTATTTGGCTTTTCCAATATGCGCTATTTTATATGATATAAATAATTAAAAATAAAGCTAAATAAAAAAATTTGCATGTATTACACTGCCCAGGATTGCCAATGTATTACATGTGCCCACTATTTACTTTCGTTAAAAGTGATGCCCATGTATTACACGTGCCCAGGATTTGGGTAGGAAAACCTCTTTTGTTTGCCACTTCAGAAAGCCGTTCATAGAGCCTGTGAAACGTGCTCGTACCAGTAATCATTGAAACAGGCTTGAGTTGTAACCCACAAGGTAGAACAGGTGGAAACATCACAATCGATGCGGAGTTGTTTATGTGGTAGATTGGATTTATGTATATGGGAGGCTCATTGTGTTGGATTTTGCTGGTGTGAACTACATGAATGTCACTAAAAATATCACTTTGTCAGCTGGGGAAATCCTTGACAGTGCTGGCAAGTTTTCATGCACAAACCAGATTGAAATTCATGGCTTGAAGGCGACCCTCGGTCATACTACCATATTCTTTAATGCTTTGAATTGCAGCGAAATTGAAGACCACGACGACTTTCTCCAAGTGGATGTTCTGCTGCGAGGCCTTCTTGTTTTGTTTGAAGGCGTCATACCAGGTGAAGGTCACAGTGTGCACATGTTCCTTCTCACTGCAGATGGGAAACCTCATCCATGACGCACAAGGCCTTGTAGTAATTCTGCAAGAGATCGCAACGGGATTCCAGTGAGTCGGAGGGCTTCTCCACATCATTGCGCATCTGTTTCACAGTCTCGAGGTGGTCTTCCATGTTCTGCGCCTCATGCTCGAGGTTGTCTTCCATGTTTCTCAGCATGTCTCAGAACTGTAAAATCGTTTTTCTCTTGAAATTTTGTGATATGCTTAGCAGTAATTTAAGGTATAAGAGATCTTGAAGTACATTTTTTTGGATTTTATTTTGCCCTTTAATAACTGCAATGACCTTCAATTTGCTATGCAGGTTGTGTACAGGTCCATACAACGTTTGTTTCAATAATTCATATTAGATTAACATGTATTATTGCTGCTTCTGTGATTATTTTTATGCTTTTCTTCAGTGTCCAAGGCCTCGTGGTCCGCACGGGCCAGAAAGCTGCAAGGTGAATCCATAATGGTGGCACCGGTTTTCCAAGTAGCAACGAGTTGAAGCATCACAATGCAAACACAGAACGCCATGAAAGTCATCAGCCAAAAGCTTGAGCTGCGAAGTGTTTGAGGGTGTGCGTGTCTGAGACCTTTCTTGGGCCAGATGACATGACCATTCACGAAATTTATAATTTCCGCGGTTATCGATATTAAAGACACTTTGTTGTGCTTCGCCATCGAGATTTACAAATGTTTAATCCAGAGCTTCCTGCTGAACCAGTGATGGCTAATCCGGGGGGATCGGAGGGGGCTTTTGCAAGAATTGATCGTAGAAGGGTGTCTGGCTGGTACTAAGTCCTAAAAGCAATGAGAATTTCAATTAGATGAGGTACCGTTTTCCAATTTAGCAGTGGAGGAAGTGTGGACGTGATAAACCGACCAATTAGAGATAAATCGACCAATTAGAAATAACCATGTGTCAAAATCTAATTGGTTCCATGCGCGATAGCGAAACTGGTTCTCATTGGCTGGGGTGAACAGTGTTTGCTCACCCCAAGCCCGCAATGGAAAATGCCTCCGGCGTAACAAATATGATGTTTGTTTTGTTTTCGTGTTTTTTTTTTCAAACGTTTAGTTTTTCTTTCAAAGGGAGAGAGATCAAATTTAATGTAAAACATTAAATCTATTTAAATATATTTTAAATAATAAAACATATAATTTTATTATTTATTAAAATTATTTATATTTTGTTGAGGAAATTTTAAATATGTTAATAAATTTGGTTAAAGTTTATTAACATTTTATTAAAAAATCACAATTTATTTTATGTGACATTGGTTTATATGGATTTTTGTTTTTTTGAATTTTGGTTTTTGTGATCTATAATTGTATAGAATTTTTTGGTAATAATCACATTTAAATGAATCAATTTAGTCTTAATGATAAACCACACTGGTTGGTTCGAAACCTTCGACAAAATTCATTTAAATGTGATTATTACCAAAATAATTCTATGCAATGATATTTTTTTATTAATTAATTAATTTAAAAATATATATATATATAACAATCTTGTAAATAAATATTAATTTATAATTTATAATTATTATTTAAAATACTCTAAAATATTTTATGAAAATTAATTTTTTATCATTTATCTTATAATTAATTAAATTAAAATTTTAAATATTGTTTTATAAAATTTTATTAAATATTATTGAATAACATTTATACGCTCCAAGAGTATACATATATATAGATGTTATCAAATCTATTTTGTAACATTTTATTCCTTAAGTATTCAATTAAGGAATTAATGATTTTAGTTATTAAGAATATATGTCTTTTTAACATCAAAGATGATGTTTACAATTTTGGTTATTAAAAATGGATTTTAAAAAAAATTTATGCAAAAAAATATTTTTTTTTACTGAGTATTTATATTTGTGGAAGGTTTTTTATTTCAATTTAAGATGGAAGAGGATTTGTTGATATTTTTTTTTTTTTAATTGAGGGCTTATATTGATTCTCAATGGAATATGCTCAACATATAGTTAGTTTAATGTTTATCAAGAGTTGTAGTGTATTGGAGAGTTTGTTAGGTTGCATTGACTTTTAATAAATTTAAAAAATTAGTTCAGTGCCGGCCCACCAATAGAGATTTGAGATTATTACAATTCTAATAAGTTCTTCCATGATAAGTTCCTCAATATTATTTATAACATTCATTTATATAAGAAAATTTTATTTAGCAAAATGGTCCATTACTTTTAATAAATTTAAAAAATTATATTCATGCCACTCAGCTCCCCACCCACCAATTTCCAAGGGATTTGAGATTATTTCAATTCTAATAAGTTTCTCCATGATAAGTTCCTCAATGATTATTTATAACATTCATTTATATATAAACAAATTTTATTTAGCAAAATGGTCCATTTTATAATAAGATGTGTAATTTTTTTTTCTTAAGTTAAAGTTGACCCATAACCTTTTTATACATGGTTAATCAGTAAATGTGTGCATTAGTAAGGCATTCTTTCCTGTTGCAATAATTTTTTTGGTTATATTTATGAAGCTTCAGCTATATCAACCACATTAATATTTTTAATGTGATTGTACTAGTTTTATGAGTTGTTTATAGTAATACAATCATTTTGGACAATTTTGAGGTGAACTATTACAATTCATGAATCTCTTTATGGAGTAGTTTTTAAGTGCAACTTTTTGGAGTTTTTGGCAGATTTCAGGTCGGAATTGGGCGAAAAAAATTATGGCCAAATCTTTATTTGTGTTGTTTAAACTGGTTGTTTGATTGCATACATACATTCTACACCCTCAAAAACCCCTGGGGCATTTACATTCTACACCCTCAAAAACCCCTAGGGCATTTACATTGTGGAGAGTCCTCTGGGGCATTTCGATTGTGAAGAGTTCCTTGTGATTTCAATTAATCCCTCCCAGATTCTAAACAAAATAGATCATAAAATAATCTAAAAAATTGTAATTAGTTTCTGCTGAAAAAACATAAAAGGATTATAATTCATATTACTTTGAGTTGAATCTATATTGTGAGTGGATGGTTTTGTAAACAAACAGTCAAAATTAGGAACATATATATATATATATATATAATGACTTACTGGTCAATAGGACCATAACCATAAGCGATACATGATATTGCTGACAATTTTGAACTTAAACAAAGTTTTTTATGAATTTCATTTCCATCATATTACTAAGGACAGGTCATCTGTGACCACCTTAAGAAAGGCTACATGCTACAAAACTTTCATCAAGTTGCTAACTTTACTTCACTTCCTTCATCGGTCTGTTAGCTTCACATGAGGAACTCCTCCATTAGTTGTTGAAGTGCAGCATAGGGAACCAAAAATTTATTACTTATCTATATTGATGTTGATGAAAATTGGTATCATCCTAGCAAAGGAGTTTAAGAGAAGGTATCAAAAATTTCGTTTCGCTTCAAAGGAGGAACACTGTGAATGTTGAAATTCAGAATATGGAAGCATTAGTTGAAATGAAAAATATGGAAGCAAATAACCATTACCTATATCGTGCTAGCAAAGGAGCTCCAACTCCATAACAAGTATCACAAATTGCCATCGAAATTATCCTTGAAAAATCTATTAGAAATAATGATCCCACCTATATGTGCTAGCAAAGGAGCTCCAACTCCATAACTTGTATCATAAATTGCCATCGGAATTATCCCTGCAACATCTGATCATAATCGACTGGATCAGGGGCAAAAATTAGCTCAAAAATAAAAGTGCTCAGAATTGCACCAAACTAGAACGAAAACGACCGGCCCGTCACAAGGAATCCAACGCAACTCGTTTTGTTGAAAACTGAGTTTGGATGAGGAAGTTATGCTCTGTTGATCATTGTTCAGAATAGGCAAATTTTTAAAAATAATATTGCATAACAAGTACAGTTGATGACATGGCAATCCAGTTAGCATGAAGAGAATATTCTTCAGTTTATGTCCAATGGGACTGTGATAAGTGGCACAATTGGATTCACCAGTTTGGTTTGTGAAGGTAAAATCATCCAATATCCTCCAAGGTTGAATGTGGGTTCATGAAATTTTATGTGCTGGAAATTATTTGGACTGTGATAAGTGGCACAATTGGATTCACCAGTTTGGTTTGTGAAGGTAAAATCACCCAATATTCTCCAAGGTTGAATGTGGGTTCATGAAATTTTATGCGCTGGAAATTATTTTTTTAAATATATTAAAGATGGTTAATATATATATATATTATATTATTAACTTTAAAAATTTAATTATTATTAATTTCCACATATAGTTGTTTTATTTCAAACCTTCGGTTTTAAACATTACGTTGGATTATTATGGTGGAGCATTAAGGTTGTTTAAGGTGGCATTTAAATCCGTTGCAAATATCATTATAGTGGCATTATAACCTTGGTCAAAGGTTTATACAATGCATGCATATTAAATGGAGGTGTATTATTAAAGTTTGGGGAGCGTGATTATTAAAAGTTTTATACGGTGCAAAAACATGTGTTAAGGGGCGAAGGTCGAGGTTTAACCCCATGATCCCCCCGCCCCCCCTACCACTCAAAGCCTTCACCAATGGGCCATGGCCCTGTTCTTTGAAAATTTATGCACAGACCTTATATTTAAGGTGATGCGGATCTGAAGATGGCGGAGCAGAGGGGGCTAGCCCCGCGGGCCAGCCCTCCTCCTATGTGACTACACACATGACCCACTCCAAGCGCCTACCATAAATGTGCCTTAATCTACCTTTAATTACGGATTATCAGTAATTAACTCTAAGTTTAATTTGGAGGCAATTTTGGTGGTTTCCACCATTTTCGCTGGACTTCCAGTTTTGTCAAGGTTATCTAACAGTTTTCCAGATTTAGAGATAGAATCTAGGGAAAAAATTAATGAGGTTTATCTTGGTCAATTTTCGACCAATGTTTGCTCAAGGATAGTCATTCTTAGCAAATTTTCATGCTTTGAATCCATTGGAACAATTTGAAAAGGAAATGGAGCATATCTATAGGTTTTTTTGGTCACTTGAATAATTTTGAAGCCTAGGGCAACCAGGAAGGAAGGCCATGCCTAGATCAACTGAAGGGCAATTTCAGTGAATGAATAGTCAAATTTTGATGTATTTAATGATATGAAAATAATGGTACAATTTATAGAGGCGTTGGAGCACATCTGAAGGTGATTTTGTCACTTTGAAGATTAAACAAGCCCATGGCCACCGGGATTGGAGGTCAAGCCTAGAGGAGATGTGTATTCCTTACAAAAACTCTTTGATAAAGAGATGTTGTAGAAACTCTACATCGTGATTGATGGATGCAAGAGAAGTATGAAAATAAGAGGGAAAATATTAAACTTCAAGAGCAATTGATTGCTATGAAGGATGAGAAGCAAGAACTTCTTGAAAATACACATGGTATGGAGACTCAACTCCATATTTCAAATGAGAACCTTGAAAAGATGCATGAGATGGAGATTCAGCTCCATGATGCCAAGGAAGCCTAACCAAGCATGTACTTGAAAAATAGGTATGAAATTCAAGTTTATCTTCAATTTCCTCTCAAGATGAATGTGTAGGTTATTTTGAAAGACACACTAAAGGAATATGGTCCAAATTATTGATGAACATGGGCTATGAAGGTAAAGGATTAGGCAAACATGCACAAGGCATAGTTGAGCCAATTGTTGTTGAGGAAATGCCTAAGTATTTGGGTCTTGGTTATGGACAACATGATGGAGAAAGCTCTAAAGCCAAGGAGGCACATGAAGGTGTTCCAAGAAGGACTTTCATTTCATGTTCATTACCTCAGGCTTGTGAAGATTGTGTTCATGAGGAATGCAAAAGTTTTACACCCACTTTACAAGAAGGTGCTCATAACCATGCAGCTAATGAGAATGGCGAAAAAGAGGATGATGAAAGCTCTACAGTCATTGAATGCATTGATGGTATTTCGAAGAGAGCTATTACCTCATCAAATTCACCTCCTCAAGAAGGCAACAAAGGTGAATGTTGTATAAATATTCTTTTAATCAAGTTGCTTTTGATTATGATAAACATGGAAAATTATTACATAAGATTTGGAGAAAAGTTGCATGTTCCTTTTCTGGTTTGGATAACCATAATGTTTCAAGGTGTTGGAAGAAGATAGTCATGCACACGAAACTTTCAAAACAAAGGAGGCAAGAAGCCAAAGCAAACCATGTTGAAAAGAAGATGCAATTGTTTTGCAATAATTTCCATAAGAAAGGTCATCTTGTAGACAAGTGTTGGACTTTGTATCCAGCAAGTCATCCACGACATTTGAAGGAGGTGGAGAAAGAGAATGGAAAGAATGGAAAAGAAGATTCCATAATTGATGTGGGTCATGATGATTCACATGAAGATGATGTGCAACTGAAAGAAGCGTCATTGAAATGGTTTGGTAAGAGATGGTTAGATTTCTTATCCAATTAAGGCTTTACATGTCTTTTTATGGTAATGCATTTCTTTGCCAATGGAATGCATATTGCATGTTTATGCCAAGAAGGTGATTGAAAGTGGAGTATGTTGACTCACTTTATTGCAACAAAATTTCATCATTTCAGCTTTAAGTACATGTAAATATGAATGGCATTCTTGTACTTATGATTGTACTTGTGAGAGAGTTGAAGTATTGTATACATGCATAAGAGTTTGTGTGTATGAACAGTGAAATTTTGATGATTTCATTGTGCTTGAACATGCATGAGTAATTGACTTTTGTTAGTTGATTGCTTTGTTGAACATGTGTATTGTCAACTTGGGAGTGTTGATCATTTGCACATGCATGAGTGTCAACTTGTGTTGATTGTGTGTTGCATGCATGTCCTATCGACTTGGAAAAGTTTATTTTGTCTCCAAAGATGAAAGGGAGATGTTGACGAAGCGTTTCATGAAATGTGAAATTATTTTTGTCATGGGAAAAGAATCGTCAAGTTGTTATACATGCTTATGCTTGACTTGAGTGATCCAAGATCTTTAGCTTTGATATGGATTAAATAATTACATGTAAAATTTCATCTTAACCATGAAACTTAAAAGACATGAACATAAGAAGAGAGAAGCACATAAAATCATGAAAAGAAGACAAGAAATTGAAAACGAAGTTCGTCTAGGAGGGACTAAGTCTAAGGGCCCTGCTCAATCAGTGGGGAGGCTCTCTTTCATTAAGTGGAAAATAAAATGAAAGTACAAGAATCAATGTAAAATTACACCCTTATACCTCCATAGCTGAAAGTGATCGAAAATTAGAGACCTCTGATGAAGAAACATACAACACCGTTGGATTCCTGTCGCCAAGAGGTGTAGAATGCATATAAAATTTTCCTGATTTTGACTCTGGTCAAATCTGGGCCCTATGGAAATGAGCTCAGTTCATGGTTCCGTCCCCCCTCCTGATAATTGCTCAAGGTTCCACCTCTATCTCGTTTCCCGTGTCACTCCTAGTATGCTTGGGCGCACTTCTAAGAGGAAGGTTTAAATCCCAAGAGGTGGGCAGACTTCACTAAGTCCGTAGTTGGTGAATTGGTTGTGATCCATGTTAGGAGGGAGGAAGTTGGGCGGTCAAACCCCACCCCCTCCCGCAATAGGCTTTGGTTTTAAAACTGTATAACAATTTTTATTTATTTTTTTGTTAAAAATATATACCAAATTTTGAAATACGACGGGCTGGGCTCGCATCGAGCAGCTCGCCCACCATGTAACCCACTGACAGTCTTCAACATTATACCATATGTTATATGGTGGGTTGGGCAGTGGGGTTGACAGCCCCTGCCCACCCATATAATACTATATATTACCATTGCGGTGGGTCCAGTGGGGTCATGGCCGTTGACCCATATTTAAATTTGATTTTTGTTTGTCATATGGTTGGTTCAAGGGCAAGGGTCATGGCACGCCCTTGTTTTTTTTTCTTTTTTTTTAATAACAAACTCCTCTTTTTAAATATTCTCGATTTTGACCGAACTAATTGTCCCACAATTTCGCCTCGATTCCAACCGGAGCTGGCCGGAATCTGGCAACCGGATTTTGGCAAAAACATTGCCTCCTTAAGGCTACCACACCATCAAGTCAACCCAAAACTTTGACTACTTCTAACTTCTCCATAATAACTCAGAATTGAGTATCGTCTGCGCTGTTGGAATCAGAAAGATGAGATCTTCAACTTGACACTAAGTTTTCCACATTTTTAACACTTTTATTTTTGAGCCTTTGTACTTAAGCCACTTACACTTGGACCTATACAATTTGCCTAGATCATTCCTCCCCATTGAGGAGCTTTTGGACCCCAAAATCATTAACACACCCAACACACTACTTGTCTCCTTTCCAAACCACACTTTCAATCACCTGCACGCAAATCTGGTACATCATTTGCAACCATGCACACACCACACATGACTCAACAACCCCTCACTTGCGAGTATTTTATAGCACACACTCATTGGCCAATGATTACATAAAAACAATAAATACCTCAACTACTCATAAGGAAAGACCAAAACATCATTGTTGTGTTTTTAAGTGATGGGAAACACACCATCATGTTTACATTTACCTACAACGTATGATTTACAACTGTGGCCATAACAATAATACCTCTAAAAAAACCATCTTTTACTTAACAAAGTAAATGGGTCATCTCCATGTGGTGGATTTGCATGTGGAATAACATCGAGGACTAGATTCTTCATGGGTGTTTTTTGGTCCTAACGTGTTTGACATGCAAGTTTCTGGGGTTCATCGTGGTTGTGATTGTAAGGTTCCATACACAGTCATTTAATTTCAGACATATATTAATCTAAGTATATATTCAGCAGTAACGTATTTCAATGAAAATTTGCAGTGAAATTTAATTGAGAAACAATTCTATACCTAAAAGAAATACCTGGAACACAGTTGATGATTTTAATGGTGGCTCTCCTCCCGTGATGCTGATGCTGTGTGATGTTGTGGATAGTTAAACATTTCACTGAAACAATCAAGTCCTCCCAGCCAATCCGAGAACAATCTCAGACTCAAAGGATGCAACTTTAAATCCTTCACTTAATAAATAATATATATTTAAATCTCTGTATAAAAAATCACTTCACACTTAATAACCAAAGTTTTAATCATAATTTATATTTAAATTTCTTTATTCAATCAATAATTTACATTTAAATCTTAATAAAATATAAAAATATTTATTTAAATAACAAAAAAAATATTTTAAATTAAATTAACTAATATATCATATTAAAAAGCAAGAACAAATAAATTATAAACACAATGCTTCACATTGCAGAGAAAATAAAATATAAACACATTGCTTCACAGTGAAATTCAATGAATTCAAATTTTAGTAGTTCACTTAATTCAAGAAAGAAATCTTCCCTCAACCAATTTAAACCCTCCAACATTGTGATTTTTTAATTCTTTTTACCAGATGCCGGAAAGAGAAAAAACATGCCATCCAAACGAATTTGTGCCGTTGGTAAACAACGCCGATGCTTCACTGCTCCTCACTTGAAAAGGCATTCTGCTGTGTGCTCTTCTTACAGTCTGAGCAGATAATGGTTACCATTATGCCAAGAGACTAGGCATGAGCTCACTTTCACCTTGGCTCCAGAGTGCTTGATGAAGGATCACCTGCTGCAGAATGGATATTGGAAGGTGTTAAAAAAGAAGTTGGTGTTACTGCTTGATGCTTTGTCAGGGTCAATAACTCTGCCTCGCTTACCTTCGTTGGGTACAGTGACACCATCCAGATCTATGAAAGCCGGCTTTGTGGGCGAGGGAAGATCTTCTCGCTCACTTGTCAGCATCCACACCACCCGTGACATTGAAGGTCTCAATGCTGAAACTGCTTGCGTGCACAGAAGACCGATTTTAATCACTCTAATCCCTTCCTCCCATGAATAACTCCCATCCAATGTCGGATCCATAACTTCTAAACCTCTGTCTGTTTTATACAATCTCCATGTCTGGTAATTGGCCAATATCAACAAAAATATAAAATTTTAGTTAGCAAGAAGCTGTGCATACTGGAGAAAATTTCGATTAGAAAAATGAGATCCACATGAACCATACTCCTTCGATGAGAAATTCTTCGGAGCTCTGATTCTTTCTTCCGCTGATAATCTCAAGTAGAAGCACTCCAAAGCTGAATACATCGGCTTTCTCTGTCAGCTGTCCACGCAAAGCGTACTCAGGGGCCATGTAACCTCTGCAAAATGCCATATTTAATCAAATCTCCATATCTTAACCATATGAATTATTTGGAAACCTCAAGCATTTCATTGCTGGGAAAATTTCTTACAAAGTTCCTGCAACTCTAGTGCTAACATGGCTCTGATCATCCGCAAAAAACCTGGCTAAGCCAAAGTCCGCTATTTTGGGCCTGTATTTGTCATCTAGTAAAATATTGCTGGCTTTAATATCTCTGTGAATGATCCGAATCTCAGATTCCTCGTGAAGATAAGCCAGCCCACGTCCAATTCCAACTATAATTTCACACCGCTTTTTCCAGTCAAGTAGATGCCGTTTCCTTGCATCTGCAATGTACAGTTAAAACATTAGCAATCTATATGTACAAGCTAAGGACTCCATGATCCAATATGCAGCGATTGGGAGTGAGTAGAAACCGAATAGAATCTTGTCCAGACTACTGTTCTGGAGGTATTCGTAAACCAGTAGTCTTTCCGAGTTTTCAACGGAGTAACCAAGCAATTTCACAAGATTCCTGTGCTGAACACGACTGATAAGATTTGCTTCATTCAGAAACTCAGCGTCTCCCTGCCTTGAACTAATATACAGTCGTTTAACAGCAACTTCTCTGTTATCTGGTAAAATCCCCTGCAGATCAACAAACTTTAAATTGGATTCTAATATCCATTACATTTAAATATCAAATTTAATTCAATGCAGGACCAGGAGCTTAACTTAAATACGGATCCAAAACCCCCTTCTCCAAGCTTGTTCTTCAAATTAAAATTGGAGGTCGCTTCTCTCAGAAAATCGTACTCGAAAATGAGTTCCGCGTTCCTGATACTCGGGGTTAAGCTAATCTCTCCTTGGCCACCTGCTAAAACAACTACAAGTTAAACAAATAACTGAACAGTTCAGAGGACACAAGCTGAATATCGTTGAGGCTAAACAATTTAGCAATTTCTAGACCTCGAGTTAGATAAATCTGACCCTGACGCTTCCGTCGAGAGAAAAGCTTCCACTTCCAAAGGTCTGTGACAGCAATTAATACAACCATGGCAGCTACTACGCCCAGAATTATCCCGAGGACATTAGATTTTTTGCCTCCTGCAAAATTTGCACAACAATTCTAAGTAAGTTTGCTATCTTGTTTTTCGCCTAAACAAAATCCTAAAAACAGTACCATGTGCCTTTTCAATGTAAAAAATGTGAAGAACATACCAGAAGATCCAGGAAGACTTTCCCCTGGTGGCGGCGAGAGAACAGAGGTATTGAAAAATTCATAAACCTCGTAACGCAAATAGCAGTTCTTAGATCCGAATTGTGCCCCAAGAGCTCCACTTTGGCATTCGAATATATCTGACAGGGCTTCAGTTAGGCACGATCCGCAGCTTGTCCGGGACAGATCTCTCCAACACTGCGCTAAGCTGTATATACTCTGCGATATATTACCAGGCGCAGCGACTGAAACTGCAGCGAAAAGTTTGGGAGCCTCCGCAGCTTGAGCTGTAACATTTGAGAGCAGGGACTTCACAACATTTGCAAACTGATGTGGTTGACTGCTATTGTTAGCGTTGCAGAGAACACTTACTGCCGAATGCTTTCTACTCTCTATGTCGTTGTAAAAGTTATGATTGTCGTAACGCAAGAAGCAGCCATCTAATTGAATGAATCCAGAAGTGTTGTGACAACTCTGAACAAGCTCTGCTTTGGCCGTGGATGCGCACTGCTTACAATCGGAAGAATCTAAATCTCCCCTGCACTGCACAAGCCCGTAAACAGCATTATTGATGTTTGCCACCTCAGAAACAATACTAGAGGTATTGAATCCGGTGGCATAAACATTTTTCACCAGTGAATCCAAAACCTTGTTTAGATTATTCCCAAACGCACCGCCGCTTGTAAATGTATAATTACCGCTATTCCCACAACCGCTCCAAACAATAGAAGTCTCTGCATCAGCTGCTGCAAAGCGCATTCCCGTACACAGACTGACTATAAGTAACACACTGGTGATTAACAGTTTCATCTTCATCCCCATTGCGGAGCAGGGCATAGCATTGGAACGCTCTCTGTTTTCTAATGTGAGTGAAACTGCTCCTACTGTCCAATGGCAACTGCTCCTACTATCCAATGGCCCTGTAAACCTGAAGTCAAATTCCGAATGAAGGTGCTTTTATAATTCAATGGTATCGGAAAGCTACATAATCAATTGGATCTCACACACATCGGCGTGCCCGATTCAAAAGTGGGAAGTTTTTGAGATTCAAAGAAAATTGGAAGCCTGAAAAAGTGGCTTTCTCAGCCCAAAAAAAATAAAAAAATAAATTGAAATAATTTGTGTGGTTAGATATTTAATTTTTTAACACATCGGCGTGCCCGACTCAAAAGCGGGAAGTTTTTGAGATTCAAAGAAAATCGGAAGCCGGTCAAAGTGGCTTAAAAAAAAAAAACTGAAATAATTTGTGTGCTTAGATATTTATTTATTTTTTTTAATTATAGTTTTCAAAATATATTTCATTTTGCTTGCTTTTTAAAAAGCTGATTACAATTATTTAAACAAGCAAATCAATGATCCTATAAAACAGAAGAACAATTCAATAATGGGGGATGTCCGACAGAGTAAGTGGCAGATGAAGGCTTTGGTGATCCTATAGGCTGCGGGGACAATGAGGTTATATTGGTACAGGTGCCTACAGCATATTGTAATATGCCGGAAGACTGCATTCTATAGGAGTGAAGTGACATTTCTCCGAAGTCAAAGTTTCAATTAACCTTAATTATAAATTCAAGGTTAATGCAATAATTATTTATATTACTTTAGAATGATTTTAATTTTGGATTTATTAAGTGTGGAGAGTGATTAAATCTCTTTTTAATTTAAAAAATGTCTACATTTCAAAATATTTGATTTTTCTGGACACTTGATAGATCTAGAATTAAGATGATCTACTTTGGTTATGTACACATATCATATATGGGTTGGATCTATCCTTCCCCCCTCTCTCTTCTCCTCTTCCTTTGCTCTCTCAAGTCTCTCTCTCTTCTTTGGTCTCTCTCCCTTTCTCTCCCCCATCTCTCTCTTTACCCTCCAACTCTGTCACTATCTCTCTCCCTCTCTCCTTCTGTCACTCCCCCTTTTCCCCCCTCCATCTCTATGTCTCCCTCTATCTCTCAACTCTCCTCTCTATCTTCCCTCATATCCTCTCCCTCTCTCCATCTCTACCTTGTCACTTTGTTTGTCTTTACCTCTATCTCTCTGTCTTTGTCATCCTTTCCTCTCTCTCCCCCTCCAACTCCATCACTCTTCCTCCCTCTCTCCTCTCCCTCCCCTCTTCTCTCTCTCCTACCCATAATTCTTTCTTTTTGCCCTCCCTCCCTCTCTCCCTAGCCTCTCTCTCCCTCCATCCATGTGATAAAGGGCTAGTAACCAGAATTTTTTTATAATACAAGTCCTTACCTATTTCTTTGAAAAAGAAAGAAAGTAAAGAACATAAATATTGTGATTTGAGAGTTTGAAATTAAATTTAATATGAATATAAATAATTTTAATTATATAAATTTTTTTAACTAGTTAAGAAGAATGACTATTATTTTATTTATCTTAATTCAATTTCTATAAATAACATGTTAAACTTTCATTAAATATATTGTTATGCCAAATGACTCCATTGTTTGCAAAGCAAATGGGGCAACATATGCTTCGGTTTCAATGGAGGTATAATTCTAACAAGATTTTGGTCCTCCAGACTTTAAACTTAGTATTGCCAATGCTTCTTTATAATTAGAAACCCAAATGTTTTCACTACCACACTTCTGGAGTTTACTTCTTACGACTTATGTTCATATTTCTGTAGCTGATAAATTCAAGCACGATGAGATTCTTCTCTAATTTCTGATGTGTTTCAATGAGCTTTCCAGCTTAGCAGTATCTTCATATGGACTTGTACCTACAATCTTATATGATAATCAGGGAAAATTCATGAAAAGGATTAGAAATTGGACTTTGACGAGGAGATTCGAAATAATGATTATGTGAGTGCTGGATAAACATCTAAACTTTTGCAGGAGATTATCATTCTGATGAATAGAAGATAAATCACATGGTAAGTATTTCATGGTCATTCAAGAAGTTTAATCAAGATGTAGGGATAGGCATTCTGAACTTTTTATGTTATGGTTTGGCATTATTCTAGCATTTGTTGAAGTCATCTTGATGCTTTTGCAACATTTTCAAAATGAAGTTGGGTTGTGTATCTATTGCAATCTTGCCTCATCTTCTTAATTAGAAAATCTTGATCACCTTCACAAATGCCAATGTGTACAAGATTTATGCACACATCATTGAACATATACCATGGTTTAAGAAATTTGATTGGAAAGTGCCTATATCCCAAGAAAATTTAATAAGTTTGAGAATTTTTTTGTTAGAGTTAGAAATTTTTCCTGAATGTGGGAATAGTCCCATCACAGAAAAAGTTCTGCTCATGGGCACAATTTCTTTTAGGTAAAAAATTGTTGTGTATTAGAACAGGATTATCTTCTTATGCATCATTTCAATTTCACTGAATGCCCTCAAGAAGAAAAATCAAGTTGCTAACTTTAGTTAATCAGAATTTATTGTTGATGGGAAAAGACAAAAATCCATTAGGCAGAATAGATAATCATCTCTACAGTTTAGACATTATGTTCTCAAGTATATGTGATTAATCATTATTTTTTCCTGGTTTAGACTGACTAAAATCTTTCGTGCTTTGCTTGTAGGCGGTGTTCCATTTCTCTACCAGCCGTGGACAGTGTGAGTCCCGTGGCCATCATGGTTACTCGTGAAAAGGTCAAACAAAACCCGTAAGAACATGTGGAAATAAAAAAATCCTTTATACATTATCATATAACCCTACGGCAAATCATTGTCACTGGGTGTTGGAATGCTTCTGCAAAAAGTATTGTGTTTTAACATTGCGATTTTATTTTTTTAATAATTCTTATGATTGGGTTCTCAAAGGCCTAAGGTATCGTACACCAAAGATTGGTATCCATAAAGATTGGAATGTTTTTATATAGTTTTTAATTTCCATTTAGTGTTATATAAAAAAAAGGTCATCTTTTGTTATATAAAATTTTATTAAAGGAGATAGATTTTTGGCCCTTCGTTTAAAAGTTAGTAAGGTTTTGTAATTAAAGTTTTAGCTTGTAACTAGAGTTTTTGAATTTTTTTTGGTGTGAATTCTATTGAGAATGGAGACAATAGTGTTAATAGTGTTAAGTGATATGGAGAACTTGCATGGTATAATTTTTCTCCATGGAAATTATAGATGGAGGATATACTGATTTTAAAATATCAGTATTTGTTGATTGAGAGTATGTCGAAGAAACTTTCATCGATGACGGATGAAAAATGGATTAAGCTAGATAGAAAGGTAATTGCAACAATGCATAATTTACCAAAGAATGTGTATTTTAATGTGTCTTGAGAAAATACGACATAAGGATTATGGAAGAAGCTTCAAGATCTATATGAGAAGAACACGACATCAAACAAAGTGTTCTTGATGAAGAATCTTTATAATCTCAAGATGAAAGAGGGTGTTTCAATTGTCGAGCACTTGAATGAATTCAATATTATTACTAGTAAGCTTGCCTCCTTTAAAATCATTCTAGATGATGAAATTAGAGCTATCTTTTTAATATGTTTTATGCCAGACAACTGACAAGATTTAATTGTAGCTATGAGAACTTCAACACTTGTAGGGACCCTGAAGTTCGATGATGTTAGCATCAATTTAATGAATGAGGAGTTGTGACGCAAGTCAATTGTGGAAAACTAGGGAGGAGAAGCTATAGCTCTAGTTGATTGTGGTAGGAGAATTTATTGGGGCTGACAAGGGCGCTCAAGATTGAGAGGCTGATCAAAATCAAGGAGGGGCAAGCTCATTTGCGTTCATTGTGGTAAACCAGGGCACCTAAATAAAGAGTGTCGAGCCTAGAAGAAAAGACCAAAGGATCATAAACATGTCGGTAAAATCACAAGTCATCCAACACAAATGAAGGTGAGACTCTTGTTGTAGTCATATGTAATGATGTGCTATTTATTGTTTCCGTAGAGTATGCATGTTTATATACATTTAGCAGTAGCTTTCATTGGATCCTTGACTATGGGGCATCTCAACATGTAACCTCATGCAAAGATAGTTTTATTGCATAGAATCCTGGTGACTATGGTAAAGTGCATTTGGGGAACAATCATTTTTGCAGTATTGTTGGAGTGGGAGATGTCCAGATCAAGATGAAGGATGGACAAGATATATTTTGGAAACAAGTTAAGCATGTACTAGAAATTTGCATGAACTTAATATCTGTGGGACGACTGGATGATGAAGGCTATTTCACAAGCTTTGGAAAAGGAAGATGGAAAATTAGCAAAGTAGCATTGTTCGCGGCTAAAGGACCCAAGGCGGGAACATTATATACATTAAAGGTAACGATATGAAAATCATATTTGGTCATTGTCACAAAAGAAGGAAATTCATTAGACCTATGGCATAAGTGCTTGGGTCACATGAGCGAAAACAACTTAAAAACTCTCATTGGTAAAAATTTACTGGCAGGTTTGAAATCGTATAATCTTGATCTTTGTGAGAATTGTATATGTGGTAGACAAAGAAGGGTTTCATTCCTTAGAGGTGGCCATGATAGAAAGAAAAATTTGTTAGAATTGATACACACAAATGTTTTTGGGCCTATTAAATTTAAGTCATTAGGAGGAGCATCATATTTTGTAACATTTATAAATGATCCATTGAGGAAGGTTTGGGCCTACCCTATGAAAAGTAAATGTGAAGTGTTTGAAATATTTCAAAAATTCCATGTTGTCGTTAAAATAGAAACTAACAAATTGCTCAAGTGCTTGATAAGAGATAATGGTGGAGAATATTTCTCAAATGCATTCAAGGAATACTATAATAAGTTTGGCATAACAATTAATGCTACATTTAAAATGCAACCCAAAACTAGAAAAAATTAGTTGTTTTCCAATTCGATAAGAACGCGATATCAGGAGATTACGATATTTCTTTTCAATGAAATGAATTGCGTTGGATTCAGAGCAACGTGATATTAACTTTGGAGCTAGTTTCGATCCATTTCAAGCACTTTGAAATTTGAGCATTTTACTGATCCACCAGATCATTCCTCCCCCCTAGAAGCTTTTGGACCTCCAAAAGATCAATATCAATCAACAAATAGATCAGGGTACAACTCCCTCACCCTTTCAACCTCAATTCATTTAGCTTTGTCTGGGATTTTCACTTTGAGCTCTTCATGAACGTACATCACTTTCCCTAATTTTGGAGTCCTTGTCTTGCTGTTAACAATGACATCTTGCTGCAATTTCCCAAGATATCCATAACACAAAATTTCCCTTGAAGGAATCTAAACATTCCCTCTCGGGTCTTCAATCAAAGGAAACTTATGCAATTTCACATTCCTTTCACCTTGAACACTGTCGCCATGACAATGTCTAGCATGTCTAGCCTTGCAATTGGCTCGACTCTTTACCAAATGTGATTGCCATTGCCATGCTCCATCCTTCTTCAAAGCCAAAGCATTATGAAGCCCACAAGAATAATTTTTGGAACCAATGTCCTCTTTGTCAAATTGCTTTTGCATTTTCTTTTTGACCCTTGCATTCTCTAACATTGGCATCTTGTTCACACCAATGTTTAAGAATGATGCATCTTGTTGCAATTTCACTTCATTTTGTTTTTCTCTTTTTGGAGGCAACATGTTAGACGCACGAAACATCTTATCACGTGAATTAGAAACGTTAATGAAATATAATTTAAAATTTGATTCATATCCCTTAAAGGCTTCATTTTCAACATCATTGTGCTTGAACATTAACAATGCAAAATTCTGACTAGCATTAACAATTCTCTTCATTTGTCCAGCATTAACAAGAGACAGACTCAATTTCTTGCTATGTGCTCTAAAAATGTACTCAATCTCATTCTTGAACAAATGATATTTATTCTCATGGAGATGAAAAATAGCTCTCCTATTATAAATATATGGGCTTCCCAAAAGTATACCACATATATCAAGCAGAACTCTATCTGAGTTCAACCTCATTAAGAAAGTTTGCAGTGATTGCAAATCTAAGTATGCACTTTCTTGTCACCTACAATTTTGATTCTCACATTCCCAACTTAAAGGATAAGGTTTAGGATGAGGAATGGTTTCTAAATTCAACTCCTTGTCAATGTCTTTAGAGATAATATTTGCTTGTGAACCACTATAAAATAGAGTTTCTATTTTGGTATGTTTTGAAATGACACTAATATAGAAAAACTCTATTCTTGGTTTTTCATATTGAGTATCATTAAGACAATTTGAATAACTATTACTTGCAATGTCCTTACCATTCAAACCCATGGTCATGATCTTTGTTTCACCCTCTAAATCAAAACCTAAATCATGTTGTGTAGTTGCAGTTGTCTTTTCTTTCTCCTTGTTTTTAAACTTTTTGGGTCTCATATCAAGATGAAGTTTCCAACAATAATCTTCATCATGGCCCTCTTTAGAATAATGTTTGCATGTAAGTCTGTCTTTCTCCATCTTGATGGCAACATTCTTCTTTCCTTTTCCTTTGAACTTACCCTTTCCTTTTTCTCCAAGCTCAATGGTGTTCTCACTTTTCTCATCAAAAACATTTTTCCCTCTTGGTTCTAGATGTGTGGTTTGTACACAAAATTGATCTAAACTTGTAGGGTTAAACATGAGAATAGTGTGTCTTAAGTAACTATGCAAACCTCTAATGTATTTGAGCAAAGTGTCTTCAGATGATAAATCTACTAATTAGAGAACTTTTGAGGTCTAAAATGGACCTCCTAAGAAAAATGGACAACCAAAATAAACTTGATAAGAACTAATAGGATTCAAGATGATGATGTCAACCATGGGTGATGAAACACCATTTTTGGGGTATACAAGTAAAAAGATTAAAAAATAATAAAACAATAAAACTACTTTTTCAACTTATCTCCCTAATATTTTACTCAAATTTCAAGCAACAACACTCGTTGGATGCAAAATTGAATTCCCCATCCAAGGAGTACCCATGTTTCATACTTGCCATGGACCTTCCTACACGAAAAATGAGAAATACATGAAAAACATGATTGCAATCACTTTTTTCATGTATTTTTCATTTTTTGTGTAGCAAGGTCCATCGAAAGTATGCAACACGGGTAATCCTTGGATGAGGAAGCAAATTTTGCATCCAATGAGTGTTTCTGCTTGAAATTTTATTAAACCCATAGGGAGATAAGTTGAAAATATTAGTTGAAAAAATAATTTTTTTCTTTTTTCCCTCTAAAATTTGATGATGTACTCTAATATTATTTTATTATTTCCAATATTATTTTATAATTTCCTTAGGAGGCCCATTTTAGAGCTCATAATTCCCCTAATGCACCCAAAATCAATGCTCTCCTTCTAAACAGTTAGGTATAACTTTGGACACTTAGACCCTTTAATTGCCTAAAGTTTTTCCAATCCACGATATCTTTCTGCATGTATGTTAAAGGATAAAATTGTCTCCTTAATGCAACAACTAAAACATTCCAAGAAGATAAAACCTTACCATGTTTCTTCATGTCCTCTTGAGTTTTGGCTTCCCATCAAATAAGTGTTGCACTTTCCAACCTTAATGAAGCAAGTTGAATCTTGGTCTCATCATCCTTGATCCTTTGTATCCTACAATACACTTCAAGCTGACAAACCCAATTATCTAATTTCTCAGCTTTTACCTCTCCATTATACATAGGCAACTCAAACTTTATGTCAAGTTTTAAAAGTGGATTTTTACCATGTCCCTTTGGAGAATGTGGAGGTGTTTGTGAAGGGGTTGATGTAGAAGATGACGATGGTGAAGATGGCGGTGAGGATGGAGGTGAAGAGAAAGGTGGGGTTAAAGGTGGTTTTTCACCATTCTCTCCATTCCCTTTTGGAGGCTTGTCCCCATCTCCTCCATTTCCTTTTGGATTTTTATCTCCTTCTCCTTTTGGAGGATTGGATATCTCACCTTGCAACCTTGTATTCCTCTCTTCATAGAGAACTTTCACCATTTGTGTCATGTCAAAGAATGTATTTCTGAAATCCTTCTCATCCTCTGATACATTGTTAGGATCTCCTTCATGTGCCATGAATGGTGAGGTTTTTGGTGAAACTTAAGGTGAAATTTGTGGTGGAGATTGTGGCAAATTTTCTCTCCTTAACCTAACTTGAGGACTTGCTACCACAAGTTTTCCTTCTCCTCTTCTGAGATTCAACCTTGTAAGCATCAGGAAAAACTTGCAACAAAATTAAATCCTCAAAACAACCAAATAACCAAATAACTCTAGCTTTTATACCAAACTTATATGTATATGTAAACTTGAGAGTTTATGGTGAAAATTGCAAGTGAAATGTTCAGGGTTTTTAGTCAATTATATGTCAATTACATTAACACATAAACATGATTTTTAAACTCAGTTTTGCAAAAAAGAAGAAGAAGAAGACATAGTACCATAAAAACATACCCAAGAGAACGAATGATGAAGGAGTTCACCCCTCTCGGGCTACATCTCTTGGTCCAACTTCCAATGTTAGGCTTCTTTCGTTATGCTGAAAAATATGTGTTTACAATTTACAGTGCTTGATATGCAAAAACAATGTCTCCAATGACTCCAAAACAGTAAAAAAGCCCTAGTTGGGATCTTTTTGCACTCAAAAAGGTCGAAAATTGACTGAGTTATGCTCTAGAGAATTTTTTATGCTAATTGTCCTCCAAATCGCACCCACTTGCTATTTGTTCTACAATTTCAGACTTTTACGGCCATGTGGAGCGAAAAATTCACCTCGCGTCTATTTGGGTGCAACTTATCTCTTCCTTAAATTACCTATTTCATCCCACGAATTTTAAAAAATGCTACAAGTGGCACAATGGGTGTCATTGATTGTGGGCAGTTTGAACCGCTCCCACCAAGAATATTGACTCTGGGTTATGAACTGTGATCGGGTTAAGTGGTGTGGTTGGGTTTCATTTGCGCATCAACTAAGCCTTTAACCAAACCCTTTGCATAAACTATGGCCTCCGTCGTGGTTAGAACCATGGGTTAAAGTCATGGTTTCTGCCATCCCAACCACCATTTGAACCCGATGTAACATATGAACTATGGTCAGGTGGTATGGTTTCCAAGGTGGGTTTCTGTCGTAACTGCTAACCATAACCTCAACCATATACGCCATAGCATTAACTTGAACTTTGTTTACATGTGTCGTGTTTGAATTAAACATTGGTTTGATAATTGTTCTGAACTTTATTAACATGTAACTTAGGACTTTTGGTTATACAATATCATATGGTTCAGTGATATGAAATAACCTCTACCCAAACTTTGGTTATGTAATAAATATAGTTTGGGGTTAATATAACATATCAGTTGCGATTATTGCAAAATATTCACCATCTAAATGGGAGATAAGATCCCAATCTTGTGGATTGTGAATAGTAGAAAAAATATCTACAATTTTCATTTGCTTTTTGTCTTTTCTTTCTCTGCAAGTGTTGGCATAATGACCTTCTTTCCCACAAATAAAACAAACAAATTTTTTAGAAGGTTTTTCTCTTTTCCTAAATACTATCCTTCTTCCTTTGAATGATCTATTTGAAGGATAATATTTCTTTCTTCTTGGCATATATTTATCAGGCTTGCAAGAACAAGACTTTTTTGAAATTACTTTAGTTCTTTTCCTATGACACCCAAAATCACAGGTTTCTTTGAAGTTATTGCAGAATTTTGTACTAAAGTGCATTTGTTTCTTAAAGTTCTTCTTAGCTTTGCTTTCTGCAAAATTGTCACTATTAGCTGCTGGATAGCTGCAAAAGATTGGCCTTCCAAATTTACTTTGTGGTCCTTTATATACTGGTTGATCAGATCAGGAATTTTTCCTGGCATGGATGCTATGTAATATTGTAAATATGCAACATTGTGAGGATCATTTGCCTGATATAATAATTTTTGCATGACACAAAAATATTCGTGCAAATAATCAATATTACATAATCTCTGGGACAGAAACAATTGTGCATGATGAGATGAATCTTCTGGAACCATTCCAACAAATTCATGTTTCAAAGCATCAAATAGAGCCTTTAGAGGATCATCTTCATTTTCAACTATTTTATCCTTGTCATCTTCTGCCAACTTTTCCCACCATTGTTTTAATATACCAGTAAAAGACCAAATTATTTGAGTTACTATATCTGACCAATCTGCCTTTGTTTCAGCTTTTCTTTGTAATGCCCAAGCATGAACATTGTGCAACACAGCAATGACTTCATCATAGTCTAGACAATCAATATTTACCAATAATGAATTCCCATATCCTTTAGAAGTAGGATTGCCTAGTCTTACTGGTGTTGACTGGAGATTCTCAGTGTATTTACCAAAAGGACTGGTGGCTGATGCTTCATGAGCAGTAGTACCACTGGAATCTTTTTTTCCTTTATGTGGAAAGTAGAAGGATTCACTTCTATCTCTTTTTGAACTTGGTTCACCTTGTGCTTGTTCACCAGGGGTTCTCTGAGTAGAAGTTACTCCTGACATGGCCAAAATTGTAGGAGCAGATGATTGGCCATTTTGTTTTATCAAAGAAATAAGACTAACATAGTTCTTAGGTAACCTAAAGCTTTCTACATAAGGAAATTCAGCTAGTCTATTCTTCATCAATTCTGTCTTTCTTTAGCTAGACTGATTCCGTTCTGGATTTTCTCAAGTCTAAGTTTACCATATTCTCTACCCCTTTGAAGAGAATGTGATTTTGTTCATCAGGATTGGAAGAGAATTTTAACTTGAATTGGAGGCAGCTACTTCTTTGTAATGGGGAGAAGAAGCAGGAGCAGGAAGTGCATCTCTAAGATGATCCAAAGATTTAGAGATAATACCCATGTTAGATTCAATATCATTCAATCTCTGAGTATGTTCGTTTTGCATCCCCAAAACTTCATTATAACCTGTGTGCATCTTTTTGATATGCTCTTTGATTTCAAGAACATCTTTGGCAATATCATCTATGTTTTGTAACATACAAACTATTTGGTAGTTTGTGTAGTTATGCATCTTTTCTGAATTATTCTGTTCTGGATCTACCATATTTTTCATGTGTAACCACTGCATGTCATCTTTTACAGTTCCATTCTTAAAATTTCTTCTAGCATTTCCTGGTTCTAGATGTCTTTCACTGATTTTTGCAACTATTTCTTGCTGAGCTCTAGGTAATGACAGACTTTTTATTTCTGGAATGAATATCTCCTGTTTAGGAGAATCTGTAGGAGGTTCTGTCTGGAAAGTGGAAGATGCAGATGGAATACAAAACTGACAATCATCAGTTTTATGTGATGCAGGTCTTTTCGGAAGATTTCTGGAAGTTGAATGTCTTGCAGACAGGCTTCTAGGAATATTAACAGCTGTCTGGGATGGTTTTGAAATGACAGATTTATTATGAAGATCCCTACCCCCCAAAAATGAAGAACTTGAGAGGGAAGACATGGATCTCAAGAGGGATGGAGTAGTGAACTTGAGTCCAGAGGACCCATCAGGATGTTGGATGATAGATAACTGCTGGGGCTCTTTAGCTGTTTGCAGTTGAAGATATTTCTGTGAGAGTGGAGTATAAATACTATTCCACTCTTCAGGTAGAGTGCATTTTGCAAAACCAATTTGTAAGGGAGCAGTATTTCTAGGGCCAACAATCACTCCTTCTTTAAGAGCTCGGTCTTTCAATTTAGTATTGAGAGGAGGCATGGAAGTAGAAACAAATCTTAAACAAATAGAGGCATGCAACTGAGCTATTTGGGACTGAGGAGCAACATCAAAACCATAGAAATGTATATAGGCATTCAAGAATTCATTTATGTATGGACCTGTCAAGGAAACTTGATATCTGGGAATAACAGATGACCAGGCTGGTCCATTGTTTAATGGAATTTGGAAACCTCCTAATAGAGCATCAGAGAAATTGTTCATTCTTGTATCCAACACACAAGCTAAGCAGGAAGTGTTTAGACCAGGTCTCACTAATGGATTTATCCCAAATTGAACCATACCAATATGAACATATTTATAACCATTTTCTAATCCCCATTCAACATCATCTTTCTTTATCAGAGGAATTTGATATACTGACTGTCCAGTAGAGATTGGAATATTAACTGAAGTAAATCTGAACAATTGAGCTGCTTTAAACTGAAACACATGCATCTTATATAACTTATCAACATCTATCTCTGGCAGTGTCCAATTAGGTTGTGCCTCAAATTCTTGCACAAGAACTTTTTCAGCATATAGAGTATCATTTTCTTGATATCTATTCAAATACTTAGAGAGAAATGACCATCTATTCTTATGAGCTAATTTTCTGTCTTCGGGTTTCTGAATGAATTCATTCATAGAACCAGCCATTGAGAATTAATAAAAGTATGCACTTGATTAGAGGAGAAGAAGTCTTTGTACTCTAGGAAAGAAAACACGGCAGTCCTTCGCCTTCACAACTCTCAACCAAAGCTTTACCGCCAACTCCAACTCATAAACAAATACAGGAACTAATACTCTCTTAATGGGAAACCAGACAAGATAATTGCTTGGACAAAGAACCAAATGGCTCTGATACCAATTTTAACAATACTCAGATTAACTCAGATCTAGATTGAAATCACAGCTCAAAACATAAGGATCATAATCATTCAGATTCTTCTCATATAATATATTACAGACTTTAGAGACAAATTTCCGTGATGCAAGCAAATCGAGAAAACTTCTCGCAGATGCAGAGCAGGGAAACAAAGCTCAGACTCAAGACACAGACTCTAAAATTTCCGAATACCAAATGAACTTACAATGCTAGTATTTATAATATCCTAGCAAGTCATCCGGTTAAAACTTTTACCGGGAACTTGGAATCAAAAGACAAAATTTCGGCTAGAACATCATGCAAGACGTCTATCATGAAAGGACTATGTACACAAAAGTAATGAATAGTTCTAAAGATTCGGGCAAGTGGGGACAGCCACTTGTTATCTCGTCCCTTGGAGGCTAGGCCATATGGGGACCGAATCTGACACAATATAATTAGTACAATGATGGCCGGAATCTAGGACATCGACTCTTTTATAAAGTAAATACACAGTGGATATTTTTATTTGGCTTAAACCCCACGAAAACCAAAAGTAGAATATGTACAGATTAAAGTAAGATATGAAAGGATTTCATATGAGTGATCCTTACTATCAATCACTGTTAGCTTTGTCTTCAAAATCATGTTCATGATCATGATGCCTCTCATTTTCATTTGGTTGTATCAAAACATCTATGTCAGGAGCAAGTGCTTCGTATGGGACTGACTCATCCAACGAAACTGGAGCATATATATATATATATATATATATGTGTGTGTGTGTGTGTGAGAGAGAGAGAGAGCCAGGGTTAAACCCAGGCCCCTGCTTACTCGCCATGTATCATGGTTGGGTGGACTAGGGACTAGGGGTTAACCCTGGTCCTGACCCCCACTATGCAATATATTAAAATTTAAATAGGACCCAAAGTCATTATATAACAAGGAACACGATAGGAAGGGCGATGGAGAGCCTTGTTTTCGGATAGGAGGTCATGCATTTGAATCCTATGGAGGTAGTTCGGCCTTCCACCAAAATTTTACATGGCCAAGAGGAGGCAACGTGGGAGCAACCAATTGGCCCACATGGCTCTCCCTCTTTGGTCCAACAAAACAACTAATGAACCAATAAAAACACACCAGCTAGGGACCAATCACAATGAGACAAGTGGAAATAAACCATTGGCCCAAATAAACATAGTCACTTGCACAGTAAGATTCCCAGTCAACATACAGACTGCTGACTGGGTGTACTTGCAACCCAAAAACCAAAAATTTTAGTTTTTCCAATTCGATCAAAATGCGATATCAAGAGCATACGATATCGATTTTGAGTGAAACAAATTGTGTTGGATTCAAGGAAACGAGATCTTCGCTTTGGCGTCAGTATCGAGCCATTTCAAGCACTTTGAAATTTGAGCATATCACTGATCCACTAGATCACCTGGCTACATCTAGGTCAGTTCTTTGGAATCCAATGATCGAGAGCTCATTGCCATGAGCAAAAGACATACCTGCCAAACATCTAAATTATAGAGGAATTAATAGTAGCATTGTAAGTTAACAAACAAATTTCTAAACATAAATATTAAAAGACAAAAAAAGATAGACTGAGTCACCTAGAAAATGGAGGAGGAACCTCATGTAGTCTTCACCCAAGAATTTATTGTTGACATGCAGAAAATTCAGCAGAGCAGTGAACGCTAGGGACTGGAAAAGGAGCAGGAGCAAGCTCGATGTCGTCCGCAACAAGCAAGGGAAAGAATTTCGGGTATGGTAGCCAATCTTCGCATCAAATCTACAGGGTGAAATTATATCAAAATTCAATCCAAAGGTGACTAAAACCACTAGCAAGCATCTAAAAATGGACGATGGAAGGAGGAAAATCCTACCCGAAGGTTTGGAAGGGAGTACTAGTTGCAGACCCTGGTTCACTGGGACAACTCAAAACCAAATAACTCTTGTGCGGCGACGAAGGATGGCTTTTAGTTACCTCAACAGAACTCATTGAATCCATACCATCAATTCTAGGATACCGTCCAGGGTCGTTGATTTTCCTGACATGTCTAAACTCCATAATGACATATGGACACACACCATCACATCTGGAAAGTTTTATTCTAAACTTGGGCAAGTTATATTAGGGTAACCTCACCTGGGTAGGGTGTATGGGTGCCGATTGTAAACCACACGACAATAAATTAAGTCCAGGTGCCAATGTATAAGTCCCATACAGTAAATTTTAGCTCAATAATAAGATTGAAACTGTATAGAGAAAATATATCTAATGTATATATGTATTACAAACTTGGATAGCATTGACCTAATATTAAGATTGAAACTATATAGAGAAAATATATCTAATGTATATATGTATTACAAACTTGGATAGCATTGACCTAATATTATATGCACAACAAAACCTCAATGTTATAGCGAGAATTGTTGCTTAGATTATAACAAGTATGTTCTGAATAAATAATAAGAAGGATAAATGGGATAAAAGTATAGTAGGATTAGATAAACAATATTTTTTTTATTCTCTAGCAATAACACAATTGACTAAAGTTATGTAAGGTAATTTTTTTATTTTTATTTTTTGTCATGGTAGATTTCATAAGCTACTACCATATTTGTTGCTTATTTACCTAAACTTTTTGGATAGTTTTGCATATATTATTGTTTATGTTAAATGAAGTTTTTAAATGTTTATGGGATGAATACCCTAATATGTATTTGGGATATTTTGACTCTTGTTAGTTTCTCTTTTGGAAGTGGAATAGTTAGCAAAATAACTAAATATGTAACTGGTTTTTTTTCCTTAATAAAAATAGTGAAATTTCTCTAATTTCAAGTTTACTACTCATGAAAGGGAATTTAATTAGAGTAAATTATATAGGGCACATGCATAATAGTGATCTATTTTGCCAAATCTAAATTTATTATATTATAGATTTACTATTTAAAGGAAGGTTAAATGATTTTATATCAGCAATAATTACATTATTTTAATTAAATTTTAAAATTTTAATTTTAATTAAAATAAAATAAAAATATATGTATTTTAATTTTAATTTTAATAATTATTAAAAAATATTAAACTTAAATTATAAGATTTAACTGTATTAACGAAATTTAAGATTTATCATATGTGCCAATAGATAAAATATGAAAATAAAAAAGTATAAAGGAAATTTAATTTAGTAGTAAATTATTTCAAATTCATATATATATATATATATATATATATATATATATATATATATATATATATATATATATATATATATATGTTTTATTTAAAAATAAATTTGGAATCTAGTTTAGAACATTCATATCTCTTCAAAATTACCAGTATTTGTTGAGGGTTTCAGATTGAGTTGAGGGTTTGAGATTAAGCATGTAGGCTCAATCTAATCTCTCAAGTGATTATCTGTGCAAGAAACACCATTTTTGTTACTGAGTTGGTAAAAGGAAATGAATCTCTTAAACTGCTGGTAAAGTGTCTAATAATAGAAGTTGGTTACTTGGGAACAGTTAGAGGACAGTTACCTAACCTCCAGGGATAAAAAGAAATCCCAGGGGAGGGTTAGGGGTTCTGTGTTTTTTCTCTGGAAAGAGTAAGGTGAAGTAATCTCTAGAGCGGTGGAAAAGGACAGTTGAGAATAGCTTCTGCAACCTTGTATCCAGATTGTCTGTCTGTGGCTGGATTGGCCGTCCAGAGGTCACAACAGGATTCCACTGTTCCCGTGGTGCCGACTGAAATTCTGGAGCTAGGGGGCAAGCGGAGGACGTGATTGCCTCCCTTGATTGGTTGGGAGGACCACAGTTTTTAGAGTAACAGTTTCCTATAGATAAGTACTCTAGAAAGACTTAAATTTAAATGATAGGAAATAAAATAAGACAGTTTAGACTGCTATATTTTACTAAATGTTACAGGGAATATTCTGTGTCAGTAGAGACTTCTATATGAATGTGTTATGAGTTAGGAATTAATGTATGACAGAATAGACTGCAAGGTTTATTTCATTATGCTACAGTAAATAATTTGTGCTAACTTCGATTACAATGATACTATAAATTCATACTCTAGGGATACTGAGACAGAATAGATTATCATAATATGAAGTTTATGCAGCAGTAGTTACTGTGTAATAAAAGTAGAATATATATAAAGTCAGACATTAGAAGCTTGCATGTGGATTAAACTTCTGTTTAAATCGACTCTTGAATGATTTATGTACAGGGAACCCAATACCCTAGAATTAAATAAAAAGCTCCTCAAGGTACAATAATCATTTTTGGAATAGTTAATTGTATATGTATGTTGTGAATTCTAGATCAAAATTAGGGAATGGGATTATTAAACTTATAAATACTTGCAAAAAGTGATGGACGTAAATAAGCATAGAGCATCAAACCTACTTGGGCAAGATCAAGAAACCCCTCACCGAACTTGTGAAACAGGGTTTGGGATAAACCCTCCCTGTTCCTGTTCGTTCACCAGAAACTATACGCGGCCCAGTATGGCGGCCGGTGCCAAGAAAAGTGGGGAAGCTGATTTAACAAGATGTCGAAAGAATGAAGAAGAGTGAGTTAGGTTGTTAAAGACCCAGAATGCTGCAACAGGAACATGCATCGTTAAAACGAGGTTCGGATAGCCGACTAATGATGAACAGTAAAACGAAATGCTCTTACAGGTATTACTAATACCAAATACAACCTTAACGGGGAAATAAAACATTCGACCTGTTAAAATCTTAAACGCATCTAGTTTGTCTGCAAAGAAATAAACATTGAAATTTAACTGTGACAGAAAGATAAACCCCAGGGAGGAGGGGCGATAATAATAATAATTTCATATCTGTTATCACAATGTATACATTTCCAAAGAAGTCAAACCAGGAAGTATGCTGCTCTTTAAATAGAAATGTTTAATCAACGGTTACAGGAAGCAATTAAATGTTCGAAGGCAAGGAAAATTACGCATTTCATTATTCCTGTAACAAAATCTTTCACCCTGCATTCTCAAATTACGCCGAGGGTTTAAGCTAACCTATGTCTAGATAAAACCTAGAATTAAAACCCAGAAACCCAAATGAATCTTTAGCCGAAGCGCACGCCACAACTTCATGCAAATTGTGAGCGACGGAGTACCTGTACATTGCGCGAATAGACAAGTCAGTCGCCAGAGAATTTGGTAGGACCTTGTTCTGTTCAAAGAAGTTTAAACTGTTCTTCTCACCTGCAAGAAGCCAAGCGGAAGATTATTAGAGGAGAACCCTGTGAAATCAGAAAAACAATACATGTAGAAGGGTTGTTCACCGAAACGCACCAGATATGAAAGAATAAACCCATGTAACCTTCCATCTACAGGTAAGGAAAGCGAAGGATTAGCGAGACATCAGCCGAACTCATCATTTTTCTTTTTAAGCAAAAATTTTAGAAACTTAAACCAAAACTCAGGGCGTACATACCTGCAAGGGAATAAGCAAGTTTTCTCTAGAGCCGAGAGGCGAGTTGAAGCGTTGGCTCGCGCGGTGTTTGACAAGGGCAAACCCTGTAAAACGAAAATCTTCTCCAGAGGCTCTGTTTGACATTCAGAAGAACGTTAGGAATACTTATAGCACTGCAACTGAAGATTTAACAAGGGAATGACTGCAGATTGCGCACCTCCTGGACTAAGTCGGCCATGCAAACTGTAGCGCGCCGAGAACTAGCAGAGCGCCAGGGAAAATGACAGACTGGAGAGACGAAGTCGGCAAACAGATTACCTTCGGCGCTTTTCCCTCGAAAAATCTGCGGTTATCAAGATGGGATTACGTGGCAGTGTTATCCGCACCGATTCATTGTACCGACGAAGGTCTGGAGGGTGATATCTGTGCACCGGACAGTAGGTTGTTGTGCCAATTGGCGGGGCATTGAATTCCCATTGGAATATGGAGATTATGTATAGAAATTGTGCATGCATGTGAGGTCTTATCCGACAGATTAAACCAAGATCTATGTTGATCGAATAATCAAACAAGCGTTGCAAGGACACTACGATTAATGTCGTATATTAATATGAATCAATACCAAACGAACTTACCATATGAACCACCTTTGATTATGTGCATAGTAAACGAATTGCAAAGTTAAGTTATGTACAGTTGTATGAATCATTATAGTTAAGTCAAATGCGATAACCTTGGTATACATGTTATCCGTAATAAAGAGAAATACGGTCTTGATAAGTGTTGTTGATATATCTCATATGGTTTGGATACGTATGAGTAAAGTGCCACACTATACAGTAATTATTTGTATTAATGCTGTGATGTTTTGGCTATATATATATATATATATGTTACAATTTGAATGTTAATTTGAATATTGTAATTGTTATTTGTGTTATTAAAAAAAAAAAAATTATCTTCTGTGCAATGGTAAAAACTGTAGTAAATGTCGTATGTGGTTGTGACAAGTGGTATCAGAGCCCAGGTTACTACACTGGTAACCTAAGGGTCTACTAACAAAGTTGTGTATGTATTAGTGCACTGGGCAGAAACAGAAGATATGACAGAGGATACAGCATCTCAATTACCACCTGAAGAACTTCAAGGTCCAGCAGTTATGAACCCAGAAATGTGGGTTCAACTAACGGTGGAACAGCACCAGAAAACAAGTCAACTGCTGGAATCACAGCAACAACAAACTGCCTTTCTGCTAAATACAGTACATCAGTTACAAGAGGAGATGTTAAGAGTCCGAAAAGACAATGAAAAGTTGTTGCAGGATCAGGAAAAGATTCTAAAGAGTATATCGGATAAACAAAATCAGGAAATGCGACAACCCAGTGCAGAAAGGGAAGTATCAACATAAGCAGAGGACCAGCAAACCAGAAACAACACCACTGGGAAAAATGGATAAGAGTTCCTCTCACAGAAGCAAAAACCATAATAATAATGAAGCAGAATCAGAAAATCTGTCTGATCAAAAGGATCATAAGAGGCAGAAAACTGAACTGCAGGGGGAGTTTCGTAAGATTAAGCCACCAATGTTTGATGGCGAGGCAGAAGAAGCAGCTGAAGCATGGTTGATTAACATTAATAAATATTTTCAGGTATATGAGTACAACAGCAATCTGAAGGACAGATTGGCTATATACCAGTTACGAGAGAAGGCCACCTTGTGGTGGGAGGAGGTGAAAAAATGTTGGCAGCATTAATGAACAAGACATCACGTGGGAATTATTCCAACAGTATTTCAAAGATAAATATTTAACGGAAAGATTTTATAATGACAAAGCCAAGGAATTCCATGATCTTCGGCTAGGCCAAATGACCATGGATGAATACGTCACGAAATTTACTTCCCTGCTTCGCTATGTACCTTACCTCAGAGAGGAAAAAGCCAAAGTACAGAGATTTCTGAGTAGTTTGCCTGCTCCCATGAGGGAGAGAATAGAGTTCGTTAACCCCCAAACGATGGATGAAGCTGTCAGGAAAGCACGCATGTGTTACCAACAGTATAAGATGAAAGCTGATGGTGGGAAAAGTTGGCAGCCCAAGAAAAATCAAAAGAATGCCTCTACTTTCAGAAGCAGCAAAAGCAACCACTTTAAAGGGGTAGTACGGAACGCTGGCAGCAAACAGTTTAACAGGAACCATCAAAGGATCAAGTGGCCAGCTGAGGAAAAACTCACTGAAGCATCAAGCAAACCTGAGCAAGGGCAGAATTCTAAACCTCCCCTACAGTGTTGGGGCTGCGGGGAAGCACACTACTATAAGAACTGTCCACAACGAAAAAAGAATGAAACGGTGGCCAACTTACAGGAGGCATCTACAGTGGGGGACGTAGCGCGAAATATACCACGTATAAACGCAGCCTTGGAGGATCGACAGGCTGACTTCCAACCCACAATGATTGAACTGGAAGGTACTATGCTATCTAAACCTGTCTCGATTTTAGTAGATCCAGGAGTTAGTTTAAGTTATGTAAGTCCTAAACTAGTGGAGATGTGTAAGCTAAAAGAACAGAAATTTAAAAATTCCTGGTTAGTTCAATTAGCCACCGGAGCAAAACGCAAAGTGACAGCAAAGATTGCTGATTGCATACTGGAAGTAGCAGAACAACAGTTGCAGGTAGACTTAAATGTTCTGCCATTGGGATCGTATGATGTGTTATTAGGAATGGATTGGCTAGAAAAGCATTGGACCTTAGTGGACTGCAAGGAAAAGACAATTTATTATAGAGCGTTAGATGGTACGCATAAGGAAATTAAAGGAATTAAGAAGCCT
Source organism: Pinus albicaulis (assembly GCA_034641835.2). Taxonomy (NCBI): domain Eukaryota; kingdom Viridiplantae; phylum Streptophyta; class Pinopsida; order Pinales; family Pinaceae; genus Pinus; species Pinus albicaulis. The sequence continues at coordinate 1,519,124,341 of CM076578.1, read as the reverse complement.
GTGCAATTACGCCCCATAACAGCGTCTCAGATGAGCAAGTGTATTCGAAAAGGATGTCAGATGTACGCAATTCAAGTAGGTTATGCTGACTCTAAGGGAGAGATTGCAGAAATAAAAGACATTCCTGTAGTACAGGAATTTCTGGATGTATTTCCAGAAAACATTCCAGGGTTGCCACGTAAAAGAGATATTGATTTCACTATTGAATTACAACCTGGGGCCTCTCCTGTGTCAAGGGCACCTTACAGAATGAGTATACCAGAGTTAACAGAGTTAAAAATGCAGTTGCAGGAATTGTTAGATAAAGGCTATATCCGCCCAAGCGTGTCACCTTGGGGTGCACCAGTCCTCTTTGTTAAGAAGAAGGATGGAACTTTGCATATGTGTATGGACTACCGACAACTCAACAAGCTAACAGTTAAGAATAGATACCCTCTACCCAGAATCGACGATTTATTTGATCAGGTGAGAGGTGCCAAAGTGTTCTCTAAAATAGATTTGAGGTCTGGATACCATCAGATTCGAATCAAGGATGAAGATGTTTGCAAAACAACATTCCGCACCAGATATGGGCATTATGAATTTGTGGTATTACCCTTCGGATTGACAAATGCACCAGCAACCTTTATGAGGTTGATGAATGGCATTTTCCATCAGTTTTTAGATCACTTTGTACTGGTCTTCATAGACGATATATTAATTTACTCAAAGAGTGAGGAGGAACATAAGGAACATCTGAGAATAGTATTGGAAATACTGAGGAAGCATCAGTTGTACGCTAAATTCAGCAAGTGCAATTTCTTTAAGTCAGAAATCCAGTATTTGGGCCATGTTGTGACAGTTGAAGGGATAGCGGTGGACCCTGAAAAGATTAAAACCATCATGGAATGGAGAGTACCGCAGAATGTGGCAGATATCAGATCATTTATGGGTCTGGCAGGATATTATAGGCGGTTTATTGAAGGGTTTTCTAAGATTGCCTATCCTATTACATCCTTACAAAAGAAGGGCAAACCTTTCAAATGGACGGATGAATGCCAGAATAGCTTTGAGAAACTGAAACAGCTTTTAACCACAGCACCAGTATTGAAGGTTGCTGACCCCAGCAAAGACTATGTGGTGTGTACTGATGCCAGCAAGGAGGGAGTTGGTGCAGTATTAACACAGGAAGGCAAGGTAATAGCCTATGAGTCCAAAAAGTTGAGAGAACATGAACAAAAGTACTCTGCCTATGATCTTGAACTCACAGCGGTAGTGCATGCTCTCCGAGTGTGGAGACATTATCTACTGGGAAAAAGGTTTGTGCACAAAACAGACCATAGCAGTTTGACTAACTATTTCAAACAAGCAGATTTAAACTCCAGGCAAGCAAGGTGGAATGCCTTTTTGAGCGAGTTTGACATGGACATACAACATGTTAAAGGAAAAGAAAACTGAGTTGCAGATGCCTTGAGTAGGAAATTGCATGGGATTTATGCAATGTACTGTAGCCAACCTGTGAGCCAGCTGTCAGAACAAATAAGGGAGGAAGTGTGAAAGGACCCAGAATACCAATTTTTATGGCAGCAAATGGGAGATGATAAAGAGAAAGGCAAGCCATCTGAGTATGGTAGCAACGAAGAACAAATGTTAACTTTTCGCGGGAGAATCTATGTCCCTAACCATGCAAGCCTCCAAGAGTTAATCCTGGACGAGTACCATCGCAGCAACTATGCTGGCCATCCCGGTTACCAAAAGATGCTTACGGAAATTAGGAAGATATATTATTGGCCAGGTATGCGCAAAAGCATTGCGGAATATTTAAGCAAGTGTTTAGAATGCCAACAGGTTAAAGTGGAGCATCAGCACCCAGCAGGACTGTTATAGCCCATACCCATACCGGAATGGAAATGGGAAGTGATCTCTTTAGACTTCATTACAAGCTTACCTCGAACAAGGAAGCAGAATGATTCAATCATGGTGGTGGTGGACAGATTAATTAAATCTGCTCATTTCATACCTGTGAAATCCACTTACAAAACCGTGCAGATTGCAGACATATTTATGAGGGAAATCTTTAGGTTGCATGGTATACCTAAGACGGTGATTTCAGATCGGGATGTTAAGTTTACCTCCGCATTTTGGAAAACCCTGTTTTCGGGTTTGGGTACTCAGATACACTTCAGCACCGCTTATCACCCTCAAACTGATGGGCAGACGGAACGGGTGAACCAAGTTTTGGAGGATATGTTGTGCATGTACGTAATGCGGCAGCCAACTAAGTGGGAAGATTATCTGCACTTGGTGGAGTTTGCATATAATAAAAGATATCAGGAGTCTTTAAAGATGAGCCCCTTTGAAGCGTTATATGGACGACAATGTCATACACCAATTAACTGGAGCAGTCCGGAGACGAAATTAATGTTGGGACCAGAAATGTTGGCTGAGCTGGAAGCTGAGGTAAAAAGAATAAGGCAAAATTTGAAGGCCGCGCAGGACCGACAGAAGATCTTTGCAGATAAGAAGAGGTCTTATCGCGAATTCGGAGTAGGTGACCACGTGTATGTCAGGATTAAGCCTAAAAGAAGTACCTTAAGGTGGACTTCTTGCGCCAAGTTAGCTCCTCGTTACTGCGAACCCTTCCAAATTCTGGAAAGGGTGGGACCAGTAGCCTATAGACTGGCTTTGCCTAGTCACATTAAAGTGCACAATGTGTTCCATGTATCTTTGTTAAAGCGATATATGCACGATGAAAAACATGTAATACAATGGAAAAACATTCAGGTAGGAAGAAAGAAAGGAAATAAAATCCTAGCTGAAGTTGGAAACAAATCTGAATTACTAATTGATAATCATGTTGCTACTTTTCAGGTAGAACCGGACGGAAAATTTCTGGTAGAGCCGCTACGCATACTTGATCGTAGGGAAATCGAACTCCGAAAAATAATAATTACCCAGGTGAAAGTGCAATGGAAGCACTTTGGACCTGACGAGGCTACCTGGGAAGATGAAAAGTTTGTACGGGAAGCATACCTGAAGCTCTTTGTAAGCTTGGAATGAAACACCGAGGACGGTGTTACTTTCAGGGGAGGAAGATGTGACAGCCTCATTTAGAGCTAATTAGCATGAATTTAGTTAAAAGACAATTTATTTATTTTAATATATGTTTACTTTTATTTTGTAAAAGAAACTCAACAAGAAACACCATTTTTGTTACTGAGTTGGAAAAAGGAAATGAATCTCTTAAACTGCTGCTAAAGTGTCTAAGAATAGAAGTTGGTTACTTGGGAACAGTTAGAGGACACTTACCTAACCTCCAGAGATAAAAATAAATCCCAGGGGAAGGTTAAGGGTTCTGTGTTTTTTCTCTGGAAAGAGTAAGGTGAAGTATTCTCTAGAGCTGTGGGAAAGGACAGTTGAGAATAGCTTCTGAAACCTTGTATCCAGATTGTCTGTCTGTGGCTAGATTGGCCATCCAGAGGCCACAACAGGATTCCACTGTTCCCATGGTGCCGACTGAAGTTCTGGAGCTAGGGGGCAAGCGGAGGACGTGATTGCCTCCCTTGAATGGTTGGGAGGACCACAGTTTTTAGAGCAACAGTTCCTACAGATAAGTACTCTAGAAAGATTTAATTTAAATGATAGGAAATAAAATAAGACAGTTTAGACTGTTATACTTTTACTAAATGTTACAGGGAATATTCTGTGACAGTAGAGACTGCTATATGAATGCGTTATGAGTTAGGAATTAATGTGTGACAGAATAGACTGCAAGGTTTATTTCATTATGCTATAGTAAATAGTTTGTGCCAACTTCGATTACAATGATATTATAAATTCCTATTCTAGGGATACTGAGACAGAATAGATTATTATAATATGAAGTTTATGCAGCAGTAGTTACTGTGTAATAAAAGTAGAATATATATAAAGTCAGACATTAGAAGCTTGCATGTGGATTAAACTTCTGTTTAAATCGACTCTTGAATGATTTATGTACAGGGAACCCAATACCCTAGAATTAAATAAAAAGCTCCTCAAGGTACAATAATCATTTCTGGAATAGTTAACTGTATATGTATGTTGTGAATTCTAGATCAAAATTAGGGAATGGGATTATTAAACTTATAAATACTTGCAAAAAGTGATGGACGTAAATAAGCATAGAGCATCAAACCTACTTGGGCAAGATCAAGAAACCCCTCACCGAACTTGTGAAACAGGGTTTGGGATAAACCCTACCTATTCATGTTCGTTCACCAGAAACTATACGCGGCCCAGTATGGAGGCCGGTGCCAAGAAAAGTGGGGAAGTTGATTTAACAAGATGTCGAAAGAATGAAGAAGAGTGAGTTAGGTTGTTAAAGACCCAGAACGCTGCAACAGGAACATGCATCGTTAAAACAAGGTTCGGATAGCCGACTAATGATGAACAGTAAAACGAAATGCTCATACAGGTATTACTAATACCAAATACAACCTTAACGGGAAAATAAAACATTCGACCTGTTAAAATCTTAAACGCATCTAGTTTGTCTGCAAAGAAATAAACAGTGAAATTTAACTGTGACAGAAAGATAAACCCCAGGGAGGAGGGGCGATAATAATAATAATTTCATATCTGTTATCACAATGTATACATTTCCAAAGAAGTCAAACCAGGAAGTATGCTGCTCTTTAAATAGAAATGTTTAATCAACGGTTACAGGAAGCAATTAAATGTTCGAAGGCAAGGAAAATTACGCATTACATTATTCCTGTAACAAAATCTTTCACCCCGCATTCTCAAATTACGCCGGGGGTTTAAGCTAACCTATGTCTAGATAAAACCTAGAATTAAAACCCAGAAACCCAAATGAATCTTTAGCCGAAGCGCACGCCACAACTTCATGCAAATTGTGAGCGGCGGAGTACCTGTACATTGCGCGAATAGACAAGTCAGTCGCCAGAGAATTTGGTAGGACCTTGTTCTGTTCAAAGAAGTTTAACCTGTTCTCACTTGCAAGAAGCCAAGCGGAAGATTCTTAGAGGAGAACCCTGTGAAATCAGACAAACAATACATGTAGAAGGGTTGTTCACCAAAACACACCAGATATGAAAGAATAAACCCATGTAACCTTCCATCTACAGGTAAGGAAAGCGAAGGATTAGCGAGACATCAGCTGAACTCATCAGTTTTCTTTTTAAGCAAAAACTTTAGAAACTTAAACCAAAACTCAGGGCGTACATACCTGCAAGGGAATAAGCAAGTTTTCTCTAGAGCCGAGAGGCGAGTTGAAGCGTTGGCTCGCGCGGTGTTTGACAAGGGCAAACCCTGTAAAATGAAAATCTTCTCCGGAGGCTCTGTTTGACATTCAGAAGAACGTTAGGAATACTTATAGCACTGCAACTGAAGATTTAACAAGGGAATGACTGCAGATTGCGCACCTCTTGGACTAAGTCGGCCATGCAAACTGTAGCGCGCCGAGAACTAGCAGAGCGCCAGGGCAAATGATAGACTGGAGAGACGAAGTCAGCAAACAGATTACCTTCGGCACTTTTCCCTCGAAAAATCTGCGGTTATCAAGATGGGATTACGCGGCAGTGTTATCCGCACCAATTCATTGTACCAACGAAGATCTGGAGGGTGATATCTGTGCACCGGACAGTAGGTTGTTGTGCCAATTGGCGGGGCATTGAATTCCCATTGGAATATGGAGATTATGTATATAAATTGCACATGCATGTGAGGTCTTATCCGGCAGATTAAACCAAGATCTATGTTGATCGAATAATCAAACAAGCGTTGCAAGGACACTACGATTAATGTCGTATATTAATATGAGTCAATACCAAACGAACTTACCATATGAACCACCTTTGATTATGTGCATAGTAAACGAATTGCAAAGTTAAGTTATGTACAGTTGTATGAATCATTATAGTTAAGTCAAATGTGATAACCTTAGTATACATGTTATCCGTAATAAAGAGAAATACGGTCTTGATAAGTGTTGTTGATATATCTCATATGGTTTGGATACGTATGAGTAAAGCGCCACACTATACAGTAATTATTTGTATTAATGCTGTGATGTTTTGGCTATATATATATATATATATATATATATATATATATATATATATATATATATATATATATATATATATATGTTACAATTTGAATGTTAATTTGAATATTGTAATTGTTATTTGTGTTATTATAAAAAAAAAAAATTATCTTCTGTGCAATGGTAAAAACTGTAGTAAATGTCGTATGTGGTTGTGACATTATCCTATGATACAAAAATTTCAGTCTTATTCTAGCTAAACTTTTTCCAAAAAACTACTAAGATCCAAATACTTTTACATTCAATTTTCCAATTTTGATTGGCTTCTACTTTGCTTTCTATTGTATCCAATGAATCACCCTTCAATGAGTTGGCCTTGTTGTGTTTAATTTCTTCCTTATTTGCCTAATGTGCCCGAGAAGTTATTTTTCCAATTGTTTTCCTTAGAAGTTATTTTGTCGTAATTGAATCTGAAGGATCTTCATACACATCTCCTAATTGGTTTTTTTTTTTTTTTTTCCCTTTGGTGAATCTTTTTATATTTTATATTGTAAATATAAATTAAAATATATATATTTTGATTTATTTAATAACAATTTATTTTATTTTAATAAATATTTATTATGTAAAATGATGATAATATTAATGATGGTGATGGTGGTTAATACCAAATTTAATTTATTAGAATTTAAAAAAAAAGGCTTTACTCGTTTACTTAAAAAAATTTCTTTTATGTTTATAATCCTTAAATTATTACAATTTTAATAAATTAAAAGGTAAAGAATCTAATATTGTAATTTGAGATTTTGAAATTGAATTTAATATGAATATAAGAAATAAATTTTTAATTTATTTTGAGGGATTAAGAATGGCAATTAATGCTATATTTAATTTTAATTTCTATAAAAACATCTTAAGCTTTTATTAAATGTATTATTATACCAAATAAAAAAGTAAAAAAATTAACCACACTTTATATCCACTCCACAACCCAAACTTAAATACTTCACTTAATGAATAGTATATATATTTAAATTTATGTGTTAAAAATCAAAGTTTTAAATCTTAAGAAAATGTAAAAATATTTATTTAAATAAAAAATATTTTAAAATTAAACTAAATAATATATTATATCAAATTATATATATATGTGTGGGGCTTCACATTGCCATTCAAAAAATGAAAAAGATAAAAATAATATATAAACACAATGCGTCTCATTGCCATTCAATGAAGAAAAAATAAAATATAAACACATTGCTTCACATTGTCATTCAATGAATTAAAATTTTAGTAGTTCACTTATATATATATATATGTATGGGGTAAAGAATGACTTCACATTCTTAATTAGTCAAAACTTTCAATACTTCATTTAATAAATAGTTTATATAATTTATTTAAAGAATAGTTTGTATAAATTTTTTTATTTAATAATTTATATTTATATTTCAAAAATTTATTTTTTTATTTATAAAAAATATTATTTTAAAAAGATATAGTTTAATTTATAGACAAAATAGATTTTTTATCGAAATTTGGCTATACAATTTTAAAATGAATATTATTTTTGTGTTGTTTAAAATATATTTTTGAATGTATAAATAAATTCAAGATCCTCAAAAACTAGAAACGCTCCAATTCCTTTATAAATTAGATTACAACTTTTAAAACTAAATTAAACCATATATTATATTAAATTATATTAAACTAATTATCCCAAATTATTCATATTTATTTATAAAAAATATTATTTTAAAAAAAATATAGTTTAATTTATAGATGAAATAGATTTTTTCATAGAAATTTAACTATACAATTTTAAGATGAATATTATTTTTGTGTTGTTTGAAATACATTTTTGAATATATAAATAAATTCAAGACCCTCAAAAACTAGAAACACTCCAATTCTTTTATAAATTAGATTACACTTTTTAAAACTAAATTAAATCATATATTATATTAAACTAATTATCTCAAATTATTCATATCTCATTTATAAAATATCAAAACAACAAAACATTCCTTTAGCCAAAGTTTCAATACTCCACTAAAATGAATAAATAACTGATATTTAAACCTATTTGTAAAAAATAATTTATATTTAAATATATTTATAAAAGACAAAACATTTCAAAAATTTAATTAACATAAAGCATCTAACAATCTCACTAATAATTATGTCACCTAAATCTTAAAAAACCCTAAAAATTATACAGTACTACTACAACGGATTTTGTCCCTATACTACTTGAACTGATTTAATGCTTCAGTACTCTGTCGGCATATTAACAAAATTAAATGCTTTATCATATGCGCCAATAAATAAAATATAAAAATAAAAAGTAAAAAATAAATTAATCGAGTAAAAAATTATTTCAAATATATATTTATATATATTTAATCTGGAATCTAGTCTAGAATTTTTATAATTTTTCAAAATTACTAAAGCAAGTCTAATCTAATCTAATCTCTGAAGTGATTATGTTATGGTATAAAAATTTCAGTCTTGTTCCAAGCTAAAGTTTTTCCAAAAGATGGTTAAGATCCAAATATTTTTACATTTTTATTTTCTTATTTTGGTTGGCTTCTATTATGTTTTCTATAGTATCTAATGTATCACCCTTCAATGAATTAGCATGATTGTGTTATGTTTCTTCTTATTTGCATAATTTATTTAAAAAATTGTTTTTCCAATTGTTTTTTTTGAGGATTTAAAGAGGGACCTGATTTTCACTCGGCATATGAAGGATTATCATATACATCTTTCTAATTATTATTTTTCACGTTAGGAAATTTTTTCACATAAACTAAATATAAAAAATATATATTTTGATTCATTTAATAGCAATCTAATTTTTTTTAATAAATATTTATGAGGTAAAATGATGATGATGTTAATGATGGTGGTTAATATCAAATTTAATTTATTAAGATTTTTAAGTATTTTTTTAAGAATTTTTAATTTGTATTTATAATTATTAAATTATTATAATTTTAATAAATTAAAAGATAAAAAATCTAATATTGTAATTTGAGATTTTGAAATTAAATTTAATATAAATATAAGAAAGTGATTTTATTATCAATTAAATTTATTTTGAATGATTAAAAATAACAATTAATACTATATTTAAAATTCAATTTCTATAAAAAAAAATCTTAAACTTTTATTAAATATATTATTATACCAAATAAAAATAAAAAAGTTCATCACAATTAACATTCAAACTTGAAGAATCCAAGTTTAAATACTTCACTTATTGAATAATATATATTTAAATCTCTTTATAAAAAAATCACTTCACACTTAATAACAAAGTTTTAATAATAATTTATATTTAAATTTCTTTATTCAATCAATAATTTACATTTAAATCTTAATAAAATGTAAAAATATTTATTTAAATAAAGAAAAAAAAACTATTTTAAATTAAACTAACTAATATATTATATTATATTATAAAGCACGAATAAATAAATTATAAACGCAATGCAAAAGAGAAAATAAAATATAAAATATAAACACATTGCTTAGAGTGACATTCAATGAATTCAAATTTATATATATATATATATATTTTGGCAAAGAATTATTAGTTGAAAGTCTTAATATTTCATTTAATAATTAATTTGTATAATTTATTTAATAAACAATGTATATTTTTTTATACAAATTGGTTATCTAATTTCAAGTAAGAGTACTATTTTTATTGTTGTTTAAATTAAATTGATTCAAAATCCTAAAAGCTGAAAGCATTCTAATTTTACATATTAAACAACTTAAACTCAAGATTTTTAAAATTTATTTTAATTTTAATTAAACTCTAATTTTTTTTTTTAATCTCTATCAAATTTTAGTTAAATTTAATTAAATCTTATAAAAAAAAATCATTTCTTCTGTAAAATAAACAACCCCTTTTAAAACTAAATTAAACTATATATTATTTATATCTTATCTATAAAGTATCAAAACAACAGGACACTCAATTAGCCCAAGTTTCAATACTCCACGAAATAGCTGATATTTAAACCTCTTTGTAAAGAATAGTTTATATTTAAATCTCCTTTAAAGGAAATAGAACATTGCAAAAATATAATTAACACAAAGCATCTAACAATCTCACTAATAATTATGTCACCGAAATTTTGAAAAAACCTAAAAATTAAACATTACTACTACAAAGGATTCTGTCCCTGTCCCTGTCCCTATATTACTTGAACAGATTTAATGCTTCTCGTAAACTTCTTTCCGTTGTCCAGTTAAGCTAAATGAACATTCCATGACCATTACTGCTGTAAACGGTTGTAGGTGAGCTTCCATAAGATTGATATTTATATTTATGGGAGGAAATTTATGTAGGAGAAAAGAGTATGTATTTTTGGCTTTTTTTTGAAAAGTGGAAACAAAAAAATATTTCATTTTAAAATGTGAGATATTCAAAAACAGCACCTAAAATTATATAGGTATTCTGACAGCTAGTTTTTGGATAATCTATTTAGTGAAGAATTTGGGCTCAAGAGTTCTTGATGGTACTGAATCCATTTCAGCTATAAAACAAACCATCTAAACCCTCTAACATTGTAATTTTTTGTATTTTTTTTACGAGATTCAAGAAAGAAATCTGCCCTCAAACAATTTAAACCATCCCACATTGTGATTTTTTGAAATTTTTTGCCAGATTCAAGAAACAAATCTGCCTTCAAACAATTTAAACCCTCCAACATTGTGATTTTTTAATTTTTTTTACTAGAGGAAAAAATATATCATCCAAACGAATTTGTGTCATTGTCTACCAACGCTGATGCTTCATTGCTCTTTTAAAATGCTTCATTGCTCTTTATTTTAAAAGGCATTTCTCTGTGTGCTCTTCCAGTCTGAGCAGATAATGGTTAGCATTATGCCAAGAGGCTATAGGCATGGGCAGACTTTCACCTTGGCTCCAGAGTGCTCGATGAAGGATTAGCTGCTGCAGAATGGATACTGGAAGGTGTTAAAAAAGAAGTTGGTGTTACTGCTTGATGCTTTGTCAGCCTCAATAACTCTGCCTCGCTTACCTTCGTTGGGTACCCTCACAGTGACACCATCCAAGCTTTGTGGGCGAGGGAAGATCTTCTCGCTCACTTGTCGGCATCCACACCACCCGGGACATTGAAGGTCTCAATGTTGAAACCGCTTGCGTGCACAGAAGACCGATTTTAATCACTCTAATCCCTTCCTCCCATGAATAAATCCCATCCAATGTGGGATCCATAACTTATAAAGCTCTCTCTGTTTTATACAACCGCCATGTCTGGTAATTGGACAATATCAACAAAAAAAAAATTAAAACTTTAGTTAGCAAGAAGCTTTGCATATTTGAAATAAATTCGATTAGAAAGATGAGATCCACTTCAACCATACTCCTTCGATGAGAAATTCTTTGGAGCTCTGATTCTTTCTTCTGCTGATAATCTCAAGTAGAAGGACTCCAAAGCTGAATACATCGACTTTTTCTGTCAGCTGTCCATGCAAAGTGTACTCAGGGATCATGTAACCTCTGCAAAATGCCATCAAATCTACATATCTTAACTAGATGAATTATTTTGGAACCTCAAGAATTTCACTGGGAGGAAAAATTCTTACAAAGTTCCTGCAACTCTAGTGCTAACATGGCTCTCATCATCCACAAAAAATCTGGCTAATCCAAAGTCTGCTATTTTGGGTTTGTGTTTCTCATCTAGTAAAATATTGTTGGCTTTAATATCTTTGTGGATGATCTGAATCTCAGATTTCTCGTGAAGATAAGCCAACCCACGTGCAATTCCAACTATGATTTCATACCGCTTTTTCCAATCAAGTAAATGTCATTTCGTTGCATCTGCAATGCACAGTAAAAAGATCAGCAATCTATATGTACAAACTAGGACTCAATGATCCATGAAGCGATTGAGAGTAAGTAGAAACCAAATAGAATCATGTCGAGACTACTGTTGGTAAGGTATTCGTAAAGCAGTAGCCTTCTCGAGTTTTCAACAGAGCAACCAAGAAATTTCACAAGATTTCTATGCTGAACACGACTGATAAGATTTGCTTCATTCAGAAATTCAACGTCTCCCCACCTTGAACTAATATATAGTCATTTCACCGCAACCTCTCCGTTATCTAGTAAAATACCCTGCAGATGAACAAACTTTAAATTGGTTTCTAATCTCCATTACAGTTAAATATCAAATTTAATTCAATGCAGGACCAGGAGCCCACCTTAAATACGGATCCAAAACCCCCTTCTCCAAGCTTGTTCTCCAAATTAAAATTGGAGGTCGCTTCTCTCAGAAAATCGTACTCGAATATGAGTTCTGCATTCCTGATACTTGGGGTTAACCTAATCTCTCCTTAATCACCTGCTAAAAATATTACAAGTTAAAAAAATAACTGAACAGTTCAGAGGACATAAGCTGAATTTCGTTGAGGCTAAACAATTTAGCAATTTCCGGACCTCGAGTTACATAAATCTGATCTTGACGCTTTCGTGGAGAGAAAATATTCCACTTCCAAAGGCATCTGACTGCAATTAATACAACCATGGCAACTACTATGCCTAAAATTATCCCGAAGACATTAGATTTTTTTGCTTCCTGCAAAATTTGCACAACAATTCTAACTAAATTGGATAACTTTTATTTCACCAAAACAAAATCTTAAAATAGTACCATGTGCCTTTTCAATGTAAAAAATGTGAAGAACATACGAGAAGATACTGGAGGATTTTCCCCTGGTGATGGCCAGAGAACAGAGGTATTGAAAAATTCATAAACCTCGTAATGCAAATAACAGTTCTTAGATCCGAATTGTGCCTCAAGAGCTCTAGTTTGGCATTCGAATATATTTGAGAGGGCTTCAGTTAGGCATGATCTGCAGCTTGTGTGGGACAGATCTATGTTGGAATTTCTAAATACAACAAACAGAGGAAATGTGTTTCCCCACAACACAGAGACTACAACAAATTGTGGAATTAAAAATTCATACACACAGGCAGCGTAATACACAGGAGAGGAACAAACTTCAGTTTTCTATTTCTTCGCTCTCTCTCTACAAAATGAAATTACATTACATTTTTAATACAAATGGCCGAAGCCTGAAAACCTAAATCTAATCAATGAAAATTCAACAACTTCTTGTCATAAGACCCATATCTTCATTAAAACGATGCACAGACCATATTACATTTTATACATGAAGACACATAAAAACACATTCAAAACATAAACTGGCGGAACTGAAATATTATCCAATACGGTTCTGGTCCACATCGCATCCGCGCAAATCGGCGATTTTAACCTTAACTCTCGACACTATTCATTAAACTTTGTGGGTAGCGATGTGCGATAGTGACATGGCACATATCGCATCGCACCCAAAATAACATAGCCTGCGGGCGTTGCGGGAAAAATTAAACGTGTGCAATTGCGATATGCGACAACGATATCGCATCGCAAAACATATAACATAACTTGCGGGCAGCAGAAGGTAAAGTTAATAACTTGCGATTGCAAACTTCCGGGCGATAAAGGTTTAGGTGGGTCTCGCCGATATCGCAACGACAAATAAATAAGTTTCGTTGCAGGCTTAAACGGTAAGTGATAAATGTTGCGATGTGCGGTATGAGGGCGGTAAACAAAGGTAAGTGTGGTAAGAGAAATACAAAGGGATAAGCAGAAAATACGATGCGGTAAGGATATGTGGGTCTCGCCGATATCACATCGTCAAGGATTTAACTTAACAGCGGAAAGGCTTATGGGTAAACCATAAAAGTTGCGGGTGGCGAAGTGTGGGCAAACAGTAAGTCAATGCGGTGGTTGAAAACAATAAACGTAGAGGATGGCTCGATACTTCGTTTGCTGTTGGTTGCATGGAAACACCTCTAGATCTCGGATTTGCTGCTTGTCCTTCTCTGCTGTCAAAAATTGATGAGGTTGTGGGCTGCGCCACTGTTTATTCATGGCGGTGGCTGGGAGTAAAATTCCAACACTCCCCCTTAATCACAACTGCCGCCATCATTCATTCCCAGATATTTTCTGAGATAAACAAAACTCTTTTGTCCTAATGGCTTTGTGAGGATATCAGCAAATTGTTCGTCTATCCTGCAATGTTGCAAAACAATCTTACCATTGTTAACCAATTCTCTTATAAAATGATATTTTGCATCAATATGCTTTGTTTTCTTGTGGAAAACATAATTTTTTGACAATGTTATTGCTAAGTTATTATCACAATAAATTGTGGTTCCTTTGTCTTGCTCATGACACAAATCTCTCAGCATCCTTTTCATCCAAATAGCTTCACAGACTTTTGTTGTTGCTACTACATACTCTGCTTCTGTTGTTGATAAAGCAAATATTGGTTGCTTCATGGAAGCCCATGAAATGGCTCCCGATCCTAAATGAAACACATACCCAGATGTGCTATTTCTATCATCTACACTTCCAGCCCAATCATTGTTAGTGTAACCAATCAATTTAGAATTATTAGTTGAAGAGTATAGAACACCGTACTCCTTTGTTCCATTCACATATCTCAAAATTCTTTTGGTTGCTTGCCAATGTGCCTCCTTTGGTGTCTCCATGAATCTCGAAATTAAACTTACAACATACATAATATCAGGCCTAGTTGCAGTCAAATACATTAGACTGCCAACTATGCTCTTGTACAATGTCGGATTGACATTCTTGTTGCAATATTCTTTGCTTAACTTTAACCCCATTACAGTTGGAGTTACTGCTGCTTTGTTGTGTTGCATGTTAAATCTCTTTAAAACTTCTACAACGTATCTTGCTTGGGAAAAAAAATTCCCTTTTCATTTTGTTTTATTTCTATTCCCAGAAAATATCTCAAAAAGCCCAAATCAGTCATTTCAAATTCACTCTTCATGACTACTTTAAAATCAACAATGAGAGAAACTTCATTGACTGTGAAAATTAAATCATCTACATCTAAAACAACAATAAGGATCTTACCATCATTTTCTTTAATGTAGAGTGTGGGTTCACCATCACATTTTTCAAATCCATTTTCTGTCAGGTAAGCATCAATTATGTTGTACCATGCGATTGGTGTTTACTTCAACCCATAAAGAGCTTTCTTCAACTTGCACACTTTGTGCTCTTGCCCTTCAATCTCATAGCCTGGAGGTTGTTCAACACATACCTCCTCTTTCAATACTCCATTCAGAAATGTTGATTTCACATCTATTTGGTAGACTTTCCACTTTTGTTGTGTTGCAATCGACAACATTGTCCACATTGTTTCCATCCTTGCAACTGGTGCAAAGGTTTCTTCATAATCTCTTTCTTGTTACTGCTTGTAGCTTTTGACAACAAGTCTTTCTTTATGCCTTTCTATTTTTCCTTCAGCATTGCTCTTGGTATTATAGACCCATTTTACTCCAATGACTTATTTACCTTGTGGGAGGTCCACTAACTCCCATGTATCATTCTTTTCTATTACACCAATCTCTTCATTCATTGCTTCAATCCATTTTTCTTCTTTTACCGCATCTTCAAAATGAATTGAGTCATCAACATGAAAAAACAAAGAAAATAAAGAATTCAATCCATTATTATTATCAACTTCTTGCTCATAAATGTCACTCAAATTTCTGAATCTGGGTCTTCTTGGTGTGCTTGGAGTTCCACTTGAACTCGAGGGAGTTTATGATCCCTGTGGTGTGCTTGGAGAAGCACTTCCTTGGTTTCTCAAGGCTGTTTTGTTTTATGCTTGCGGTGTGCTATGTTGAGCTTGTCTAGGTGGAGGAGGAATCACCGTTGAGGAATTATTTTGAGCAATCAATTCCTCTTGCTCTTCGTGAGACACACATGTCTTCACGTTCACTGTTTTCTCTAAGCTTCCATCCCAAGCTTCTTCTTCAATGAACTACACATCTCTACTGATTATAGCCTTCTTGGTTGATGGATTATAGAGTGTGTAGGCCTTGGAATCATCACTGTATCCAACAAAAATACACTTCTCCCCCTTCCTGTCCAAATTTTTCCTTAATTGATCTGGGACATGTGCATATGCCACACATCCAAATACTTTTATGTGAGTGAAAAACTACTTTGTTCCACTCCATGCTTCTTCCGGAACTATGTTCATAACAACTTTGGTTGTGCATCTATTCAAAATATACGCTGCACAATTGACAGCTTCTTCCCAATACTCATTTGGAAAACGTTTTTCCTTCAGCATACTTCTGACCATGTCCATGGTGGTCCTATTCTTCCTTTTTGCAACATCGTTTTGTTGTGGTGTATATCTTGTGGTAAACTGCTTTTGTATGCCATTCTCCCTACATAAAAGTAGGAAATATTTGGAGATATATTCTCTGCCTCTGTTAGTTCTCAACACTTTGATGTAGTGTCCACTCTGCTTCTCAACAAGAGCTTTGAAGTGGTAGAACTGTTCAAATACTTCACTCTTCTGTTTCAAGAAATAAACCCATGTCTTTCTTGTATGATCATCTATAAATGTCAAGACATAGTGACTGCTAGCTAAAGATGACGTTTTCATTGGTCCACACAAATCTAAGTGGACAATCTCTAAGGGTGCCTTTTCCCTTATACTCTTCCTTGCTGGGAATGCTTCTCTATGTTGTTTTCCCAAGATGTAGCCTTCACATAGGCTGTTTGGTTTCTCTATGAGTGGTAATCCTCTTACCATTCATTTTCTATGCAAGAGATTCAAACCTCCAAAATTGAGATGTCCAAATCTCAAATGCCATAACCAATTTTTGTCTTTTAATTCTTCTTGAAAGACCTCTTGTGTGAATATTTCTACCACACCTCCTTCCTTCAAGTTTGTTCTGAGCTTGAGAGGAAACATCCTATTCTTTTTCATATGCACTTCTGCAATGACCCTTTTATTTGGAGGTATGTCCATGAATGTACACACATTATTTTTTAAAAATACATTGTAACCCTTATTCATGAGTTGTCTAATGCTCAGAAGGTTACAATTCAGGCCAGGTACATAATAGACATTAGACACAAATTTCTTTTCTCCCTTCCTTGTGAGTATTAATACTCTTCAATTCCCCATGACAGAGACTTTGCTTTCAGTCCTTGTTGTCACTTGAGACTTCACATTTTCATCCAGATTGGAAAACATTTCTATGTTTCTAGTCATGTGGTTACTACAACTCGAGTCTAAGAACCATACATCTTCATGTTTTTCTTGTGCTACATTACAGGTTAGAATCACATTACTCTGGTTCTGAATTTCTTTTGCAAAATTAACATTTTGCCTATTATTCATTTCATTTTGTTTCTTTCTACATTCATTGGCATAATTCCCATACATTTTACAATAATGACAATGGACTTGGGATTTTTCATAAATTTTTCCTTGTGCTTGACTCTGGCTTGAGCCTTCGCTTTGATTCCGGTTGTTGCCCCTTCCACTTGTGCTTGTAGAGTTGTTTTTTCCACCTCGTTGTGGGCTTCTTCCTCTTCCTCGGTAGTTTGATCTTCCTTGACCTCTACCTCGACCAAAAGACATTTGTGTCTTGAAAGCATGCTCCAATGAGGAGTTCGTTGTTCTATTCAGTCTATGTTCATGAGACATCAGGGATGCACAAAGCTCATCCACTGAGAATTGTGAGAGATCCTTTATCTCTTATATTTCCACCACTATGACATCAAATCTTGAAGGTAGACTTCTCAATATTTTCTCCACTATTCTTCTTTCCTCAAGTGTCTCTCCATGAAACCTTATCTGGGTAACCAACCCAATCACATGTGTGAATAATGAGTCTATGTTATCAGACTCTTTCATATAGAGAGTTTCAAAATCTCTCCTCAGCATTTGTAGCTTTGTTGTCTTCACCTTTTCCATGCCTTGATAGGTTGTCTTGAGAATATCCCATGCCTCTTTAGACTTTATTGCTGCTGCAATCCTTGGGAAAATACTCTCATATACTGCTTGGTAGAGATAGAAGAGGACTTTGGAGTCCGTATTATTATTATCTCTTAACAAGTCTCTTTATGCTGTTGTTAAAGCAGCCAACGCTGCTGCGTATGCTAGTTCTTGGAAACCTTGTTCCACCAACTCCCATATATCTTGAGAAGCAAACAAGGCCTTCATTGTAATGGCCCAATAGTCATAGTTCTTCCCATTAAACTGTGGTATTTGGAGATTTGTCAGGCTTGTGCTTGCTGCTGCCATCGTGACTGTGTTAAACAAATAATCTTCTTGACTGTGTAAAATAGAAACTTTCTCACTGCTGGAGAAATCTGCTTCTCAAATCAATCTTACAGCTTCTTTAGTAAAGAGAGTTTGTTCTTTTACTGAGAGCCTATTCTTGCTCTGATAGCATGTTGGAATTTCTGAATACAACAAACATAGGAAATGTGTTTTCCTACAACACAGAGACTACAACAAATTACGGAAATTAAACATTCATACACACAGGTAGCGTAATACATAGGAGAGGAACAAACTTCAGTTTTCTATTCCTTCACTGTCTATCTGCAAAATGAAATTACATTACATTTTTAATACAAATGGTCGAAGCCTGAAAACCTAAATCTAATCAATGCAAATTCATTTTTGAACAGACATTCAACAATTTTTCGTCCTTGGGCTATCATAAGACCCATATCTTCATTAAAACGGTGCACAAATCGTATTACAGTTTATACACGAAGACACGTAAAAAAGTGTTCAAAACACAAACTCGTAGATATGAAATATTATGCAATACGGTTCTAGTCTACATCGCATCCACGCAAATCGGCGATTTTAAATTTAACTCTCGGCGTTATTCATTAAAATTTGCAGGTTGCGATGTGCAATAACGATGTGGCACATATCGCATCGCATCCAAAATAACATATCCTGTGGGTGTAGCGGGAAAAATTAAACTTGAGCAATTGCGATATGCGACAATGATATCGCATTGCAAAACATATAACATAACTTGTGGGCGGCAGAAGGTAAATTTGATAACTTGCGATTGCGAACTTGCGAGCGGTAAGGTAAAGGTTTAGGTGGGTCCCGCCGATATCGCATTGGTGGAGAAATAATTTTCGTTGCGAGCTTAAATGGTAAGTGATAAATGTTGTGATGTGCGGTATGCGGGCGGTAAACAAAGGTAAGTGTGGTAAGCGAAATACAAAGGGATAAGTGGAAAATACGATGCGGTAAGGATTTGTGGGTCCCACTGATATTGCATCGGCAGGGATTTAAATTAACAGCAGGAATGCTTATGGGTAAACCATAGAAGTTGCGGGTGGCGAAGTGCGGACAAACAATAAGTCAATGCGGTGGTTGAAAACAATAAATGCAGAGGATGGCTCGGTACTTGGTTTGTTGTTGGTTGCGTAGAAACACCTCCAAATCTCGGATCTGCTGCTTGTCCTTGTCTGCTGTCAAAAATTGATGAATTTGTGGACTACGCCATTGTTTATTCATGGCGATAGTTGGGAGTAAAATTCCAAAAATCTCTCCAGCACTGCGCTAAGCTGTATATAGTCTGTGATATATTACCAGGCACAACGACTGAATTTACAACTAAAAGTTTGGGAGCCTCCGCAGCTTAAGTAGTAACATTTGAGAGCAAGGCCTTAACAGTGTTTGTGAACTGGTGTGGTTGACTACTATTATCAGGGTTGCAGAGAACACTTACTGCCGAATTCTTTCTACTCTCAATGTCATTGTAAAATTTATGATTTTCGTAACTCAAGAAGCAGTCATTTAGTTGAGTGAATCCAGAAGTGTTGTGACATCTCTGAACAAGCTCTGCTTTGGCCGTGGATGCGCACTGTTTACAATCGGAAGAATCTAAATCTCCCTTGCACTGCACAAGCCCGTAAACCGTATTATTGTTGTTTCCCCTGAGAAACAATACTAGAGGTATTGAATCCGGTGGCATAAACATTTTTCACCAGTAAATCCAAAACCTTGTTTAGATTATGCCTAAACGCACTCCCACTTCTAAATATATAATTACCGCTATTCCCACAACCGCTCCAAACAATAGAAGTCTCTGGATCAACTGCTGCGAAGAGCATTTCCGTACATACAAGGACTTTAAGTAACACACTACTAATTAACAGTTTCATCTTCATCTCCATTGCAGAGCAGGGCATAGCATTGGGACACTCTCTATTTTCTAACGTGACTGAAACTGCTCCTATAGTCTAATGGCCGTGTAAACCTGAAGTCAAATTCTGAATGAAGGTGCTTTTATAATTCAATGGAATCGGAAAGCTACAAAATTAATTAGATTTCACACATCAGTGTGCCCGACTCAAAAGTGGAAGTTTTTGAGACTCAAAGAAAATTGGAAGCCTGACGAAGTGGCTTTCTCAGCAAAAGATAGAAATAAATGGTGTTATTGGATATTTTAAATATATATATATTTTTAATTATATTTTAAAAAAATATTTCATTTTGATTGCTTTTAAAAAAGCTTATTACAATTTTAAACAAGTGAATCAATGATCTTGTAAAAATAAAATTATTCAATAAAAAATTATTTTGTATCAAGAAAGATTAATAGTCGTGTTCAATGTTCTTGTATAAATGTTTTCTAGGTAAATTGTTTAATTGAATTCTCTGTATATAATTTCTATATAAATTACAAATAAATATTCTTATTAAATTCTCTTCCTGTAATTTTTATATGAATTATGATATGATAAACTAATACTCTATATGCACTTGTTTAAGTTTATTTTGATATAATAATAATAAAAACCTTTATTTAAATAGGTACAACTTGACAAAATAAATAATATAATATATAAAATATTCCTAAAATTTTAAATTATTTTTTATTTTTTATAAAAAATAATTTATTTTAACCTTTTTTAGTATTAAGAAAAAGGAATATAATTAAGCTTGGCTATTAAAATGTATCTCCTCGCTTCAAATTTGATTCCAGTCCAGATTCTCCACTTTACTGCCATATTAAAAGAGAAAATGAGGGCTAGATAGCAGCAAGTCCCTGCCTTGGGGAGCTTGTAGAAAATATTAGAATATAAGTTGATATTTCTAGAAGCCGCAGCAGTTCCATGCGGAATAACCGTTACAATACCATATTGAGTTTAACATGTTAATTGATTTTTGGGGATGGTTATAAAGTTTTGATCTATTTTTTTTTCACATGAAGAAAATAACATTTTTTTTGGTATTTATTATACTATAAGTGCATAAGTAATATGGTTGGATTTGTATCATTCCAATGCTTCCTTCAAATAAAGCGAGTAAAAACTGATAAAATCCTGCTCTCTTTTATGTTCCAAATATCTGATTTTCCTTCCAGTGGC
This sequence comes from Pinus albicaulis, assembly GCA_034641835.2. Taxonomy (NCBI): domain Eukaryota; kingdom Viridiplantae; phylum Streptophyta; class Pinopsida; order Pinales; family Pinaceae; genus Pinus; species Pinus albicaulis. The sequence goes on along the minus strand of CM076578.1, from coordinate 1,519,103,002 downwards.
TGATCTAACTCCCTGCATTCTCCCCTTTCAAACTGTTAAGTTTTTGCCAAACAATAATTCCATGTTTCTTAGGTGTATGATAATTTATAACATTCAGTTAATGGGCTTATCTTACAAAGGTTCCATAAATCTGCATTCAGTCTCAGAACCGGGAACAAATTTAACCTAAACAAATTATACAGGATTAAACACAGCCGCCATAATCATAACAGAACTAGGAGAGTGAAAAAAGGGTTATTTGTTGAGCAACAACATCGACTCAGAGTTACCAAACACACAAGCTAACCTCGGTCATAACGAGCGACTAATCCGAGGACCTTGGAATTAATGGCAGGTGAGGTAGATATTAAAACAAATGTAAACTTGGCATTGCCATAGTGGTTGGGGGGTTTGATGGTTTATGCACTTCGATTAATCCATGGTTTTGAGCGGAAACACGAATATGATATTTGTTTTCTATTTAGTATGCAAATAGCCAAGTGGAGCTCAAAGCCAACGAACTGTAGCCCTGTCGAAATTTTGAGGGGAAACACTTTGTCTTAGTGTATCTTTTTGCAGAAGAGATGGCATCCTATCAACTGGCATTTACCGGCGATAGTGAGGGGTTGATGTTCTTGAAAGCCTGCTTGGAGAGTTCATTCTATGCCTCTTATAATTGTTTTGATGCATTCAAATTCTCGCAAATATGGCACCTCGTTTGCTACTGGTTGCCCTGCGCTTTAACCGTTCTTCCATGGCGTCAAGCTCGGCACGGCACTGCGTGTAGATTTGGCCGGATCGCACCGGGTTTCCATGACTGGTAATATTGAATCAAAGGGTTGCATTTTTCATACATCCAATTGTGGATTACGGAATATTTGAATGCTATTTGCGTTGATTGGCTTGATAGGTTGTCTCGATATGGCCCTGGTACTTGAGCTAGTCCCTTCATTAAATTTTATTGATAGAAAATCGTGCCTGCCTAACAGTATTGCATGATAAATACCATTATAAAGTCTATAACAAAATGATGCATATATTTATGCTGATTGCAGGCTTGATTTATTGTTCCTCTGCAGAAACCGATCACTGTAGTGATGAGCTAAATCCTCTGCCTGAGATAGTGAGCCCTTCCCTGATGCTGACAACGCTTCTCCAAGTAGTGAGGTGCATCCTCTACCTGAAGTTGAGAGTCCGACTCGAAGTAGTGAGGTGAGTTCTCTGCATTATCATCTACATTAATTTTTGCTATATTTTTATACTGTGATTTACATATGCTGCGTCGGCTTCACTTTTTTTTAGTTACCATATTTTTTTATACATTAATTTGACATATTTTAAGCTCCATGTTTTGGTTAAGTTCTATAAGCTTCGCAGTCATTACACAGACATCAGAAAAACCTGCAAAATGTTTGTAATCAATATTGTTTTATTCAAATATACATTTCCTTAAATGAAATTGAAAGAGATGTTACATCATGCAATGAATTTTTGGAAAGAAATATAAATTAATGCAATAGAAACCCTGCGGCTATGATCAGATACTCCTTCACACATTTCGATATTAAAAATAAACAAATTGACAGCTTTTACATGCATTCTATACCAAAAAAAGGTGTTGATCAGTGGGTGGAATCACAAATGTCCTTAGTTGGAAAGAGATCCACGTTGTGTTATGCATGGAATCCGGATGTTTTCACTTGGTACATACAACGTTGTTTATTGAAGCGGTCTACTGCTCTTCTGACTAATGATGATGGCATTCAAGCTGCCGGTTAACAGAGGAAGGTGAAATCTTAATTTCTGCTACATTTCGTGAGAATCTTGTTGCAATTACTGTTGACGTCAAGGGAGCTACTACTTATGAAGTTTCTGCACTTATTCTGGTACAGTTCCTGGAGCTAGACAGGCTCTTCTTAATGGAGTTCTTTCTTTGGTAAACCTTTCGAATATAGAGTGGGTGCCACTGGGGGTGGACCCTTCATACAGGTTCGGATCAACCCTTCGTACAAGCAGGTCCTTGCAGGCCCCTTTCCACAAAGCTTTAAATTCGCAGATCCCTAAGCTAGTAATAAGGGGCCGCCATCGAATGCACTGTGAAGGAAGGGATGGATAAAACTAAGGCTTCTGCCCAAGAGAAGGTATGCTCTCTTTTTACTACGAAATCTGATTTGCTTCCTCCTTTGGATTAAGTACGGGCATCAAAACCTGAAATCAACTGCTAATTAGCCTATGTAACCTCATACCTGGACCCTAGAGCCTACGCACTCAGCCTTTTCCTGATATGACTCCGAAAACACACGGGGTCTAGAAAAACCTTATATGATCTTAATATTTTGAAGATCTTCCTATCTGGAATGGGCATTCCAGACACCTAGGTTTGGCATTTTTGGTATCATAGCGTCAATTACTGTTTAAAGTGCATGTTTTGGTTACATTGCAACTCTGCTCCTTCCAGAAATATTGATAACTGTGCGTCGCAGATGAGCTTTAAGTAAAGGCACAGGTGCTAAAGTCTCAAGAACCAGTAAGTCACAATTGGATATTTAAAAACGTTGATGTTAGTCCCCCAGGTAATTATAATGAATTTCCACAAAATTAAAGGAATTCTTATAATTTCACAATTTTACAAATAATTGTTCCTTCGTAATTATAATGCAACTTCACAGAATTCGTGTATAATGCTATGTTGTATTAGCAAGAGTGCAGGGATGCTGTCAAATAGTGCACGATAACTTACTCGAGGTGGGTGCATCCTTGAGGCTTCGAGGTATTGTTCCTTCAAGTGTGCCAACAAGCTTTTTTCAACTGAAGAATGAGCACAACGTTGTCCACATGAAACTTCATTTTTCATCATGTTTTATGAGCGTGGGTACACCGAACCTGGAGGGGCATAGCACCACCATCTCATATTGTAGGTAAAACTCAGGTATAAATGCATGTACGTAGAGCGAAGAAGCGTTGAATGTATGAAAAGGCCAAGGAAGGTCTTTTGACAATTAGTCCTGGAAAACTCATCCAGGGAAGAAAGCGAGAGCAGGAAGCTAGTTCTAGTTCTACAGCAACATCGGGATAGAGAGCTTAGGGACACCAATGACAGTGTGATGGCAAGCATAGTGACAGTTGTTACAGTGTATGGGACAATAGAACCCTTGGCAGGCTATTTTTTTATCTATTGTTACTTTGGGAGCCATAGTTTTATCATAGCATTTAATATTTAGAACTAATGTTAACATTAGTTCATGTGAAAGTGAAAATTTCAAGCATTTCATACTTCTGCTCTTACTTATAGTAATTTTACCCTCATACTTGCCTCGATATGAGGCCAAATAAGATGATAATTGTACTGATTGGTCAATAAAAAAAAATTATGTACTTGATTGGTTGAAAAAAATATGGTGGGACATAATATATAACAGAGCATAGTGTATAGGTTTTAAAGGATATCGAATTATGTGAAGTGACTAATACATATATCCATTTCGATTACTATAGTCCCTGTCGGCATGGCAGGCACTAATAAGGCAAAGAAAACGCTCGTCCCACTTTAGTATGAGAATAAAAAGAAAAAAAGGGTAGCAAGTGGCAGATGTTCGACAGAGATAGTAGTAGATGAAGTCTTTGGTAATACTATACTCTTCGAGGACAACGATGTTATATTGGTACAGGTGCGTAGAGAATATTGTAATATGTTGAAAGATTGCATTCTATAGGAGTGACATCTACTGGAAGTCAAAGTTTACTGAAGATATTTTAATTAAAGTCAATTATAAATCCAAGGTTAATGCAATAGTTATTTCATTTACGTAATCCAAGTTTATATTATAGTTTTAATAATTATTTGATAAACATCCAAGAAACTTCTTTTACACGGTATGTAATTATGGATCTCTGTTTTGGATATTACAAATGTTAAATGAGCCTATATCATATTCATCATATAGTTTGAGTTGTTTATATATATATATATCATTTCATGAATAAAATTTTAGGTTTTCTAATATATATATATATATATATATATATATATATATATATATATATATATGAATAAATAAATATTATATCAAATTACAATATTTATTTTATATTTTTTATATAAAATAATGTATATTATTACTTATGGGGCAGGTGAATGAGAATTATGAGATTTGGCTTTTACAAGGTGATTACATTATTATGATGTATGTTTCGCGTTTCATTGGTAGTCGGGACAAATAGTGGAACATTGGAACCATCCAAAAAGAACAAGCTTGTTATATATGGCAACAGGTGGGTATCCCTAACGTTTTTGGCTAGTTGGGTATGGGAAGAAGGTCATTATTGAGACAGTGTATGCATAGGCTTGCTACCTCTGTGTCACACCCCAAGTCTGTTTTCCCCCTTGGTTGGCCGTGCGACACCGGCTAAACACCTACTTTTTCTTTTCGACATATTTTCAGACTACGCCTCCAATATACAATAATTAAATCTCTTCTTAAAATTATTATGTTATTGCAGAATAAAACATACTTTAGCAAAAGAATTCAACTCAAATATAAATGCCAAATTTTATAATAATATATAAAATTTATGTGCTTGTTTTTATACAGGCAGCGTCCCTGTTTACATAGTAAAATTCAGAATTTACCCGGTTCGGCTTTCTACACACAACTCGCTGTCGTGTTGCACTATTGTGGAGAAAACTTGACTCCACCCGGAACCTTGCCTGCAGCCTCAACCGATCTGTAGCTGCAACCGTAGCACAAGTCACTCACCCAAGTTGACCCGCCCTCTATCGTATCCGTTCTATTGCACCGTTTCTCTGTCCGATACTAGAGCTGACCGCAACCTATTCACAAAACCCAACTCGACCCAAGACGTTCCTCTCCCGTCGTGTTGCTATATGTTTAGTCCGACTAGTAGGCACATCCCATTTCACACTTTGTGTTTTCTCACCGCAGACCCGTGCGTATATCGAACTCCGTTGTTGGATGATGCCTTTGAACCTTGCACCATCCGCCAATATATATGACCCATCCACTATCTATGTGGGGGCATTGGTGGTCCCGAGCCGACCCATTGTGCATTCAACCGAACACGACTATGCCCGCTATAACGCCGACTTTCCCACCTCATATGATTTCGGTGGTGGTACGACGATCTACCCGTCCACGTATAAGCGTCGCATGGTAGATGGTTGCACTTCCATCGCAAGTCACGTTCACCCGAGTGCCCGTAGTTCTGGTCGCCCTCCATGTTCATGAGTCTGTCTGATACGTTCACGGACATGCCTGTCACACCGTGGCATGCGCCCATCCATCATTTCACCTAAGCACGCTCGAGTTGGGTGCTCGACTCACCCGAGTCGTAGGGCTCTAGCTCGTGGGCCTGACATACTCCCCCACCTTGAGCCATTGTCGTCCTTCGCAATCTGATAGACCTCATCAACTGATCATTGAACTCTGCAATCTCCTTTCTCCAATTTCACAACAAATCCTCTATTTCCCGACTCGTCTCCTCTAATGCGTCTCTCCACTGAACGAGAAACTCCCTTTGGGCTGCACTCCCAACACCTATCGTACGAAGATCAAGGATCTTCTCAAAAACCAATTTCAGTCTGTCCATTATCATAGCTAGTCACCTCAATGGAATTTTCCTCTTAGGATGATCGTCATCAAGTCTACGTTTCTTCAGCTGACTCACATGGAACATAGGATGTTTCAAGCATATGTGGTTTGGAAGCTCCAATTCATATGCAGCTTCTCATACCCTCTTCTTTATTTGGAATGGTCCCTCATATCTCCTCGTCAAAGATCTAGCAGTCCCCTTAGGTGGCTAAAACTGATCTCCAGTGATCCTCAGAAAAACCATGTCTCCAACTTTGAAGTGTGCATCCCTCCTATCATTGTATGCCCATTTATTCATTCTCCCTGCAACATCATGCAAGTGAATTTGTGCTAACTCAAAGGCCTCCTCCCATGATGTCAAGAACCTCTTGGCATGTGGGCTCTTCCCAAATCCTCCTGGTTTCACTGTGTGTGGCACAATTAGCATATGTCCATTGATCAACTCAAATGGACTATAACCTGTTGCAGAACTCTTCTGCAAGTTTTAGCTAAACTGAGCCACATCTAAGGGCTTGGGCCAATTCTTCTGATCAGTCGTAACATAATGTCTCAAGTAGTCTTCCAGAAATGCATTAATCTGTTCAGTTTTCTCATTTGTTTGCGGATCGTAACTTGAACTCTGTAGAAATTCTGTCCCAACTAGCTTGAACAAGGTGTTCCAAAACTTCCCTGTAAAGCATGGATCCCTGTCATATACAATACTCAAATTATTCCCCAATACTTCACAATGTGTTTGAAGAAAAGCCCAATGTTCTTCTTGGATCCACATGGTATCTTTGTCGGAACAAAGGTGGCATACTTGGAAAAACGATCGACAACAACCATAATCCCATTATAGCTCTACACCATCGATAACTAAGTGATGAAGTCCATTGAGACACTCATCCATGGTCTCTCTATAATCGGTAAAGCCTGTAACAATCCTCCATGCCTCTGAGTATCTGATTTGTCCTATTGACAAATGATGCATGTATGTACATACTCCTCCACATCCTATCTCATCTTTTCCCGAATTACCCCCTCTCCAATAATGCCATTGAACGATGCTTCCCCTAGTGGCCAACCCAAGTTGAGTCATGGCACTCCTTCAAAAGGTTCCTCCTAAGTCCTGATGAATTTGGAATGTAAATTCGGTTCCCATAGAACAAGAGTCCATCCCTTAAGAAAAACTTATGTGTCTTCCCTTCCTTCACAAGTTCCAAAATGCTCTTCACTTGTGTATATGTTTCCACACTAGCTCGAAGTCTATTATGCATCTCCTCGGTCATGTTAACTCTACTCCTCATCCTATCAAATTGGTCTTCCCCATCCATCACTGATAGTTGTCCCTTTCTGCTAAAGGCATTTGCAACATCATTGAGTTTACCCGGCCTGTACTCAAGGGTCATGTCAAACCCTAACAAGAATTCTTGCCAACAAGCTTGCTTCGCTGATAGCTTCGGCTGTGATGAAAAATAACTCATCGCAACATTGTGAGTCTTGAAAAAAAAAGGTTTTATAACCAAATAATGTGTCCAGACATGCAAATAATGAATGATGGCAGTCATTTCTTTCTCATGGACTAGATATTGTCGCTCTCTGTCTTGTAACTTCCTGCTCTCATATGCCACTAGATGCTCATCCTGCAATAGAACCCCTCCAATTGCAAAATCTTATGCATCAGTGTGGACCTCGAAAGGATTTTCGAATTCAGGTAGCCTTAGTATTGGTGTTGTCACCATCCTTCTCTTTATCTCTTCAAAATCTTCACGACACTTCCCTATCCAATCCCATCGCTTCCCCTTCTTCAGAAGGTCTATTAGTGGTGTAGTTCTCTTGGAATACCCTTCTACAAAATTTCGTTGGTAGTTGGTCATCCCCAATAAAACTCTCATATCATGGACATTCTTCAATTCAGCCTAATCCTCTATCGCCTTGACTCTGCTTGGCTCCATCTGTATGTGACCTTGTCCAACAATGTGTCCACGGAACAGAATCTTGCTTTGAGCGAACATACACTTCGACTTCTTCAAGTACAATTGATGTTCCTTTAGTGCCTCAAACACCAAAGCCAAGTGCTTCTTATGATCCTCCATGTTTTCACTGAAAATCACGATATCATCCAAGTACACAACAACAAATGTGTCAAGGTATGGACGAAGTACATCGTTCATCAATGTGCAGAAGATGGTTGGAGCGTTGCACAACCTGAATGGCATGACTAGGAATTCAAAACTCCCATATCTCGTCACGATCACGGTCTTCTTCTCGTCTCCTTCGGCTATCTACACTTGATAATACCCATGTATCAAGTCTAGCTTGGAAAGCACTCCCTCTTTCGCAAGCTTGTTGAAAAAATCTATTGCTAGCGGCAAAGGATACATGTTCCTTATCATTTTCTTATTCAATGCACAATAATCACAACACATCCTCAATTCATTCATTTCCTTCTTCTTCTGGAACAATACCGGAGCACCATCCGCGGACCTTGAAGGTCTTATGAAACCTGCTTCAGATAAATCCTTCATATAATTTTTCAACTCTTCCAATTCTAACCTTGACAGTCGATAGGGAACATTGGCTGGAGGCTCCTTCCTCGACTCTAGATCAATAGAATGGTCCACTGCACGTCTAGGTGGTACTACTTTCAGAAGGTCATTAGGAATAATATCACCATAACTCTACAGCACATTAGAAATCTCAATATGAATAGGCATCCCCACTCCATCATCCTCAACTCCACGAATCACTGTCACAAATGTCTCGATCTCTGGGTCCTTCATAGCCTTACTCGTATTTAGTGCAGAAACATGTTGCACAATCACTTCCCTACACTGTAGATGGGTAGGGTAAGTCCTCCAACATGAGTCACCTTCAATCATTACTATCACACTGTGGTAAGGAAAAATAGCTGCCCTATTTCCCTTTAAAAGGTCTTGCCCCAATATCATGTCAAAGTCACTCATCTCCATCACAGTGAAGTCTAGACAACCTTGCCAATCACCAATACGAACATGCACTTCGTTTGCCAATCCTGACACTTAAGACCTAGAGTTCACTGCCTTCACTTCCACGTCCATAGGGATAAGTTGTAGCCCAACTTCTTTCATCACATCAATTGTCATAAAATTATGTGTGGTCCCAATGTCCACTAATGCTTGCAAATTATTGGCAATAATCACCAAGTCAAGAAACCCCAAGCTATGCAACAAGTTTTTATAAACTTGTGTAGAAATTATATGCACTAAGCATGCATATGTCCAAGATCCACCTGATCTCACACTATTTAACTTTATGCAAGATACTGAATCTATTCCCCTTGTTAATCTTTTTCGGAAAAATTAATTGCACACACATGTGAAGCATAAACAAAAATATTCAATCGCACATAGCACAGTTTTTAACCGGGAAAGCCTAAAGCTGAAAACCCCAACTATATATTATGTAACATGGAGATCATATGACAATCTCATACAAACATACAAATCTTATCACAAGCTCTCAGTATAGTACAATCGTCATACACTAATCAGGCCCAATCTTGCAAATCCATGCACCGATCTATGCCACCTGCTAGCCTGCCTCCACTACGCAATCCAAGTCGATTACAAAGACCAATTCGATGCAATCCCACTCTCCTTGACCGTGTTATCCTCATTGGCATCTCCAATATGTTTTGGATGCAATCAATGCATCACTATAGTCACAACAGATAGTCTATCTTGCCCTTTCACCTATCTCTCCAATGGTCTCCACTGAAACTACCATGCACTGTAGTTAACTATTGTATTGTTCAGTTGATTAATGAGTTATTATTTGTGAATTAATTAACTAATTAATTCACTCCACTCTCATTAGTGTATCAATCAGTTAGACTAGATACAACTAGCTCAACTGAGTCTAACTAAGTTAAACTGAATACAACTCCATAACTACTTCTTCCAACTGTGTCATAACTCTGCCACTTGAGTTCTAACTGGGTCCTACATGCATTAGCTCCAGTAAACCCTCAGGAATAGCGTAATTCCTTCTGTCATCTGCTGTGCCACATCTGTGCACTAAACTGAAGTGCTCCAAGAGAATAAGTTGTTGTTTAGAGTCCGATTATTATTAAGAGCTAATAATAATCGACATGCATCTATTTTTAGATTGACGATCTATAAATAGAATTTGCCCAATATTCTAAAAATAGAATTTCATCTATTTTTCCAACTTGATCAACCATCCACAAATAGCATCCTGCAACTTCTGAAATATGATCGACATGTCTAAAAATAGACTTGCGCCAAAAATAGCCTGCGGGCCCACTTAGTGAAGGCGACTCTTTTCACTGAGCTCATCATATTGTTGAATCTCAGCAAATTGACCTTGCATACATACCTAATTAATGCATCTTTTTTTGTTGGCTCTGATACCATACGTCACGCCCCCAGTTCGTTTTCCCCCTTGGTTGGCTGTGCAGCATCGGCTAAACACCTACTTTTTCTTTTCGGCATATTTCCGAACTATGCCTCCAATATACAAGAATTAAATCACTTCTTAAAATTATTATGTTTTTGAAGAATAAAACATACTTCAGTAAACGAATGCAACTTAGATTTAAATGGAAAATTTTATAATAATATATAAAAATTTTGCGCTTGTTTTTATACAGGAAACGTCCCTGTTTACATGATTTGGCTTTCTGCACGCAACTTGCTATCGTGCCACACCCTTGTGGAGAAAACCTGACTCCACCTGGAACCCTGCCCACATTATCAACCGAGCTACAACCACAACTGCAACACGGGTCACTCACTCGAGTCGACCCAACCTCCATCATGTTTGTTCTGTTGCACCGTTACTCCGTTTGCTGCCCGAGATGACCACAACCTATTCGCAACACTCGACTCGACCCAAGACGTTCTGCTACCATGGTGTTGTTATAAGTTTAGCTCGACTTGCGAACACATCCCATTTTTCACTTTGCGCTGTCTCACCGCAGACCTGTTTGTATATCGAACTCCGCTTTTGGATGATGCCTTTGAACCTTCCACCATTCGTCGATATATATGACCTGACTGTTATGTATGTGGGGGTGTCTGTGGACCCAAGCCGACCCACCATGCATTCAACCAAACATGAATCTGCCCGCTATAAGGTCAACTTGACCACCTCATATGAGTTCGGTGGTGGTGCGGCGATCTACCCGTCCACATATAAACGTCGCATGGTAGTCGGTTGTACTTCCATCGCAAGTCACGTTCACCCAGGTGCCTGTAGTGCGAGTCGCCCTCCACGTTCATGAGTCTTCCTAATCATGGGTGCGCTCGTTGCACCGTGGCGCATGCCCAAGTTGGGTGCTCGACTCACCCAAGTTTTGGGGCTCTAGCTCATGGGCCTGACACTATGCATGCCTTTTGGTTCATGTGGCCTAAGTGAGTTAGATGTTGATGAAGCGAGGATGGTGCACAATGGGCACATTGGCGAGGCAACTAGCAGAATAGTGTGGGATCCAGGAGAAGCGAGTTGGGGTCGTTTGTAGACCATGCATGCTATGGCAAAAGGAATTATTATGGAATCAACCCAAAGTGTGTTGCTAGTCCAAGGTCAAAAGTCTTGTAATTGGGTCAGAATTTGGGTAAGCGCTTGTTTTTATTGCATCTTTCTCTCTGTGTTTGGTTTGCGTTCGGTGATAGAAGCTTGATTTTTATTCTATCATTGTCTTGGCTTGAATATTGGGCTATCTTGAGTCAGTTGTTTCTGTGCTTGTGGCTTGTCCTGGGGGTTGGGAATGGTGGTTCCACGTGGGTCCTTTTTACTATGTATTTTGAGAGTCTGTGGGGTACTGTTTGTGGCAAATTGGTATCGTTGGGGGGTTTTGTACCAACTCACTTGGGAATCTATTTTGTTTCTATGATCAATGCAAGGGTGTTAACAATCTTGGCCATTACGGGTGGTGGGTGGCTACACAACCTCCTAAGTGTTGGAATTGTGCTAGTTGGTGGTGTGGGCATGGATCAGGTGTCCTGGGCTCTCAAAAAAGTTGGTGTTGCATGCTTAGTGCAGGGATGATCCGTTAGTGGGGTCATTCCCAATGGGGTGGTGGTCGTAGAGGCGTAGATGGGGAGAGAGTGGATGAGGGGGCAGGTAGATTCAACAAAGAGAGCAAGGTTGCACAAAACCGAGCCCAATCATCAGGCCTGGTGGAGCAGGTGCCTTCCCTTACATCAATTATGGAGCAATTGCAGGACATGGTGGCCAGTCTGGACATTCTGCGTGAGCAGAGGTATGAAGACCACAATGAAATCATTGCATATATTAATGATATACAGTTCGCCCAAGGGGATATTTTAGAGCATCTCACCTCAATTCGTCGACGTCAACACATATTGAATGAACGGTTGGATGAAATAGAAGCAAGTTTGGCTCATGTTGACTTCCATGTGCATGGAGGTTTTATTCGTCAAGCTGGCCATGGTGTCGCTCATGCACCAAATCTTCCTTTGTAAATGTCATCTGCTTATTGTTTTTTGTGTTGTTAATTTTTTGGAAAGTAAGGCCTTTTTGTCTATTTATATTCTTTGAAGCAAGGCGATTTTCTTCTTTATTTTGGTATTGCTTTCATGGCTAACAAATCTGGTTGGAGTGATGCTAAGAGAGCAAAGAGGAATTTTACTATAAAATGTACTTTTTTGACAACTTAATAGACCCTTTTTTATCGACAAAAAAATCTTAATAATCTAATATTTTTAATAAATATTTATTGTGTAGAATGATGATAATATTGATGATAGTGCCCCAGATGCGGCTGACAGTAGAAGTAAGCATGATAACTACCTCTCCCACGCTCAAGAGGTCGAAGATCTGCAACGCAGGTCCTCACTTTAGCAATCATCCACTTGAGATGATAGAGATAGGGCATAATGAAGACACACTTGGACAACATCGCCCTCTCCGGGGCACCTCACTGCCGCAATTTTTTTGAATGATCATCTGGATTTACATGTCGCTCGGCCATAACTCTTCACACGTGCCTACTCATGAAAACCGTTACAGCACGAAGCTACGTGCAAGGCACAATAATGCTCATCCACATAGTATGTGTCACAAGCCTATAAAAGGGAAGGTCCTTCAACACAAAGAGATTCACAGTCTGTTCATCTGAGTTTATATGTTGTTACAGTTCTTTCCCTCACGCGTGCCCAGTCTTCCACGCAGTCTCCTCCCTAGTGTTGCGCTGTGTAGAATTCCCCAGGCTACGCTCCCCCCTGATTGCGTGACTCACCCCATCTCCATATATCTTGCAAGATTCTTAATCCTGGGTTCTCCCATTATCCCCCGCGCCTTGTCGCGCATCCCCCTCCAGCACACCTCCCCGTCCTCTGGCACCTTACTTCGTACCTCCCTCCTAGTCATGTATTCCCTTTGCTTCGCACCTCCTTTGATTTAGCTAACCATTGCACCTAGGCTACATCAAAGAACCATCAGAGGAGGCCAGAGAGGTGCGCTTGCTGGTTGCTACCACCGGGGGCCTGATAATCGCCTGGAATCTGTTGAAGGATCCTCCTCGGGCAATCACGCTAGAGAGGCTCCCCAGAGCCTCGAACTTGACTGGGAGGAGGAGACCCCCTCAAATGTTTTGGAGGAAGAAGAGGACCAAGGAAGTCCACCATAGTGCACCAGGATCACCCCTTGTCATGCAAGGCCAAGCCTCTTTTGGCTTAGGAAGATGATGGGGATGACACAAATGTCTGAATAATGGACTTTGAAGGTACCTGGATGCGTGTCCTAGACGCCGAATACCAGGTGGCTCCCATCCTCTTCGCACCAGTCTCATAGCCTCCATGTCTACCCACCATTGAAGAGGAAGCTGTCGCACAGGCGCACGCCTGTCCCATAGTGGAGGAAGATCCAAACGGCAATGATGAAGCCGAAGACTAATGACTGCGTAGTAGCTTAGCTCTTCCTATTTTTTTTCCATGCTTGTTTTTATCACGAAACTTCTTTTTTCACTAGTGCTACAACGCATTTTGTAATTTTCTGTTTCATGTACTTTTCGGGCTAGTTTCCTCCACAGAGGCAGCGCCTTATCTGCACAACAAAGGCTGGGATTGGTTAAGCGCATCTAACCAATCTAGCCTATAGCATATGTATTGTTTCCCTTTTTGAATTAATATATATTAGCCTCAATTACCAAAATTTTTTTATTGATAATAGTGACCGTAGTTAATATCCACTAGAATCAAGTGTAATTTATTAGACTTTAAAAAAAATGGGTTTTTTGTTTAATTTAAAAATTTTCTGTTATGTTTATAATTCTTAAATTATTATAGTTTTAATAAGTTAAAAATTTGGCACATTAATGATATCCTTGAAATAGAAGAAAACATTGGAGGGTAAAGTAGTGAATACTGGAATGTAAATGCATTTGATTATTGGGAGGTTTTTGGAAAAAAATTAGTTAGAAAATGCTTGAAAATTTTGTGACCTGGGAAACTCATTGGAGGGTTTGGATTGAGCCATGGTGCTCAATTTCAAACCTCAAAAAAAGATTAGAATATGTAAAAAAATTGGTTACTCTAAGTCAAGATAAAAGTAGTGAATAATGGAATGTAAATGCATTTGATTATTGGGAGGTTTTTGGAAAAAAATTAGTTAGAAAATGTTTGAAAATTTTGTGACATGGGGAACTCATTGGAGGGTTTGGATTGAGCCATGGTGCTCAATTTCAAACCTCAAAAAAAGATTAGAATACGTAAAAATTCTGGTTACTAAGCCATAAAATTATGGCCTAGTAACCAAAATATTTTAATAATACAAATTCAAGTACAAATTTCCTTGAAAAAAAAAATAGAAACATCAATATTGTGAATTGAGATTTTGAAATTGAATTTAATATAAATATAAGTAATTTTAATTAAATAAATTTATTTTGAGTAGTTGGAAAAAATTACTAATGCTATTTTTATCTTAATTCAATTTCTATAAATTACATATTTATTAAATATATTGTATTGTGTTAGATATGAAGCCATATTTAGACACCGACCTCACCAACCAATGTCGTCACCAACTCTTTGACAAAGAACGACGCCAAACCTAATAATTTTTATCATAATTTCTCATCTTTTTGTTTTCTATTATGTTGTGCTGCTCTGCACCCTAACAACTGGTATCAGAGCCAGTCTAAGTGAACTAGAGGATTCAATTGCTGAATAGTTAAAAGACGCCAAGAAATTCTTCATACTCTTGTTTGCAGCTGCTCTTGTTTGTAGTGAGGTTAGCAGCAAAGTTTTTCCGCTACAACAAATGCCAAGAACGGTTCTGAAGATTTTTTCCAATGCTGGTTAAATTCCCATGGATTCCCTGCTACCATATAATTCCAAAAATCAATGCGGTATTCTCCAACGCTAGTTAAATTTCCATGGATTCCCTGCTGCCATACAATTTGAAAAACCAATGTGGTGACCCATTTTTATAAGACCGTCTGGAGATCATCCTCCACTTGGCATGGAAAGTGGTCTGCAGAATTCGCTTCCACAATCGATATTGGCATGAGGGCAGCCATTGCAACCCGTAAGCCCATTTAATTTTATTTTGGAAATTGCCATAATCAATATTGTGTGATATTATGTGAAAGCGTTATGTTTTATAATCTTTTTTATAAATCTATGTTATTATGAAACATAACATATATGTTTTATGATAATTGTTAGAGTTTGGACCTTTTTTAAAATAAAAAAGAGAAAAGTCAGTGTTTTAAAGAGATTAGCTTGGTATTTTTTTTTTTTTAAGTGGATAATGTTGTAATAATTAAAGTTTTACTTTGTAAGGGGTACTTTAATATTTTTGGGGTGTGAAATTTTATTAAGAACGGAGATAGGAGTTAGTGACATGGAGAAGTTGAGCGGGGCTAATTTTTCCCTATGGAAATCACAGATGGAAGATATACTGATTTTAAAAGATCAATATTTTCCGATTGAGGTTGTAACAAAGAAACCCTCATTGATGACAGATGAGGAATGGGATAAGCTAGATAGAAAGGTGATTGCAACAATCCACCAATATCTAGTAAAGAATGTTTATTTCAATGTGTCTAGAGAAAAGACGGCAACAGGATTATGGAAGAAGCTCCATGATCTATATGAGAAGAACACGACATCAAACAAAGTGTTCTTGATGAAGAAGCTTTACAATCTCAAGATGAATGAGGGTGCTTCAGTTGCTGAGCACTTGAATTAATTCTTTTATTATAACTAGTCAACTTGCCTCTGTTAAAATAACTCTAGATGATGAAATTAGAACTATTTTGTTAATGTGTTCTATGCCAGACAGCTGGGAAAATTTAATTGTGGCTATGAGTGCTTCAGCACCTGCAGGGACCCTGAAGTTTGATGATTTCAGCAACAGTTTAATGAATGAGGAGCTGCGACACAAGTCAATTGCGGAAAACCAGGGAGGAGAAGCTCTAGCTCTAGCTGATCGTGGTAGGAGGATTGATCGAGGTCAACAAGGGCGATCAAGATCGAGAGGTCGATCAAAATCAAGGAGGGTCAGGATCATCTACTTTCATTATGGCAAACCCGGGCACATGAAGAAATAATGTTGAGCCTTGAAGAAAGGACAAAAGGATCAAAGACTGGCCAATACAAATTACAAGTCATCCAACACAAATGAAGGTGAGACTATTGTTGTAGTCACAGATGGTGATGTGTTGTTTACTGTTTCAATAGAGAATTCATGTTTATATACATCTAGCAGTAGCTTTGATTGGATCCTTGACTCTAGGGCATCTCACCATGTAACCCCATGCAAAGATAGTTCTGTTGCTTATAATCCCGGTGATTATGGTAGAGTGCATTTGGGAAATAATCATTTTTGCAGCATTGTTGGAGTCGGAGATGTCCAGATCAAGATGAAGAATGGAAAATATATATTATTGAAACAGGTCAGGTATGTGTCAGAAATTTGCATGAGTTTGATCTCTATGGGATGACTGGATGATGAAGGCTATTCCACAAGCTTTGGAAAAGGAGGCTAGAAAATTAGCAAAGGAGCATTGGTCGTGGCCAAAGGACCCAAGACAGGAACACTATATTCATTGAAGGCAATGATAGGAAAATCATATTTTATTGTTGTCACAAGAGAAGGAAATTTAGCAGATCTGTGGCATAAGTGCTTGGGGCACATGCGCGAGAAGGGTTTAAAAATCCTTGTTGGTAAAAATTTACTACCGGGTTTAAGATCCTACAGTATTGATCTTTGTGAGCATTGTATATATGGTAGACAAAGAAGGGCTTCATTTCTTAGAGATGGTCATGAAAAAAAGAAAAATGTGTTAGAATTGATACACTCAGATGTGTTTGGACCAGTTAACATCAAGTCATTAGGAGGAGCATCATATTTTGTAACATTTATAGATGATGCATCCAGGAAGGTTTGGGCCTATCCCATGAAAAGTAAAAGTGAAGTGTTTGAAATATTTCAAAAATTCCATGTTGCTGTTGAAAGAGAGACTAACAAATTGCTCAAGTGCCTAAGAACAGATAATGGTGGAGAATATTTCTCAAATGCATTCAAAGAATATTGTAACAAGTTTGGCATAAAGCATGAGAAGACTGTGCCTGGTACACCTCATCATAATGGTGTTGCAGAATGAATGAATCACACCATTATGGAAAAAGTAAGGAGCATGTTGTCTAATTCCGGTTTGGACAAGCATTTTAGGGCAGAGGTTGTGAGGACAACTTGCTACCTCATAAATATATCTCCATCTATAGTCTTGGATGGAGGCATCCCTGAAGAAGTTTGGACTAGTAAGAAGTTGAATTATTCTCATTTGAAAATCTTTGGATGTGAAGAATTTGTACCTATTCCAAAAGAAAATAGAACTAAGCTAGATGATAAATCAATGAAATGAATTTTTCTGGGATATGCGGATGAAGAATTTGGTTATCGTCTATGGGATCCAGTCAAACATAAAAGTATTAGAAGCAGGGATGTTATATTTAATGAGTCATAAATGTTTAAGAGGAATGTAGGTGAGGTGGAAGTCAAGAAAGTTATTGACAGGTTTGAAGAGCAGCATGAAGACATCCCACCAATGCAGGAAAATGGGCAGCAAATTCAAGAGCAAGAATGAAAACAAGGGGAAAGTGATGAACACTAAGAAGAATGAATCTTTAAGGAATCTTTACAAGAGACTCAACCTGATAATGCACCACCAGAGTTGGTTCGCAGATATTCTAGGCCTCATAATCCTTCACAAAGGTATCCTCCTTCAAACTATATCCTATTGACTGATGAAGGTGAGCCTAATTGTTTTCAAGAGGCTTGTAAAGTTGAGCATAGTAAAGAATGGAAGAAAGCAATGGAGGAAGAAATGAACTCTTTGCTGGAAAATAAAACTTGGGAGTTGGTAAATCTCCCAAAAGGTAGAAAGAATCTGCAAAACAAATGGGTGTATAGAATTAATCATGAAGGTGATGAAAAGAAGGAGACGTATAAAGCAAGGTTGGTGGTGAAAGGATTTTCCCAAAAGGAAGGTATTGACTTCACTGAAATTTCTCACCTGTTGTCAGAATGTCATCCATTAGAGTCATTCTTGGTTTTGTTGCTGCTTTAGACTTAGAATGTGAACAGTTAGATGTAAAAACTACTTTCCTTCATGGAGAATTAGGGGAAGAAATTTATATGAAGCAGCTAGAAGGCTTCATAGAAAAAGGCAAAGAAGACCTTGTTTGTAGGTTGAAGAAGAGTCTCTATGGGTTGAAACAGGCACCTCGACAATGGTACAAGAAATTTGATTCATTCATGTTAGAACATAGTTTTCATAGGCTAGAATCTGATCATTGTGTGTATATCAAGAGGCATGATCAAGGAAAGTATCTCATATTATTGCTACATGTGGATGACATGTTGATTGTTGGGCATGATAAGAATATGATGAATAGGTTGAAGAAGGATTTGGGCAACAAGTTTGCAATGAAGGATTTGGGTCCAGCACAACAGATATTGGGCATGAGGATCATGCGTGACAAGGAAAACAAAAGGTTGTGGTTGTCACAAGAAAAATATATCAAGAAGGTGCTTGACAGGTTTAATATGTACGATGCCAAGCCAGTTGATACACCCCTTGCAACCCACTTCAAGTTGAGTGCTGAGTTATGTCCCAATGATGACAAAGAGAAGGAAGAAATGAGTAATATTCCTTATGCTTCAACATTTGGCAGCTTCATGCATGCCATGGTATGCACACAACTAGACATTGCATATTCAGTGGGAGTTGTGAGCAGATTCCTTGCCAATCCAGGAAAACAACATTGGAAAGAAGTAAAATGGATTTTCAGGTATCTTAAGGGTACTAGTCATTATTGCTTATGTTTTGGTCATAATGATACTGTGCTTGAAGGTTTTACAGATACAGATATGGCTGGAGATATCGACACCAAAAATTCCACTAAATGTTATTTGTACACATTTGCAGGTGTAGCTGTATCTTGGGTGTTAAGGCTACAAAGAATAGTAGCTCTATCTACAACAAAAGCAGAGTACATAGTTGCAACAGAGGCTTGCAAAGAAATGTTGTGGATGCAACGATTCCTAGGAGAGTTAGGAATCAAGCAGGACAAGTATATGTTGTATTGTGATAGCCAGAGTGCCATTCACTTGGCGAAAAATCCAGCATTTCACTCAAAAACCAAGCACATTGGCTTAAGGTACCATTGGATCCGGCATGTGTTGGAGGAATGGTAGTTATATTTGGAAAAAATCCATACATATAAGAACCCTACTGATATGCTCACTAAGATTCTACCAAGAAGTAAGTATGAGTCATGTAGAGGCATGATAGGCACCAGTGTGACTTGATACAATATTCTTCATTCGACTTCAAATGTTAGATATGAAGCTGTATTCAGACACCGACCTCATCGACCAACGCCGTCACCGACTCTCTGAAAAAGAATGACGCCGAACCTAACACACTACCCAGATTGACTATGTAATACTCTGCTTTTCACATGCATAATTATCCTTCTTCTGCAACTATAAATTTGAATTCCTGCCTCTTCCTGAGTATGTCAAGCCAAGCAAGGCCTCTTTCTGTAATATAAAACTATTATGTGTTTTATTCTCCTTCTCCAGTCTGTGTTTATCATAATTTCTCTTGTCTTTTTTTTTTCTATTCTGCTGTGCTGCTATGCACCCCAACATATTGTTATGGAAATGAACCCAGTGTTTGCAAAAAAATGGGGCAACATGTGCTTCGTTTTCAATGGCGGTATAGTTCTAAATATATTTTATTCCTCCAGACTTTAAACTTATAGTATTGCAAATTCTTCTTTATAATTAGAAACCCAAATTTGTTCACTTCCACACTTTTGAGTTTAATTTTTGCGACTTATGTTCATATTTCTGTAGATGATAAATTCAAGCAGGGTGAGTCTCTTCTCTAATTTCTGATGTGTTTCAATTGGCTTTCCAGCTTAGCAGTATCATCATAGGAATTATACATACAATCTTATATGATCGTCAAGGATTAGAAAATAGACTTAATGAGAAGATTCCAAATAATGATTATGTGAGCGCTGGAGAAACACCCAAAATTTTCCAGACAATCCAAATTATTCCATAGGTGCCAAGATCTAGAGGAGATTATCCTTCTGATGAATAGAAGATCAATCATATGGTAAGTATTTCATGTCCATTCAAGAAGTTTATCCAAATTATTCCAGAGGTGCTAAGCTTTGGAGGAGATTATCTATTCTTCTGATGAATAGAAGATAAATCACATGGTAAGTATTTCATGTCCATTCAAGAATTTTAATCAATATGTAGGGATAGGCGTTCTGAACTTTTTATGTTATGGTTTGGCATTATTCTAGCAATTTTTTGAATTCATCTTGATGTTTTTGCAACATTTTCAAAATAAAGTTGGGTTGTGTATCCATTGCAATGTTGCCTCATCTTTTTCATTGGAAGATCTTGATCACCTTCAAAAATGCCAATGTGTACAAGATTTATGCCCACATCATTGAACGTATACCATGGTTTAAGAAATTTGGATTTGGAAGTGTCTATATCCCTAGAAAATTTAACAAGGGTGAGAATTTTTTTTGTTAGAGTTGAAAATTTTCCTGAATGTGGGAATAGTCCCATCACAGAAATTGGAAGTTCTGCTCAGGGGCACAACTTCTTTTAGGTAAGATGTTGTTGTGTATTCGAACAAGATTATCTTCTTATGCATCATTTCAATTTCACTAAATGCCCTACAGGAGAAAATTCCAGTTGTTAACTTTGGTTAATCAGAATTTTTTGATGATGGGAAAAGGCACAAATCCATTATGCAGAATTAGATAATCATCTCTGTCGTTTATACATTATGTTCAAGCATATGTGATTAATCATTATTGTTTTCTAGATTAGACTGACTAAATTATTTCGTGCTTTGCTTGTAGGCAGTGTTCCATTTCTCTAGTAGTCGTGGACAGTGTGAGTCTCGTGCCATCCTTTGTTATATAAAATTTTATTAAAGGACATAGATTTTTGGCTTTCGTTTAAAAGTTAGTAAGGTTTAGTTATTGAAATTTTATCTCGTAAATAATTAGAGTTTTTTTATTTTTTTGGGTGTGAATTTTATTGAGAATGGAGATAGTAGTGTTAAGTGACATGGAGAAATTGAATTGGTATAATTTTTTCCCTATGGAAATCACAGATGGATGATATATTGATTTTAAAATATCATTCTTTATCAATTGAGAGTATATCAAAGAAACCCTCATCAGTGACAGATGAAAAATGGATTAAGCTAGATAGAAAATTCATTGCAACAATCCACCAATATTTAGCAAAGAATGTGTATTTCAATGTGTCTCGAGAAAATACGACATAAGGATTATGGAAGAAACTTCAAGATCTACATGAGAAGAACATTGCATCAAACAAAGTGTTCATGATGAAGAAGCTTTATAATCTTAAGATAAAGGAGGGTGTTTCAGTTGTTGAGCACTTGAATGAATTCAATATTATTACTAGTCAACTTGCCTCCTTTAAAATCATTCTAGATAATAAAATTAGAGCTATATTGTTAAGATGTTTTATACCAGACACCTGAGAAGATTTAATTGTAGTTTAGCACTTTCAAGGGCCCTGAAGTTCGATGACGTTTGCAGCAATTTAATGAATGAGGATTTGCGACGCAAGCCAATTGTGGAAAACCACGGAGGAGAAGCTCTAGCTCTAGTTGATCATGGTGGGGGAATTTATTGGGGTTGACAAGGGTGCTCAAGATCAAGAGGCCGATCAAAATCAAGGAGGGGAAAGCTCATTTGCGTTCATTGTGGTAAACCATGACACCTAAAGAAAGAGTGTTAAGTCTGGAAGAAAATACCAAAGGATCATAAACATGTCGGTAAAATCACAAATCATCCAACACAAATGAAGGTGAGGTTTTTGTTGTAGTCACAGATGATGATCTGTTATTTATTGTTTCAGTAGAGTATGCATGTTTATATACATCTAGCAGTAGCTTTGATTGGATCCTTGACTCTGGGGCATCTCAACATGTAACCCCATGCAAAGATAGTTTTATTGCATATAATCCTGGTGATTATGATAGAGTGCATTTGGGGAACAATAATTTTTGCAGTATTATTGGAGTGGGAGATGTCCAAATTAAGATGAAGGATGGATAAGATAGATTTTTGAAACATGTTAAGCATGTACTAGAAATGTGCATGAACTTGATATCTATGGGACGACTTGATGATAAAGGCTATTTCACAAGCTTTGGAAAAGGAAGATGGAAAATTAGCAAAGGAGCATTGGTCGTGACTAAAGGACCCAAGACAGAAACAAAATATACATTGAAGGCAATGATAGGAAAAACATATTTGGTCATTGTCACAAAAGAAGGAAATTCATTAGACTTGTGGTATAAGCGCTTGGGTCACATGAGTGAAAAGGGCTTAAAAATCCTCATTGGTAAAAAATTACTTGCAGGTTTGAAATCTTATAATATTGATCTTTGTGAGAATTGTATATATGGTAGACAAAAAAGGGTTTCATTCCTTAGAGGTGGCCATGATAGAAATAAATATTAGTTAGAATTGATACACTCAGATGTTTTTGGGCATATTAACTTTAAGTCATTAGGAGGAGCATCATATTTTGTAACATTTATAAATGATGCATCGAGGAAGGTTTGGGCCTACCCTATGAAAAGTAAATGTGAAGTGTTTGAAATATTTTAAAACTTCCATGTTGTCGTTGAAAGAGAAACTAACAAATTGATCAAGTGCTTGATAACAGATAATGGTGGAGAATATTGCTCAAATGCATTCAAGGAATACTACAATAAGTTTGGCATAAAGCATGAGAAGATTATGCTTGATACTCCATACTCGGAGATGAACTTGCGAAGGAAGTTAATTTTCCCCAGAAAGGACTGCATAGATTTCTTATTCACTGGGAAAGAAATTTGTATAATGGCTTTGACCCTCTCCGGGTCTAATTTGATCCCAATATTAGCAATGATGTGGGCCAAGAGATTACCCTTGAATATTGCAAAATTATTGTTCTTTGGATTGAGAGATATCATGTATTTGTGACATCACCCGAAAATTTTCTTCGAGTGGCATATGTGATTGGATCTCTATTTGGAAAACACCATGACATCATCAAGGTAGACCACTATGCTCTATCCAATCAATCCCTAGAATGTGATGTCCATGGCACGTTTGAATGTAGCACCAACATTAATCAACCCAAATGGAATTCACTTAAATGCAAACGTGCCCCACTTTGTACGGAAATTTGTTTCAAGTCTGTGATGCTCTGAGATTAGAACTTGGTTGTATCCAGAATATCCATATAACAAAGAAGATTTTTATGACCTTGATACTTTTTGAAGTATATGTTCCATAGACGGCATGAGGTAGTTATCCTTGTCTAAGGCGTGGTTCAAGTTATAGCAATAAACACATAAGCAGATTTTCTCAGGCTTGTTTCTTACTGGGAGCAAATATGATACCCAGATAGAATGTTGCACTTTGTATATGATACAAGAATCCAACAACTTTCTTAACTCCTTTTTAATGAGAGTCTCAAGTGTTGGGTATACCTTCAGGTGTGCATTGTTATATTATTTTTGTTGTTGACCTCAATGAGACACTTGTTGTGTAAATTCCAAAGACCCAACAATCCAACCAAGTCTAGTCCCTTCCATATTTAAATGGAAGTATCCTTGTCTCCTCCTAGGAAGAAACATGCAATGTCTAGGAATATTTACTTATCCTCTTCATGCAGGCTGTCATAGCTAATTTTTAATATGCTTTGTATATCGTCAGGAAGTATATTTGAGATTTTGAGCAATTAAGAGGTCCAATAGGTTAGATTCTTTCTTCCACGTAAAAGTGTGCTAATCACCGTGAGAGATAACGATAATCGACAACAAGAATTTGAAAACTTTCTGTAATATTATCTTTTCTTGATATGGCCAAAGTAGACGGAATATGCCCATGGTATTTACTATGGTATTTTCCCATGGTATTTTCCTTCATTTTTTGAGGGAAATCAATAAAATAAAAGTTTCTAAAGAGTTCATCAAGCCTATAAAAATGGATAAGAGCCTTACAGTGGGATCATCTTGAGCCTATCTATCTTATTATTTTTTTCTTGAGAACTTGGAGTGGCCAATTCCAGTTTGATCATCTTATTTATACTTTTTTGATATGAAATTGAGATTTATAATTTCTCCATTCCACATACAAAACAAATATATGTAAAATAAACAATACAATAATGTGAAAATTTTCCAAACTATAAATGCATATCATATACTTAGTAGGTACTCCTTCAAATCAAGAGTGAGGAGTGTTTACTTATTGTTTCAAATTAAAAATGGAAAAATGTTTACTCACTCATTATTAAAGAAAAGTAAAGCATAATGATAAAATTATTAACAATGTTAACATTCAAGTGATGGAAAAATTATCACATCAATTAAGTAACTCACTTTCATTTAAATTAAATATTTCCATTTAAAAAATTATTTTATAATTATTTTATCTTTTAAATATAATTATTTTTTAATTTATTTATAAAACGTTTCCAATTAATCAAATCCACTTTTAATTAGCATTATTTTAAAACTTTTCACATTTAAATCTTTATATTAATAAAATCTTGATAACCTTACTTTTTAGAATTATATCACATATTTAAATTACTATATGCATCACTATAATATGACAAATCAATTACCGAATTCATAAAAACTTTTACAAGAAAATAGTTCTTATTTTATTAAAATATAATAAATTATCTTCAGCTTGGAACTATGAAAGGTACATGGGTTTTACATAAGTTGATTCTGTATAATTAGTTTCCAGTTAATCAAATTCTCTTTTAATTAGCATTATTTTAAAAAATTTCACATTTAAATCTTTATATTAATAAAAGCTTGATAACCTTACTTTTTATAATTATACCACATATTTAAATTACCAAGAAATAATATATAAATATGCATCACTATAATATGACATTGAAAATAAAATATAAATAAGCAGGCTCATGCAACATATCAATTACCAAAGTCATAAAAACTTGTATAAGAAAAGAGTTATTTTATTAAAATATAATGAATTATCTTCATCTTGGAACTAGGAAAGTGATCCGAGTAAATTCCTGATACCCTTTTAACCAAGACCTTTTACTTCGGTTGATGTGTTATAATTGCATTTTATCAAAGCGTTAATGAACATAGATTAACATATCTGCATGCTGTAAAGAAGAGGAACATAAAAAACATTAGCAACATAAGATATTGATAACGGAAGTCGTCCAGGAGGGACTACATCTCCAGGCCTCGGTGTTAAGATGGTGTTGGCCGCTTCATTCAGTGTTGTAAATGTGAAGATGTACACAAACGATGTTTGCTTACCATACAAGGAAATCAACCCTCACCATGACTGGCAAAGTCTCTCCACGAGACGTTCAGCTGCAAGGAACTGTCACTCATAACAGACCTCCTATTAGCATGACATAAACTCACACATAATGACTATGAGTATCCCACCAACATGGCAATAAAGGGATCTCAATAAAACATACATGGTGACAATGAGTATCCCGCCAACATTGCAACAAAGGGATGTCAAACATAATTGAAAATCCATGATAGAAATTACATCTCACATCAAGAACAAAAATAAGATCCCGCATCAAACATCAAGCAGGAATCTATACAACACAATGCATCTCATAGCAAAGAGACAAAGAAGTACATGATCACACTGCATATACCTCACACTGAAGATGAATGAAGAATAGGTTGCTCCGCTGCTAGATCTGAAATCACCATCACAATCGTGGCGTCGAAAGGCATGAAATTGATTGCTCACTCACTAAATGTAGACACCGACACTCCACTTTGAAAAGTGGTCAAAAAAAGAAAGGCTCAGATGGAAAATATGATTGCACCATTGAACTCGTGTCGTCGAGAGGTGTAGGATCAACTGTCAATTTGTTGAATTCTGACACTGTCGAAATTTGGGCCTTAGGGAATCTTTTAGATTCCCCCTAGATTCCTCAAAGATATTGCTCCACAGGGAATTTGGAAATATTCAACTCAAAACAGGAATCTGATCTCACCATTGAGATCCTTACAAAATTTCGAGAAGAATGAGTATAAAGTTGACCTCATTCTGACACCGGTGAATTTCGGCCTCCAAGGAATCTGAAAGATTCCCTCAAGATTCCTGAAGGTTCTCCTCCACAAGGAATCTGCAAACCGTTGCTCAAAAGGCTAATCTGGGTGCACCATCCCGCTCCCTGTGAAATTCTGGTTAAAATGCATATAAAGTTCAATACATTTTGACACGGGAAAATTTTACCTCCTTGGAATAAAAAATATTCTCCAAGCATAAAAAATATTTTGCCTCGAAATATGTGCCCGCTCCTCTGCCTTGAACTGCGTGCTCGGGTCTGCTAGGTGCATTTTTGAATGATGGGTTTAAATTTAGAATGTTAGGAAAAGCTTTCAAAATGAGTCGTTGGCTCAATGGAAAAAATTAGAAAATGGTTGAGGAGGGGTCGGGGGGTCAAATCTCACCCCTGCCAACATGGCACGTTGTTTTAATTAAAAAGGGTGTGTTTCTTTTTTTTTTAATGGGAGGGGTCAGGCTTGCCTTGGGCGGCCCACCCAACAACCTGCGGCAGTAATGGGATATATGTTATAATGGCGGGGTTATGGTTGGGGTGGCGGGGTGGACTGCTGACCACCCCACCATATATATATATGTATGTTTTAACTGGTGTAGGTAAGGGGTCCATGAGGGTCACGGCCCATTAAACCATACCCAAAAATATAATTTTTTGTTTTAAATTAAAACAACCGCCCTTTTTAAATTTTCTGGGTTTTGACCCATAGGAGACATTTTAAGTATCCCACAATTTTGCCCGGAAATCGTCCAGAGCTCGCCGGAATCTAGTGGCTGGATTTCTTCCAAATTGTGTCCTCCTTAACCTGCCACATCACCAAGTAAACCTTAGAAATTTGATCAGCTCTAACTTTCACATGCGATCTCGGTTTGACAAACCGTTCACACTGTTGTAATCAAGACGATGAAATCTACGCTCTGGTCGTTGTTTGATAGAATTCTGATCACTTTTATTTTTGAGCTTTCATAAGCCCTGTTTCTCCTATATGTGTCTCTGGAGCCACCTGGATCATTCCTCCCCACTGAGGAGATTTTGGTCCTCCAAAAGCATCAACAATAATCTGCAACTGCTGTGTACAATGTCTACACCACACGTGTCCTGGAAAAGGTCACCTTTCCATCTCCTTCACCCTTTTTTTCGGAGCCTTAAGTGATGAGCCGACACCTCCATTCTCTGCAAACTTGTAGTACAATATCTTGCAAATTACATGCTCAAATTGACCATGACCAAACATTTCCATACTTTCCACGAGTTTATAACAGGTACTCGGTGGTCAAGTTTACATCAAATGGAAATCACACCCCAGCTATCATTACAACATCATTGTCGCATTTCGAAGTGATGGAAAACACATCATCACTTTTACATAAAAGAAATGCATCACACGACTTATAAAACAAGGCCAAAATATCATTGTTGTTTAACAAGTGATGGAAAAACACATCATCACTTTTACATAAAGAAATGAAACACATGATTTACCAAAATAAGGCCATGACAAGCTAACACGTCTAGAAAAATAATCTAGAAAATCCCCTCTTTAGAAAAGAGAATGGGCCATCCCCCTGTGGGGAATTCACTTTTCGATCAACTCTTTCGATTGGTTTAAGCATGGCCATTTTGTCTTTGAGATGCAATTCTTGATGGAGTCTCCAACACGTGGCTCTTTGATTGCCACTTCGGTCGCAATAACCGCAATGAGTCTTCTTTCTCCAAAACTGCTTAACCAATTTATTTCCCTACTGTGGAGAATGATTTTCACGCCTCATCCTTCTTTGTGCTGCCATTTTTTCCAACACTCAGAAATGTCATGGTTACATAAACCACAAAAATGAAAAGTTTTCTTATGCTATGATTTACATTCATGTTTATCAACATGCTTATAATCAAAATGAACTCGAGAATAATGCGACTTGTTATACCTTCCCTGGTGGTCTTTGCTGCAATCATGGTGATGAGAGCTTGTCTCATCTTTTTCACTGTAACATGCACTTCCATGGGTGATCAGGAATTCATAAATTTTGCTCAAAATTGAAATTTATATGATTGGGTTGAAACTAGTATGTTTGCGTAGATCTCGTCTTCCTGATTTCGGTGCCGCGAACGGTTCAAAAAACCGATGTCGTATGAGGGAGATATCACGTTCTGATCGATTTCCCAAACAACTAAATTTTGCGACAGGGTTGACTGGGATGCCCAGTCAGCATGCAAGTGCACAGTCAGCAAAAAAGGAATATTCCAAAGAATTTTCCTTTTTTCAGAGCCAGTCAGAGACTTACAAGTGGCATTATGTGATTGGGTTAAGGTTGTACGAGTTGTGTTTTGGTGACATGTGGCCAACCCTGAGCCCGCCACGTATCCCCTGAAAAGTGTATTAAATTTTTTATGAAGGCCGCCAGGTTCGACCCCTCAACCTCCGGTAGAACAGCCACACGCCACACCACATGAGCTGTGTAATAGATCTTAACTAACAAAGGTCAAAGGTTAATGTTAAAGTGTAATACATTTGCATATCGGGGTGGGGACTGCCAACAGTCCCAACCCACCGACGGTTCGAGATGTGTGGTCACATGTCTTCATAACCAACCGCAACAACTGTTATCCAATGGGTTTCAAAATTCCCACCAAACACTGCAACCGTTACATTATACATATCAAATGTTGCCTCTACCGCGCGATTAGTCCGTCGCTTGTTTTGGTTAACACAACTATAACGCGGGTTTTAAAACAACCCTACCACAGTACAAGCCTACACTTCTGCTAACAGTAAATGCAACCGGGGTTTCGAGGGTTGGCATGTGGCCACCCCCTCCCCTTAACATTAAATTTTATTGTTAAGACTGGTGGAAAGTTAGCGGGCTCCAAAATTTTGGGTTTTTGGCCTATTCTAACTACAGTTAAGTGAAGTTCACCAAATTTAGTGGAGGATTTCTAGGAGTTATTGGGAAAATGACTAGGAGGGTCAATTTTCGCCCAAAGGGAGTGAATGAAGAGTCTATCTAGACTAATTGGAGCATTTTGTAGCCATTGGTGCAAAGAAAACAACCATTAGAGGCATGCAAACACATGTATTTGCAAAATTTTAAGCATACTGAAAGATGGACATACCATTGGGAGCTGGACCAGCAGATGTAGCCCAGGAGGGGTGAACTGCTTCATCATGCCTATTGTGTAAATGTTATGTGTGGTTTTATTTCTCTCTTATACACTATTGTTCAGTGTTATTTGCTCTTATTTCATGCTTCTAATTCACTAAAATCACTTATATTTCATGGTTAAAATCCTCAATACTTAAGAAAAATATGGAGGCAAGAATGCACACATTTATTACTGAAAAGACACTTAGCACAACAAACTAATACATTCCTTTCAGATCAGGTTGGTATCAGAGCTAGAGTTTATTCTCTGGTGTTGTTTTATGCAAAGATTTGTTTAACTGTTTGCAAGTTTCAAATTCTTACTAGTCTCAAGCTCAAGAGAGGAAAGGCACATTGGTGGAAGCAAGAGGGTCTCAAAGTGAGCCACATCAAAGGAGAACAAGATTGCCACAATCTCCACCACCTAGTTCACGTCCTAAGGAAGCAGAAGTAGCATTAAGCATGCCTTTAGAGGAATAAGCAATCCATGAAGAAGTGGATCCCAAAGAGGAAGAAAGAGTGTTCAGGAAAGCATTCCTTGACATGACTGAGATGGTTAGAATCCTTTATCAAGAAAGGAATGAGAAACTGGAAGGAGAAGGATCCAAGCTTCACAAGGAAGGACAGGGATCATCGAGAGATCACAACGATGAAGATAAGTCAAAGAAGGGCAATGGAGGAAATGGAGGCAGTGGAAAGTCACCATCCTCACCCTCGCCATCATCATCCTCTACTTCATTTTCAAGACATCAGTCACACAAGTAAAAGAACACTGGTAAAAGTCCTTTTCTAAAACTTGATGTTAATTTTTAATTTCCAATGTTTAATGGTGAAGTCAACGTAGAAAATCTTGATAATTGGATTAGGCAATTGGAGGTCTATTTGAGAATCCAGAACCTTCAAGATGATGATACCAAAATCCAATTAGCTTCATTGAGAATGGAAGGTGCAACACGTGTTTGGTGGGAAGCCAAGAAAAAGGAGGAGATCAAGAAGCATGGTAAGATAATTCTATCATGGAATGATAACATTTCTACAATAAAACAACAATTTTATCCGTTAGCTCATATGTAGAAAGCCATAATGAACTGGAAAAACTTTAGACAATTGAAAGGACAAAATGTGCAAGTTTACACCCAAGAATTTAGGAGAAGAGCTCTCTTCTAGGGGTATATTTGTAGAGCCAAGATACTTTGGTCAAGTACATAGGAGGCTTACATAGCTACCTTAAACATAATATCCTCATGTTCAACCCCACAAGTCTAGATGAGGTATGTGTTCAGGCAACACATCTACAAGTTAGAGGGAAAAACATTTCTGATGAGGGGAGGAACAAACCTTTTAAGGGGAAAAACAAAGAGAAGACGTAAAAAGGTAAAATAAAAAAGAATGCATCTGTTAAGAAAGAGGGAGAAAAAGTGGTTTGTAAACATTGTTCAAAAGAAGGCTATAATGAAAATCAATGTAGGAAATTACATCCTGAAAAGAGGCCCAAGTATTTAAATAATAAAGGGAAACAGAAAACTGCAGCTACAACTCAACATGATTTAGGAGATGATTCAGGTGATGAATCTAAAATTATAGCCATGGTATTGAAGAACATGAAGGGGAAATAAACTGAAACTAAACCTAGTACTAGTACATCAAACTGTCACATACATGCTCCAAATGAAGAAGCGAGAATTGAACTGTTTCATGTGAGGGTCATATCCAAACATACTAATATTGACACATTGTTTGATAGTGGGTCACAAGCAAACTTAATCTATGAATAATTTTTCAAGAAACTTAATATTAAGACCATTCCACATCCAAAACCATATCCACTTGGTTGGATTTGTAAGGATGCAAATTTACGGGTTTTAAAGAAGTGTATATTGCGGTTTGCAATAATTGCACATTTTGTTGACACAGTTGAATTAGATGTGGTTCCGCTTGACATAACAGATATTTTGTTGGGGAGTCCTTACTTATATGACAAGAAAGCGATCTTCCATCGCCATGAGAACAAATACTATTTATTCAAAGATGGCAAGGAGTACATTGTTAGAGCACATCAAAAGAAGACAAACATTGCTATGGTAAATGCTGGACAGGTAAAAAGGCTGGTAAATTCAAGTAAGAATTTTGTACTTCTAATGATTAAGCATAAAGCTGATGATAATCATGAATCATTTGAGGATTGTGATCCTAAGTTGAAATCAGATTTATATGACGTAGTTGATGCACACCACGAGATGTTTTAGGAGCCAACAAGATTGCCTCCAAAAAGGGAGATTCAACATGAGATTCAGTTGCAGCAAGATTGTCCTCTTCCAAAAATCGACATGTATCGCATGTCGATAATGGATAATGTTGAAATAAAGAGGCAAATCAAGAAGATGTTGTAAAAAGGACTCATAAGGCCAAGCACTTCGCCATGCGGTTCATCCATAGTCTTAATTCCGAAGAAAGATGGGACTTGGCACATGTGTGTAGAATTCAGAGATTTGAACAAGATAACGATAAAGAATCAATACCCACTCCCAAGGATAGATGATTTGCTTGATCAGATGAAAGAAGCAAAGTTTTTCACTAAGTTAGAGTTACGAAGTGGATATCATCAAGTAATAATTGCAGAAAGTGATGCATGGAAGACTGCATTCAAAACCAAACAAGGACTCTTTGAGTGGTTGGTTATGCCATTTGGTTTGTGTAATGCACCAGTGAATTTCATGCATGTTATGGATAGCGTTTTGCGTCCATTTCTTGATGACTTTGTGATTGTGTACTTAGATGACATATTTATTTTCAGCAAAACAAAAGAAGAACATGTCTTGCATGTGAATATAGTGCTTGATGTTTTGAAGAAAGATAAATTATTTCTTAAGATGTCAAAGTGTGAGTTTGGAAAGACTTATTTGGTTTATTTGCGACACATTGTAGGAGGAGGCGAGTTGAGAATTGATCCTTCTAAAGTGGAAGCCATTTTGAATTGGCCCACTCCCAAAACAATAACCGAAGTAAGAAGTTTCTTAGGTGCAACGCAGTACTGGAGAAAGTTTATTGCTAACTTTTATGCCATCGCAACTCCTATGCATGTAGTGACAAGTGTGAAGAAAGGCTTCCAATGGGGAGGCAAACAACAACAAGATTTAGAAGCTTTAAAAGACAAGATCAATTCAGCTCCAGTCCTTGCATTACAAATTTGAGATACCCATTCGAGATACAAACTGATGCTAGTGATTATGTCATGGGCGCAGTTCTTTTGCAACATGGTAAGCCTATCACTTTTCATTCTGAAACATTAAATGGTGTTGTAACTAATTATCCAACATATGAAAAAGAGTTGTATGCTTTGGTACAAAGCGTCAAGAAGTGGAAACACTACTTGATGGGTAAAGAGATGATTATACATACTGATCACCAACCATTAAAGTACTTGTAGTCGCAAACAAAATTGTAGCAATCACGAAATTTCAGGTGGATGGGATTTCTTCAACAGTTTCACTTGGTTATAAGGTAGAAGAAAGGTATTTTCAATAAAGTTGTTGATATGATTTCAAGACCAATTATAAGTGCTTCTACTTTACTAAAAAATTATCCTATTTTACATGAGAGTTACATAGAACAATATGCACATGATGTTGATTTTCAAGATGTGTATGCTAGTTTGAGTGAAGGGAATCAAGTTGAAGAAAATGATTATCACATGCATAACAATTTGCTATTTCATTTGGACAAACATTGTATACCAAAAGGAGAGAGGCTAAGTGTCATGAGAGAAGCTCATTCATCTCTTATTGTTGGACACTTTGGGGTAAGCAAAACAGTGGCACATCTACAGAGGTATTTCTATTGGCCTCACATGATAGATGATGTGTTGCGTTTTATAAGAGGTTTTTTTATGTGTGCGACAAGCAAACCTAGCAATAGGAAGCTTGGGTTGTACACGCCACTACCGGTACCATCAAGGTCATGGGAGACTGTCTCCATGGACTTTGTTGGAGGTCTACCTATGTCAAGAAAACAACATGATTATCTTTATGTAGTTGTTGATAGATTCAGTAAAATGTGTATACTTATGCCATGTAAGAAAACCATTACTACTGAAAAAACTGCTAAACTTTATTTTCAACATGTATGGGTTCATTATGGATTGCCTACTTCTATTGTTAGTGACAGGGATTCCAGGTTCATTGGGAATTTTTGGTCCCATATTTGGAGTATGATGGACACAAAGTTGAAAAAGAGTACTACTTTTCATCTGCAAACTGATGGCCAGACCGAGGTGGTGAACAAAACCGTTGTGCATCTATTGAGAGGATATTGCAGCAAACATCCTAAGTTGTGGGATGAGCAACTGCATTACATTCAACATGCTTACAACTAGGCAAAGCACTCTTCTACAAATACATCACCATTTGAAGTATGCTTTAGGTATTTTCCAAAATCGCCATCATACTTCATCTTTGAAAAGGATGTTGCAATTGATGGGCATAGTGATAATGATAAGGCTCGAAAGTTCATTGAGAAAATTCAGATTATACATCAACAAGTTCAAGAACAACTTGAGAAGAGTCAAAGCAAATATAAGGAGAGGCATGAAAAACTTAGAGTTGATCACAAGTTTCAAGAAGGAGATGAGGTATGGTTGCACCTAAGCAAAGAAAGGATGCAAGGAGAAGGTAAAAATCTCAAACCCATTCGCTATGGTCCATTCAAGATTATAAAGCAAGTTGGTAACAATGCATTTCAACTTGACTTGCCTTCATATATGCAAATGTACTCAGTTGTTAATGTTGAAAACTTACGTTTGTATGAGCCACCTTTGATCAATGATTAACGAAGTGATGTTCAGTTGCCTTATATTGAAGATTTCTTGCCAGAATTTATGGATGAGCTCAAGGAAGATACAATTCTTGACAGGAGGACAAGAGAATCCAACAGGGGAAGTGCTCACTACCTTCGAGTTGGGCTCAAAGGTAGTAAGCCAAGCAAGGCAAAGTGGATGGAAGTTGGAAAGGTGAGGGATTTTTACCCTCATCTACTAAGAAAGTAATAAATTATTTTGGGGTCCACAACCTTCCCAACGGGGAGGTGTGATTAGGAGTTCATAAATTTTGCTCAAAATTTAAAGTTACAGGATTGGGTTGAAACCAGGATGTTTGCGTAGATCTCGTCTTCCTGATTTTGGCACCGTGAATCATGGATGACTAAAATACTTATCCTAGATTTCTAGAAACAAGGTTCATGAACATTGTGAGTTCTAGAAATTTCACTGCCTTCATTATCCTTCGGATAAATTTTCACTAGTTTATCATTCATCCAGCCATCACTAGCCCAATACTCCTGGAAGACCCATCCTGGGTTCAAGCCATATTGTTTTGCCCCAATTGTCACTCATTTTTTACCATGTCTTGCCTTTTGGCCCAAATCCTCTGTTTTTCTTATCTACAAGATTCCCTACTACTGATCAAACCTACTAATCCAATAATATTGATGACTCTTCCATAATATTCCTAGACACTGATTGTCTCTACAAACCCTCTAGACAATTAGTATGCTCTAATATCCTAGGTCTTCAAACCACACTAAGCTTGTCCTAGGTCCTATCTTACACTTGGTAATCCCTAAAGTCTAAATGCCTATCCAAAATCCAAATCCAAAGGTCCCCATTAGGTCACCAAAGGTTTCACTAAGTTATAGGATGGATTTGGTGCCCAATGTTAGTCATCATTATTTTTGCATGTTTTTGATGACTAGATTCCTTGGCTGAGTTTTCTAGAAGCTAATCTCAAAACTTTCAATTGTTCATCTAGAAAACACCTCAAACGAATTTTTTCTTTCCTCCCCCTTTTTTTTAGCCTGTGATTGAAATGGTCTTTAGTTTCCATACCCATCATAATTTAGCAAAGCCTCCCTATCTATAGCTATCATAAATTTGTTTCTCTGCTATCATTTTCCCTTGTTTTCATGCATCTCATTGCCCATCATTTGACAAAGTGTCTACCCCTCTCTCACTGATCATTCAATAATTATGATAACCTGATCATGACTAAGGAAATATTTAAAATATGTAACAAGGTCTGTAGGTCTAGGTGGTGGTGTTTAGGGAAATTTTCCTTGACAAAGTTATCCTAAGCCAAAAATCCTGTGTCTAGTACCAGTTAGCCATCAATTGTTGCTTATTCTCCAAAGCAACACACCAGTTTAGCCTTAGGTCATACACCACTAACTGGTTTCTTGGTTTCATGCTAGCAAGGCTCAGAAATATCCATTCCAAGGAAAGAGTAGGTTTCTAAAAAGTTTCATGAATGAAATGGAGTGGTCATTTCAATTCTTGATTTTATGACACACTGCTAAGTTCTCCAAAAATAAAATATCATCTACCAAATACATCTCTGTAGGGGTATATTCAATGATGACACTATGCAAATAGGAGTAAAAGAGCAAACTCAACAAGGCTACCATTCTGTGACTGTTTTCCATCATGAAGTAGATGAGGTGCAGTAAGTAAAGGACAAAAAATGTACATGTTTTTAAATCCAAAAAGTGCTTGAAGACAATGATCATTCATCAACACAAATGTATACAAAGGATTAAGTGATTCTTATCATCAACGCTCCATGACTAACTACAAAGGTATAGCTGCATAAGTCCTCAAAGGGTGACCTAGCCCTGCAAATCATTCTTTTTCAAGGAGGAAGATAGTCTTTGAAAAAATGAGGTCTAAAGAAAATAAGGCATTATAATGAAGGTGTAAGAAGGAAAGCTGCTTCTCATACCTTATCATGCACCTAAAATCTGAAAATCAGTCAAAGACATTTTCACTATACCTTATGAAAGCACAGTAAGGAGTAAGGAGTCATGTCAGGAATACACACAAGGAACACTTATCATGAACAAATCACATTGCTTCTGGAAAATAGATAAAGGGCATAGTGTTGAGATGGATGAAATTTCATAGTTTGAAGGCCTCCTTCATCATAAGCAGAGGGCCCAACAATGGTTTTGAGTGACCTGAGTGGTTACATTTGCAAGGACCTCCTTCATGACAAGTAGAGGGTCATAACCCAGTCAAACAACCTCTTTCACATCATAAGCAGAATATTGACATAATGGTGTTGAAAGGCCTCAATTATGATGCTTGTAAAAGCCTCCTTCAAAGGATAAATCTGAGGCTAGATTTTGATGAAGAAACCTCATTCAAATGGTAAAAGATAATTTCACACAGGGGGTTTATTCAAAAGGGACATCCTTCATTTTGGATAAGACCATTATAGTCTACCTAATTACTCCCTCCAAAAGGAAAATAGAGGGCAAGCACTTGGGGTTACAGTTCTTATGGATCAGCTCATTCAAAAGGTAATCGAAGATAACGAATAGTTTGTAGTCTAAGATGCCACCATCAAATGATAAGAGCAAGTTACAAGTGTTGAGAACAACCTCCTTAAAATAATAGACAGAGCTTTAACATTGAAAAGGGTTGAAACATGAAGTATACGACAAGCGCTGGAAAGCCCTTTGAAGACCTCTTTCACCGATAAACAGAGGGTCAAATATGTTTTTTAGGTGATCTAGGGAAAATAATAAGCTAAAAATATATATGTTGAAAAGATACCATCCAAAAAGGGCAAAGCAATTAATCCCTCAACATAAGGATAGAGTCACTCTTTCAATACAATTACAAAGGCTAAAGGAGGATTTTTGAAATCTTAAAGAGGGAGAAAAGGTGTTTTGAAAACCTCATAAGGCATAAGGGGGCTCGAGCAAAACATTTGATTTGTCATCGTGCAAAAAAATTCATGGAAGAGAGAAATTTTTTTAAAACATTTACAGCTTTTCATGCACGTGACGGACTTGAAGATTCATGCGGTGGGCCTATAGGTTGATGCAAAAGGATTTTCTGAATGGTGTGACACACCTATTGCTTTACGTAGCGTGCTTGTGCAGCGCCCGATGCCTAGGCTTGCACATGACGTGCTGCCTCCGACAGCCTTGCCCAACCCCCTTGACCCTGCACATGACGCATTTGATCCAAAAAGCATCTGCCTTATGCCCTTTCCCTTGCACCTTTGTACCCTTGCCCTTACACCTTTCCACCCTTGCCTTTGCACCTTCCATCTTTGCCTCACCTGGGCCACTGCCTCAAGTGCTGAACGACCCACCGCCCGGGCCTTCTTCTGAACGACCCACCCAGCACAGGCCCTGCCAGGTCTTCACACCTAGGCCATTGATAAAAGGAAGTGCAACATCCACTCCAAAAGGTTTTCAAAGTTGCAAATTTTCGGGTTTTACAAAAGAGGAAATTGCTTCAAATGTTATTGGACATATTTAGAGGTATTTATATTTCTTGGCCAAAATTTTTGATTTAAAGGAGAGTTTAGAAATCAAAATTCTAAGGAAAAAATCGAGTAATTTTAAAGAGGCTAGAAGTATTATTGGATTGGAAAAGTCTTGTTTTGAGTGAGAAGCCAAACATAGTGCTAAAGGAAAAGCATTGTTTGAAGAAGAATACCTAGTGAAAATTTAAACATTTTTTTAAATCAAGTGCATAAAAGATAACACGGTCTTATAAGGAGAAATCATAAGGAGAAAGCATAGGTTGTTTTGAAGGCCCCTTTGCGCATTAACAAGAGCTCTTGCTTGAAGAAATACCTAGTTCAGTCAAAGACTTGTTTGATAAAACAAGTGAAGAATCTAAGCAAACATGCCTCCAAGGAAAGCCAACAAAGGTGGATATCACAATAGATTTGAGCCTACTACAACTCAGGAGATAAATGAATCCCCTTCAGTTATTTTCAATTTTCATGAGGTAGGGTGCCTTGATTTTTGCCAAAGAATCCAAGAGGTCACCAATCACCCTCCCTTGACATAGTTGTTTTCCCTGAGGTTGCAATGAGAACATGTTCACATAGCAGGCCTTGATTTTGTGCTCACCCCTAGATCGGTATCCAAATGAATGCGAGCCTCTCTTCCCCTTTTCTCATCTATTGAAAAGTTATGCGCCTCTAATGAAGGTCATCATGAAATACTTTACATGTAAAGGGAGATATTATCGAGTCTATTCATATCATGTCCGACTACTGATGCACCTCACCTGGACTCAGCTATTGAACCTCCCTTTCTTCCTCTATAGGAGCATTGACAAAATGGCCTCATTTGTCCAAAAGAAACCCCCTGCTCAACAAAAGGCTACCTTATTTCAACATTCTCTCATAAAAATTCTCATCCTCCATCAACTTGAGCAAGAAGGAGTTCCTTGGGAATCCTTCACCTCCCATCCTGATTTCACCACTGCCTCTTCATCCCATGGTCCATATCATGCACCTTCCTCACCATCCACTCACTATTTCTCCCCTTCTTCTACTCAATCTACCCCTCAAAAGAAAAAATCCCCTATGATTGAGAGTGAAAAAGAAAAGTCTAATCAAAGAAGTGATGATGAAGAACAGAGTGGCACTTAGCATAACAGTAAACATGATCAGAGTGGTAATCAGCTTAATAGTGATCAAGAAAGTAGTGATGGGAAGGAACATAATAGTCCTCAAGAAAGCAGTGATAAGGAGGAACAAAACAGTCATCAACAAAGTCCTGAAAGCAAACAAAGTGGCAGTCAGCGCAACAGTGATGGAGGAGATAATAATGATAAAGAACATAACATCCCTTGGCATGAATAGAGTGATGATGATCATAGTGGTAGTCAGCATAATAGTCATAAAGTAAGCAGTTATGAGCATAACGAAAGCCATCTAACAGCTAGTGAGGATGGTTCCCAAGAAAAAAGCAAGCATAGTGATGAAGAAAGTGATAGTCCTAAGGAGGAAATGGAAGACAGTCATGCTGAGGGCAGAATTCACAAAGAGGTTCAAAACAGAGAAAAAAATAAAGAGAGCCCTCACTCATTATAAGAAAGTGACATTGGTAACATGTAGCAAACTAAAAAGGACACTCAAGAAGAAAAAACTCAAATTGAAGGCAGTCACAGTGATGACAAAAAAGCACAAAACAGTGAGCCAAACTCAAAATTGCCCAAAGGAGGCACCCAGTGAAAAAAGGAGAAAAGGACACATCTAGGCTTGGAATTTTGGCTCAAGCTTCATTACATGTTTCTAAAAATCCTTAAAGGGTTTACTCACCAAAATTAGGCAATTTTGGACACTTTCTTATTTTTTGTGAATTTTAGGCCTAAAAGCATAAAATCATGGGTGCCTTAACTTTTTCTCAGAGCATCCTCAGCTAATAAAATTATATTTTTGGATTCCTTGATGTCAAAGGAACATGCTTAGAATTTTTCAGATCAAATGAAGTTGTTTTGGTCCCTCAAAAAGGCCAAAAACAACCATTTTTTACCTTTCTGCCCCTAATATCAGTAGGTGCTATACTCCTAGGTTTTTTCACTGTTTCTACTTTTTGGCTAACTTCTATCAATCAGATTGGAAAAAATAAAGTATTTTTGGAAAGTATACATCCATATATTTCTAATGAGCCATCAAGGGGCTGAATCCAATGCCGGGAAGGGGTCCAAAACTCAGCTGCAATAGACCCCAATTTTTGCTGATTTGGAGCTACGCACAGAGACAAATTTTTTGCCAAAAAGTCAACAAAAGACACTAATTAATGGCAAATTGGTTTTTTAATATTTTTTTGGACAAAATACTATGATTTTATTGGGGAGTTATGTTTTGGTTTGTTTCATTTATTTTCTTATCTCTTATGTGTCTTGGGCCTTGCATGGTCATTAAGCACATTTATGACATTTATGGCTGAATTAGGGTTTCTGGAAGCCTCTTAGGGTTTCCACCTCCTCATTTTCTCCATAAATAGAGCATGAGGCTCTTGTATATTTTGTTGGATGTTGATGACTTATGCTGAAGTAATACATAGTCCCTTGAAGCCTTTGATGAGAAATTGATGTCTTGGAGCTTATGCATGATCTGATTCACTTGTTGATGGAGAAGGACTGTTTGCAGGATCCATAGGCTTGGTTGATGGTGAAATTTTCTCTTGTTAATGTTTTCTAAGTTTCTCATATGTTTTCCATCCATCTATGCTGCAGTAGGACAAAAAATTTAGACTAAGATATGCTTGTTGATGGCACCTTAGATCTGTTTGTTTCCTTCACTGCCTAAATGTTTTCTTCTGCTTAAGATATGTTAGGGAATCCATCTCTTGCTCTCTAATAAGTTTTTGGCTTGTCTATTTTCTTGAATGATTTAGATCAGTTAGTATCAATTATGATTTATGGCTAGCCCTGCATATTGTTACCTCTGAAGTACTCTGTTCTTGAAATCATCTTTTGAAGCAGCTTTGCCTATAGTTTGTCAAAGAAGTCTGTCTTAATCATGCTCTTTGCCTTACTTAGCTAAAATTGTCTCAAGGAACTCTCATAGCTGTCACTGTGGATGCTAGGTTTTGTCTCTTCTTCTATGGTTACAGTTACTTGTGCAACTTAAATGTTTTTCCTGCTCTTGATGATAAAACCCATGAAAGATTCAATAATTTTTGCCTTTCTATGTTTTATCTGAATGTTGTCTTGGTTGATTATCTACTTTCAGTCTGAAATCAAATGGATTAGTTTTTCTTAAGCCTTTGATTCTCTTGCTATGCTTATATATCTTCTAACTCCCTCAGTTTACAAGTATATAAAGGATTCTGTTTTTTCCCTTTATTAGCTTGTAGTTCCCAAGTTTAATGTCCATCTCATGATCCTTCACAACCTTAAAGATCCACCAACCAAGTTAAATTTCCCTGCAAAAGCTCTTGAAACCATTGATGAACTCATTCATGACCTTGTTTGACTCCATTTCCCAATGACTTAACAATATTCCTTGTTTTCTATCTAAATCTATCCGAGCATCATACCCAACCAAAAACAATCAAAATACCATGCACTTAACATCTAGCCTAAAATCAACCCTAATCAGCAAACAAGTTCAGATATTTACACCTACTAGAGAGATCCCTCTCTAAATCCAGGAAGGCTAGGTCCTAGGATTCTAAAGCTTGGTTTGATGTTACCATGTACCTTTGTATCTCAATCAATCTAGAAAATTACGGGGAGCTAACATAATGGCGATCACGGTGGGACTCTGAGTGATAAACAAACTTAGACTTTCTTAAACCTTTCAAAAAACCCTTAAGAGTACTATCTTGTGGATTTATCCCACCGCTCACACCAACATAATGGCGATCACGGCAGGACCTTTTGAGTAAGTCACAGCCTTAAGTACTCCTTGAACACTCAGAAATCCCTTGTCAAACTTAAGAATACTATCTTGTGAATTTATCCCACCGCTCACACCAACATAATGGCGATCACGGTGGGACTGAGTTCATAGTAGCCTGACAAACTCTTGTAGACTCATATCCATCACCAGTTTGACTTAAAAACCAACCCATAGCCAGAGTAGAAACTAATTACTTCACCATCCTGGCAAGATGATGATTTAGCTAGGGAATACTCATTTATCTTAAGGCTGCATAAAGAAACTAAAAACCCAAAAAGTACTCCCTAGATTGATTTTTTATCAAGAATTTGGTGGTGGACCATTGTATACATATCCTCAAAATTTCAAAAAAATCCACCTGGTGACTCCACTAAGCCTCCAGTAGGCCTTCCTCATCCCACTAGTCCCATAGGTTGTTCTAGGATTGTGTCAAATCAGTCCTAAGCAATTTTTAAGAGCTAATTGTACCTTGTGTGAATAGAGAGATCTGGCTTCACGAAGGATCTATACCAGATCACACCTGGACCCAAATCCTCCTACCATAGTTGATAACCTAGAAAAGATTTTGTGGCAAAATCCTAAAGCTGGAAACTCACCCACCGTTAGGACCATCCATAGAGCAAGTTCTGCACTGGAACACCTTATAGTTTCACAAGATCCTCAGTTTGATTTGCACCATACCAAGAACCTATTTAGGACCAAATCGCAAAGTAGGGTTGACCAAGCTGACTTTGAGCCCATAGATTTGCAGCAAAGCTCCAGTAGAGAAGCTTCTCCTTGCACTCCACCTGATTTTCAGCTTCTCCATCACGTCAACCCTTTTCATCTCAAATCTACTCAAAATCAGTCTTCCGGTCCAAGTACCTCAGCTACACCCATCCATACCACCAGTGTGCAAAACCACCTCACTCCATCCTCCTCCACCTCTCACAAATCCTCCCCTTGTAAATCAGCCCTTGTTTCCTTTCCCTCCCATCATGGCAGCCTGGTATGCTCCACTAGCTCTACAACAACCACTATTACCTCTGCCAAATGACTATCAGTCCAAAATCCCTCACTTCTTAGGGACTGAATCCATCACTGCTAAAAAACATGTAGATAGAATTAATGATGCTTTTGACTATATGGAGATAGAAGAAGAAACCATAAAAATGAGGATTTTTGCTCAGAGCCTAGGGGGAGAACCCAAGAAATGGTTTAAAGACTTGCCTCCCAACAGCATTCATGATCTCCCTACTCTATATCAAAATTTTGTGAACAAATGGGAAATCAAGAAAAACCCTCTCCAAATTATGTTCGAATATAAAAATCTTAAGAGAAATCCGGGAGAAAGCATTCATGACTACTCCACTAGGTTTAACAGTGTTTACAATGCTCTTCCACCTCACATAAAACCTCCACAAGGCTTGGCCTTGGTGAAATATCCCGAAGGATATGATGCTGATATGGCCTATCAACTAAGGGAGAGAGATTACCTAACTCTAGAAGACATGCAAAAGGGGGTTGTAAGTGTAGAGGCCAATTTGATTGAGAAGAGGGCTAGGGTAAGATCAGAAAAAAGGGTGACTTATAGAGATGACACAACACCTGCACCCTCCTCTTTCGACACCAAACTTGACTCCATAGTCAGGACAATGGAGAGGATGATGGAAAAATTCAATTTGAATGAGAGAACACCTCCTAGGGAAAATGAAGCCAATCTTCAAAACAGGAATAGAAATAAAATTTTTAGAAGAGACCCTCCCCCAGTTAGACAAAGAGAGAGTGACCAACAAATCAGAACCCCGTTCCAAGACAACTATGTAGATGAAGAAGAAAGAGAGCTTGAGCAGTTGGACGAAGACCATGTAAATGTCATAGGTTCGGATGATGAGGATAACACATTCCTTACCGAAGAAGAACAAAGGATGTTTTCCTCAAAACCACATGGGAAATCATATGAAGATTCCGAATACTATAGAATAGGATTTGAGAATGCCATAATGGAAGTCCATAGGTAGTATGACCTTAGGAGTAAAAAGAATCAAGATATTCCTAAAAATCATCCAAACAATGCTGTAAGAAAAACCTTTGAACCTATCCCTAAAAATACAGCAGAAAATACAAATACTGTGGCTAAGAAAAATGAACCAAACATACCAAAGACTAGTCAACCTAACAAAGATTCAAGCTGCCCTAGTACTTCAAGTAGTGGCCTTGAAAAAATCCTGCTTTCCAAACCATTAAATCAGAATCATCAAATTAAAAATGTGGAAAAGTTCATGGCTGATAAAACTGATGTAAATTCAATAAAGACACCTACACCTTTCAGTTTTGAGGGGGAGATTGCCAAGATCAAGATAACCATACCCCTCACTGAGCTGGTAACCCAAGAGGTATATAGATCCCATATTTTCAAAGTTTTAAATATAGGGAGTGATATCGATACTTTAAACTTAACTGATGATAAACCAGAATTGTTGTTTGGTCCTGAAGTAGAGGGAAAATATCAAGAAGGAGTTGTCCCTCCTTTCTATGTAAGTCTGAACATACATGATAAAATTCTGCATAATGCTATGTTAGACTCTGGTGCCTCAGAAAACCTCATGCCAAAGGTTGTGATGGAGAGATTGGGCTTAGAGATCACAAAACCCTACAAAGATTTGTACTCTTTTGATTCCAGTAGGGTAAAGTGTCTAGGCGTAATCAAGGATCTGTGTGTCAATCTGGCACAAATCCCCGCTAAAAGTCTAGTCATGGATATAGTTGTGGCTGACATCCCCCCAAAATATGGCATGCTTTTATCTATATCATGGGGGGCCAAACTCCAGGGAAGCCTTCAAATGGACATGACTTATGCCACCATCCCAGTGTTCAATAAAACAAAGAGATTATACCGGGAATCCCACATGAAATACATGGTGAGTAACATAGATAGGCCAAATAACACACTGGTTTATTCCATTCACTCAGACCTTGAATCCTTCATCCTGTACAATGAAAATGACATAGATGAACAAATAGATGACAAGGAGAAAGGACTAAGCCCCTCAGAACAACCAAGCCCGTCCTCTGACCAAGAAAATGACACCCCAAATCCTAGCAGCCCCAAAGTGCAGAATATTAACAAAACTGAAATTGAC
Organism: Pinus albicaulis; assembly: GCA_034641835.2. Taxonomy (NCBI): domain Eukaryota; kingdom Viridiplantae; phylum Streptophyta; class Pinopsida; order Pinales; family Pinaceae; genus Pinus; species Pinus albicaulis. The sequence continues at coordinate 1,519,058,258 of CM076578.1, read as the reverse complement.
ACCCTTTGGCATATAAGCTTTGATGGATCCTATGGTAAAGCTGGTTTAGGATCAGGGGTTTGGTTCCACAACACAAATAAACGCCATTCCTATAGGCTAGATTTCCAATGCACCAACAACGTTGCAGAATATGAGGCTCTCCTTATTGGTTTGCACCTACTCAAAGACCTCAAAGCTAAGAAAATATTGGTTCAAGGAGATTCAGAACTGATCATAAATCAAATTAAGGGAGATTATTCAGCCAAGAACACTAGGTTAAGGGAATATATAAATGCTGCCCTAGACCTTCTCAAAACCTTTGAGAAATATGAGCTCACTTTCATCCCTAGGGCCCAAAACTACCTTTCCAATGAGCTTGCCTTTGCTGCCAACAATTTCTCTTTACCTTATGAAGAGAACCAATGCCTCATCAAAATAAAGAACAGGCCTACTGTACCAGACAACCTAAACCATTGGCAAGTGTTTGACAATGATGACCAAATAGATGATTTTATGCAATCCATAAATGACTTTGCAAGTATAAAATAGAGTTTGAGATTTGAAAGAAATACTTCTGCTGAAAAAGAAACTCCCAAAACAGAGTTGCCCTTTGATGATGATATAAACCACCTTCAAAACTCTTGTGTAGTAGAATTATTTGATAAATCTTATCCAAAAGAATTTGAAACTTCGCAATACAAAAATTACACCTTGCCAAGAGGCCTTACACCACTAGAAGAGTTGTTTGATTTTAATGATGTAGCTAAAAAACCCAAGATGGAATACACTGAAACAAATGTAGAAGAGTGTAACATTGGAGAGATGAAAGAGCCCAAAATGATCAAGCTGTCCAAAACTCTCCTATCTCTCACAAAATAGAAATACATTGAGATTTTTAGAGAATTTAAAGATGTGTTTGCTTGGGGGTATGAAGACTTGAAATCCTATGACACCAAAATCATTCAACATAAAATTCCTCTCAAAGAAAATCAGAAACCATTTAAACAAAAGTTGAGAAGAATAAGCCCCCTTTTGTTACCCTCAGTTGAGAAAGAAATCAAAAAAATGTATGATGTCGGGATCGTAGTCCCGGTCCAATACTCGGAATGGGTTTCCAACCTTGTGTCAGTTAGGAAGAAGACCGGTGAAATTAGGCTTTGTATTGACTTCAGAAATTTGAACAAAGCCTCCTTGAAAGACAATTACCCTTTGCCTAAAATGGATCACATACTCCAAAAGGTAGTTGGCTCACAAATAATTTCACTACTGGATGGGTTCTCAGGTTACAACCAAGTTCTAGTCTTCCAAAATTACCAACTTAAAACTGCTTTCACTACACCTTGGGGTAAATTCATGTATGTTAAAATGCCATTTGGTTTAATGAATGTAGGGGTTACTTTCCAAAGGGCAATGGACATAGATTTTTCAGAAGACATAGGTTACTTCATAGTCATATACCTTGATGACATCACTGTCTACTCTAAGACTGATGAGAAGCACTTAGTCCACTTGAGAAAATTCTTCGAAAAATGTAGAAAGTATGGCCTATCCCTCAATCCTAAGAAAACTGTGTTTGGCCTTCAGGAAGGAAAACTCTTGGGTCACATCATCTCTGAGGAGGGAATCAAGATAGATCCAAAAAGAATAGAAGGCATCTTACAAATCAGCCACCCTAGAAACATTAAAGAGCTGCAATATTTCATTGGAAAGATTAACTTCCTAAGAAGATTCATCCCTAACCTTGCTGAGCTCCTAAGAAATATCACCAATATGTTGAAAAAGGAAGTAGGAGTGAAGTGGAATATGGAAGAAAAACAATCTTTTGAGCTGGTAAAACAAGCACTCACGCAAACACCAGTCTTAATCAGCCCTGACTTCACCAAGGACTTTTACATTTTCTCCTTTGCCTCTGAACATACTGTGGCAGTAGTATTGTTGCAAAAGAACATCATGGGACAAGAGCAGCCCATAGCTTTCTTCAGCAAAGCCTTAAGTAATTCTCCTCATAAACTCCATGAATAACTACAAAGGTATAGCTGCATAAGTCCTCAAAGGGTGACCTAGCCCTGCAAATCATTATTTTTCAAGGAGGAAGATAGTCTCTGGAAAAATGAGGTCTAAAGCAAATAAGGCATTATAATGAAGGTGTAAGAAGGAAAGTTGCTTCTCATACCTTTTCATGAACAAATCACATTGCTTGGCAACAGACAAAGGGCACAGTGTTGAGATGGATGAAATTTCATGGTCTGAAGGCCTCCTTCATCATAAGCAGAGTGCCCAACAATGGTTTTGAGTGACCTGAGTGGTTACATTTTCCAGGACCTCCTTCATGACAAGTAGAGGGTCAGAACCCAGTCAAAGAACCTCTTTCACATCATAAGCAGAAGATTGACATAATGGTGTTGAAAGGCCTCAATTATGATTTTTGTAAAAGCCTCCTTCAAAGGATAAATCCGAGGCTATAGTTTGATGAAGAAACCTCATTCAAATGGTAAAAGATACTTTCACACAGGGGGTTTATTCAAAAGGGACATCCTTCATTTTGGATAAGACCATTATAGTCTACCTAATTACTCCCTCCAAAAGGAAAGTAGAGGGCAAGCACCTGGGGTTATAGTTCATATGGATCAACTCATTCAAAAGGTAATCAAAGATAACAAACAGTCTGCAGTCTAAGATGCCTCCATCAAATGATAAGAGAAAGTTACAAGTGTTGAGAACAACCTCCTTCAAATAATAGAAAAAGCTTTAACTTTGAAAAGGGTTGAAACATGAAGTATAAGAAAAGCGCCAGAAAGCCCTTTGAAGACCTCTTTCACTGATAAACAAGGGGTCAAAAATGTTTTTTAAGTGATCTAGGGAAAATAATAAGCTAAAAAATATATGTTGAAAAGACACCATCCAAAATTGGCAAAGCAGTTAATCCCTCGACATAAGGATAGAGTCACTCTTTCAATACAATTACAAAGGCTAAAGGAGGATTTTTGAAATCTTAAAGAAGGAAAAAAGTTGTTTTGAAAACCTCATAAGGCATAAGGGGGCTTGAGCAAAACATTTCATTTTTCATCGTGCAAAAAAATTCACGGAAGAGAGAACATTTTTTAAAACATTTACAACCTTTCATGCACGCGACGCGCTTGAAGATTCATGCAGCACGCCTGTAGGTTGTTGCAGAAGGATTTTCTGAACAACGCAATGTGCTTGTTGCTTTCTGACTTTATACGGCTGGTACCCGAGCTTGCACGTGGCTTAGCAGTGCCTGCAGCCGAATCACCCAGCCCGGACATGACCACACGCGATGCGTTTGGTCAAAAGCATACGCAGTGACCTTTGTTGAGCCCCAAAGATGTCCTTTCCCTTCACCAAATTTCACTTCATTTCCTTTGTCCCTTATCAATTACAGGCTTAAATGGTCAATAGGATTGATTAAAGTCACTTTAGGAATGTATACAATGACTGACTTGCTATATTTTCATGGTTTTGTTGTTGTAGTAATTTTTGACTAGACTCAGCTACAAAATGTAGCCATTCTATAGCCAGTCGCCTATTCCGCAGCTATCTGCATGTTATCACAGGTTACATGTGTCACTTCAAGGAAAAACACATATGGTTGAATTCCACAACACTCCCACATCATTTATTGCTCTCTACGAAGTCTGAGCAAGAAGCTACAGGTGGTTATGCACGTGGAAGAGATCAAAGCCAAGAAGCAGATTCCTACCAGGACAGGGACTCTACAGATGTCTCCAACAAAGTACGAGGCTTCCATAAGAGTTCTAATTTGATTTTGATTGAAAAAGACACTTGTTCCTGTTTCTTCTCAAGGGTAGTTATGTATTTCTTTTATAAGAATGACTTGGAAGACCGAGAGACAGCTAGCTAGATTGATGTTTTGTTGCTAGATCTCAAAAGACCGTAATACTCTGTTTTGAAATACTTTTCCTTTAATGAAAGAAGTACCGCTTTATTGCAAGATCTGAGGCAATATTGAGGAGATTTGTATGCTAATCCGGTGGTAGAGGGCCCCTACTGCCCGAGAAGCTCTATGCACATTGTTTAGATAAGTAACTTTAGCCTTGTTGCATTCCTAGCTTAAGCAATTTTCTGAACTTTGTGTTTTATACTCACTTGCATTGGATGCTACAGCTAGTCTTATTCTTACGAATTGTTCCAAAATATCACTAACATTGAATGAGATATAACTGTAGTATTTTAGGAATTATTTGCATTTTTCTGAACTTTACGTTTTTGTGCTCAATTACATCAATTGTTACAGCTAGTCTTGTTCTTACGAATTATTCCAAGATATCACTAACACTAAATGAGACTTAGCTGTGGTGTTTTAGAGCTTAGTTGCATTTTTTGAACTTTATGTTTTTATGCTCATTTACATCACATGTTACAGCCAGTCTTGTTCTATGAATTGTTCCAAAATACCACTAACACCGAATGAGACATAGATGTAGTATTTTAGTTATTAGTTTCATTTTAGTTTAGTTGTAAAACTCCGGAGGTTAATGGCACTCTAGTTCAATTCTGTTCACTATATTTCAAGTTTGAATGATTGCATTGTAGTTCAGTTTTATCCATTGTATTTCTAGTTTTATTAGTCAGTTTTATTCTAGTTGTTAAGTTGGACTTGATGGCCTTCATTATTTACAAACCATTCCTGTTCTTAACTTCTACTAATACATCATCATCATAGGAACAAGAATTGGTAATGTCATTTTGAAGTCTTGACTGTTCTGCAACTTCTCATAATTTCACAATCTGCCTCTTTTCCAAAGCTATTCCAAAAGATTTATAATTCTTGAATGAGGTTTAACAGTGATATTTTGAGTTGTGGAATGGATTAATTTCAGTGTCATAGGTTAATTTAAAGTAGAATTCTTCACTAGGTTGTAGACTATCTTTTTCCAAATGTGTTCCAACAAATTTCTAGCCACGGATAAGATTTTCCCTATGATGTTGTAGATTGTTGTTTACTTAGAAGAACCTCATTACATTAAACTTATCCTTTTCTCAAATTATTCCAACATATTTCTAATGAATGAATTGGACTGAGTTCATGTTATGAGTTATTGAGTTCATGCTATGAGTTATTTTTCTTGTTAAAGTATTGAATTTTATGTTCTCAAGTGCCATACATAGTTTAGAATAGGTTTTGCTTTGTTTTAGTGTGGCTAACAACTTCTCTTTACCAACAACTATTTCTTTTCCTCTTAGAATAAAAACACAAAATCAAAAACATTGGAAAAAACACGAAACACAACATAAGTGAGAAATAATTACCTAGGCACATATAGTGCACTTCACTTCAACAGTTTACTAGCCCTAGTTGACAATTTATGACATCAATTTAGGAACACTAAGTGAGCAGACATTTTGGCACCGTTTCCGGGGAAGTGTAACTAGGTAGCCTTATTTCTTACCTCCCAAAAACAATGATATGCGTAGAGAAAGAGATTCAATGGGTAGATTCATAAGAAGCAGAAGCCTGATTCCTAGAACACCACTTTTTTCACCAAGACCAGGAGCCAACACACCTCCAACTCAAACCCACATTCCATCCTTTACTGATCCTAGACTTCCAAAGGAGTTAAGATCAGATATTCCATTAGAAATACCTTCTACTTTACCCACTGAACCTGTCTTAGAAGAAGATTTAGGAACCCCTGCAAGGGACATAAAGTTTTCAACTTCCACAGAAGAATCAACTATGGCAGAAGAAGGGGGAGGAGGAGTTTTTAATTGAGAACACACACTATTTGGATGGGGTAGAGGTAGAGGTAGAGGAGAAGGAGGTAGAGGTGCAGAAGGAGAAGGAGGTAGAGGTGAAGAAGGAGGCAGAGGAAGAGGTAGAAGAGAAATGGGAAGCTCTTTTGGGTTTCCTATAGTAGATGAAGAAACCAATGCAACTATGAAAAACATTTCACCCTATGTCCTTCCAAACTTTTATGGACTCAAAAGTGAAGATCCTGAAACCTTCCTATTTGAATTTGAAGTCCTATGTAGAACCTATGATTACTTACAAGATGCCCAAAAACTTAAACTATTCCCTTCAACATTGAAAGGAGCAGCATTAAAATGGTTTATGAGTTTGATCAACAGTTTTATTAGGACATGGGAAGACATGAAACATGCATTTCTAGAGAGGTATTTGGATTACTGTATGCCAGTCAACCATAAGGAGGAAGTGTTTAAAATGTTACAAAAAGAGGATGAAAATTTGGAAGATTTGTTGGAGAGGTTTAACTATAACATCAAGAGGGCAAAAATGGAAAACTTAGATCAAGACACTTTGAAAGCTCTCTTATTGAAGACAATTAGGGATGAATGGTTAGATATCCTTAACATGATGGGAAAAGGGGATATATCTCAGCTCACATTACCTGAAATAGTTGAATTATGTATCAACCTTTCAAGAGGGAAATATAAAACTGTAAAAGGACCAAGAGACCCTGCTCTTGCAAGGGCAAGTAAGTCTGCTTCTGGGACAGTAAGTAGGGCAGAAATAGGACATATGCTTGATGAATTCAAATTTGATATTTTAGGGAGTCTTAGTGAACAAATAGACACCCTTAAGTTACAAAACAAGCAAAAAGCTGAATCTGATGCCTTAGCAATATTTTGTCCCAAATGTAGAAAGAAGCATGCCTTGAGAGAGTGCCCTTTGGATGCAAAAGTAGTAGAGACTTGTGTAATTTGTTCAGAAAAACATGAGACCAAGAGTTGTCCTTCACTTCCTGGTCTTAAAGCTGTCTTTCAAGAAGAAACCTCTACAAATTCCACAGAATCTCTCAATTTTGTCTCTAGAAGGCCGTGGCAAGGACCTCAAACACAAGGATTCCATGATCAGATGTATAATCAACCCCCACCAAATTGGAATTATTGGCAGCAACCTTGGCCCCAATTCCAAAATCAATCTCAAACTTGGGCGCAAGGAGCACAAAATCCCTATGGAAGATACTCTCAGTACTATCAATATCCACCATATCCACATTTCCCTCCTCAATAGAATTTTCAACAAAATCCTCAAAATCCACCACTTCCATTACCATTTCCTCAGAAAACAAATCAGTTGCCTACCCAACGCATACCAAACCCCAACAATAAAAATCCTTAGAATACATACATGATAGAAGGCCAACAGTTTCCAACTTATTTGATTACTCCTTTAGACCTTAGTGATGTTCAACTTAGGTCTGGAAGAATACTTGAAAAGAAGAAACCTTCTATAATCATACAAGAGAAAAACAACTTCGAGGAAGATTCTCTATTGGTGAATAAAAGTATTGAAGAGAACACACCTTTCCAAGACCTAAACATTGAAAAATCAAAACAAAAAGAACCAATAATTTCAACTCCTATATTAGAACAACCATCAACATCCACTTCTACACCTCCCTTTCCAGAAAGTTTACAAATTGATAGAGGTGTAGAAAAACAAATTATGGTGCCTAATTATGATTTCCTAGATGAGCTAAGAAATGTTTGTATTAAGATCCCATTATTGCAAGCTATCAAGGAAATTCCAATCTTAGCAAAGACAATAAAGGAGTTGAGCATGAAGAAAATAGGAAAAAGAATAAGAGAGACAAAGAAAATTCAACTGGCAGGAAAAATAGCAGATATCATGATGGGTAAGATTGCTATTCCAAAGTATCTAGACCCGGGAAATCCAATTGTCAAAATACACATCAATGGAACTGAGATCCAAAACACACTTATTGATTTAGGAGCAACAATAAATATCACGAGTAGACAAATCATGGATAAAATGAAACTTCCTAATATTCTTTTTACACCCACATTATTAAAATTAGCAGACAGATCTGTGATCAAACCTGATGGGGTAATAGAAGATATTCCAGTGTCCCTAGATTCTTGGGAGTATCCTGTGGATTTTATGATCCTAACTCCTAAGAGCAATCTAGGAGGGCATCCTATTATATTAAGAAGACCTTGGTTAGCTACAGCTGATGCTTTCATTAGTTGTAGATCCGGTGATATGTACATCTATGATGGTAGTTCAACCAAGAAATTTACCTTGTATCCTATAGCAAAAACAATTACAGAATTAGATGATACTCAATGGATAGAGGATGAAGAAGACTTACAACCTCTCTTCACAATTTCAGAAATTAGTGAAGATAGCCAGATTCTGAATACCTTAGAGAACTTTGAATCCTCTTCAGAATACAAACATGAACAATTTCAAGAAGAATCCAACATTGAGTTTTTATCATCAAGACAAATGTCTCTTTATTCCATGGATAAATTTGGCAGCTCTACAATTGAGATATTTCCAGGCAAAACTTTAAACATAAACAAGAACCTAGAGAAATCTCAACAAGAAGAGCTAGTCAAGATTTTACAGAGGCATTCTTCTACATATGCATGGGAGTACACTGATATGAAAGGGATAAGCCCTAAGACTTGCACTCATCACATCTACATAGAGGAAAATTGTAAACCAATCAGACAACCTCAGAGATGGATGAATCCAAATCTTAGGGAGATTGTTAAGGAAGAATTGCAGAAGTTGTTAAATGTCAACTTTATCTAGCCCATTTCAGATAGTCAGTGGGTTTCTCCTTTGGTAATTATGCCAAAGAAAAATGGTAAATGGAGAGTATGTATTGACTACCAAGAATTAAACAAAGCTACTCTTAAAGATCATTTTCCCCTAACTTTCATAGATTAGGTGTTAGATACATTAGCTGGCAAAAAGTACTTCTCATTTTTAGATGGGTTCAGTGGTTATAACCAAATTCAAGTAGCACTTGAAGATCAAGACAAAACCACATTTACCTGTCCTTGGGGTACCTATGCTTACCGAGTACTGCCATTTGGATTATGCAATGCACCTGCAACATTTCAAAGGGCGGTACTAGGAATTTTTTCAGATCTAATACATGATTATGTAGAGGTATATATGGATGATTTCACAGTTTATGGAAACACATTTTAAAAAGCTTTAGTAAACTTGGAAAAAGTTTTAAAGAGATGTAAAGAAGAAAATATTTCACTAAGACATGAGAAGTGTTTTATGATGTTTACTGAAGGAATTGTTTTGGGACATCACATTTCAGGGGATGGGATTAGAGTTGATGAGTAAAAAGTTGAAGTCATCTCTAACTTATCTATTCCAAGTTGTCAAAAAGATGTTAGGAGTTTTCTCGGATTTACAGGACATTATCGAAGGTTTATAGATAACTTCACCAAGATAGCATCTCCACTTTTCAAATTACTTACCAAGGAATGTGAATTCAAGTGGAATCCTGATTTCCAGTTAGCTTTTGAGACCCTGAAAACAAAAATCTTTGAAGCACCCATTTTAAGGGGACCTAAGTGGAAGTTACCTTTTCATATTTCAACAGATGCCTCAAATACAACTTTAGGAGCAGTATTGGGACAAAAGGACCTGATTCCTTATGCCATCTACTATACAAGTAAAAATTTGACTCCTTCAGAGTTAAATTATACTGTAACTGAAAAAGAGTTTTTAGCTGTTGTTCATGCCATAAACAAATTCAGACACTATATAACAGGCTATGAAACTTTTGTTCACACAGATCACTTTGCAATTAGATATCTAATGAACAAGTCAATTACTAATGGCAGAGTCATAAGATGGTTATTGATTTTACAATAATTGAACATTACCATTCTAGATAGGCTTGGAAAACAAAACACAGTATCTGATTTCCTATCTAGACTCCAAAACATCAAAGATAACACTCCAGTTGAAGATCAATTCCCTGATGAATATCTTTTTTGCAATTTCTACTTAGACTCCTTGGTTTGTTGACATTGCTAATTATTTAGTTTCAGGGAAATTTCCTTCAATAATGAATGCAAGAGACAAAAGAAAGATAATTTATGACAATGCAAAATATTCATGGGTTGCTAATGAGTTATACAAAACAGGTCCAGATTTTATCATTAGAAGATGTGTTCGGGAAGATGAGATACCTGAGATCCTCAAGGCATGTCATGATGAACCTTATGGCAGACACTTTGCTGATAAGAGGACAACTTATAAGGTCCTTCATTTAGGATACTGTTGGCCATCCCTTTTAAAGATGCTAAAGAGTATGTCAAAAGGTGTGACAGTTGCCGAAGGGTAGGGAAACCTTCTCCTTCAGGTGAGATGCCATTGTAGCCTCAGGTACATATTGAACCTTTTGAAAAATGGCCTTTATATTTTGTAGGACCTATTAGTCCTCCATAAAGACAAAATAAATATATATTAGTTTGCACTGATTATGTTACCAAATGGGTAGAAGCTAAGCCATTATTTTCTGCTACTGAAGCATCTGTAGTTAATTTTCTTTTTGAGGATATTTTTACTCGTTTTGGTGTCCCAAGGGAAATTGTTACAGATCAAGAAGCTCAATTCACATCAAGGCTAGTGGAACAAATGATGGAGAGGTACAAAATCAGACACAGAAAATCTACTCCCTATCATCCACAAGCAAATGGTCAAGTGGAATCTACCAATAAAGTCATTGAAGGGATCCTAACAAAGATTGTTCATTTACATAGAAGAGATTGGGCAGACAGGCTTCCTGAAGCCTTGTGGGCCTATAGAACTACATGGAGAAGCACAACAGGTCATACTCCCTATGAAATTGTTTATGGAAAACAAGTTTTGTTTCCCATAGAGTTTCAGATTCAAACTTTTAAAATGGCAGTTCAGCTAGGACTTGATCTAATAGAGGCACAAAAGCACAGATTGGAGCAGATTAATGAATTGGATGAGATCAGACAGGATGCAGTCCAGAAAAAAGTATAGTCCAACAACAAAGGACTAGATGGCATGATAAGTACATCAAGGAAAAGAAGTTCAAAGAAGGTGACTGGGCTCTCTTGTTTGATTTAAATTTCAAAGATTTTCAAGGTAAATTCCAAATACATTGGCTTGGGCCATATGAAATTATGAGAATTTTTGACAATGGAGAAATAAAAATTAGGACAATAGATGAAGAGAAGGTCACTTTTCTTGTAAAGGGTCATAGATTGAAGCTGTATCATAAGCCACTTTCAAGAGAAGAATTTGTCAAGAGATTCCAGGAAAACAGTAATGTGAAGTTAATGAAGAAGAATTTTTCTTCTTCATCAACTTAGTTGAATTTTCTGAATTCAAATGAAAAAAAGGAAAAAAAGAAAAATAAAAAAAGTATAAACATGAAAACTAATCATTGATTAGCATGTTTATACAGAAAAGATAAAGTGAAAATCAGAATCCTTCTGACACTTTAGCTTTTCAAATTTGTTCTTTTTCTGCAATTAGCTATCACAAAATCATAAGTCTCACTCCATCATGTCTCCATTCATTCATATTTCATTCACTCCATTCATCGATACTTAATTCACTCCATTTCATGGTCCATTTCATTTCCATCTCAAATTTCTAAATTTGATCTCTTTCTGCAGATTGATTATTACAAATCACAAGTTGCAGACCACTTTTTATGGTTCATTCCACTTCACAATTGTGATTCATTTCATTCCATTACATTTCACTTCACTCCTGAGCCATTCCACCATATTTCATGATCCATTTCATACAACATTCCATTCCATGTTTCAAAGTTCCTACAGGTACATTCTGTAGCTAGTCAGACATTTTGCAGCTAGCTAGACATTCTACAGCCAGATATCCTGAAGGCAATTATCCAGCAACACTTGTTCAGCAGCAAATTGACCCTGCACACCTATGTCAACAAGAAAAATCAAATGAATTATGAAGACTGAAGAATCAATGATTTTCAAAGGAGGACAAAGCATATCAAAACCATAGAAATTAAAGGAAAGGCAAAGGTAAAGTTGTAAAATTATTATGATGACAGGATATGAAAGTTATATTATAGTTAAGTCATGTATGATTCAAAAATTTGTTTTAATTATTCGTGTTGATCATGCCTATTAAACCTATCATAAAAACTTTGGACAAAATCCCCTCCTCTCCGCCATATCAAATCATCATTTAAAACTTAACGGTTAAGTACTGAAGTGACCTAATCAGTCACGTCACTAGGCTGAAGTATTCAGTGATGATTTTGAATTTCTGACGAAATATTTCCGTGGTCTTTTCTCCCATGATGGCTCTCAAACTCATTAATTCGTGTAAATCACCCTCACTACATTTCACTCATTCTATAACCTCTTCATATCATCCTTCCGTAGCTAATTCCTACTGCATAAACAAAGAAAACACCTTTGGGGTAAAAACAACTCTTTAACAGCCATTTTCACTGTGGATAGAAGAGCAGTAAATTGAAGGTTGAGAGGAGAAGCCATGGGTCTCATAGTGAGGTGTAAACCAGTCGGAACCAAATAATTGGAGGGTTACCCACAAATTAGAGAAATGCTACAGCAAGCTGGGTGGTTACAATTTTTGGAAAAATTCAATGGTTTTCATAAAGAGGTAACTAAAACATTTGCACGGTCCTTCAATGGAGCAGAAGTCGAAATAGGAGCTGTTAAATTCACTATTACAGAAGCTTTCATTGCAGAAGCAGTGAAATTACCCAGGCAAGGAGAACGATGGTTCAAAAATAGGGAATATCATAATGAGGCATGGAGGCAAATGCTTAAAACACCAGGTATGGATGTTTCCATTTTTAAGAAGGGAATTCCTAGCTCATCACTGAAGAATAAATGGCGGAATATGTTGCTCATTTTGCAAAAGTTTATAACTTGTGAGGGAAGGTTTGGTACCTTATATATTTATCATATTCGACTAATGATGCATTTCTTAGATGAAGAAATCAATTTACCCTTTTCCTACTTCATAGTCTGAAGATAATGGCCTCTAATGTTCAAAAGAGGGTTCAATTCCTGGAAACCACTTTGTACCACCACGGCCTAGTTAAAATCTTGATTGAACATCATTTGAGAAAGGTGGGAGATAATTGGGATGAGTTTCTAGTGAGGAATCACTTTGAAGAACCCAAGGAATCTCCATCTGAAGGCAAACTTACAAGAAGAAGCAGGAGGAGGAAAATTTCCAAGGCTGTTGAAACTAAAACTGGTAAGTCCATACAAGAGGACAGTGAGGAGATAATTTCTGAGAAATTGACTGAAATTAAGAAACAAATTAAAAAGGAGAAGATGATAAAAAGGTATGCCAAGGAGAGAGGTGAAGGACCATCTCAACCAAGACGAAGCCACAGGCTTAGAGGTATATTGAAGAAAACAGGGGTTAGACAAATGGGAATTATAAACATTGAGGATGAAGAGACACCAACTGCTAGATCACCTGAGTACTAGTATGAGGAGGATCTTGATGAAGGAGCTCCTGAGATAGACCCAGCACAACAACAAATTTATAATTATGTTGAGACATTAGAGAAGAGAGCCTCAGAAAGTAGAGACAGAACTCCTAGCCCACCAGAATCTGCAATTGATATGCTAAGAAGAGATAAATATGAGTTAGAAGTACTCAATAGGCATATCAAGAATGAGAATGACATTTTAAGGGAGCAGGTTAAGCTGAAAAGTTATATGAATACAACTCTCTCTCTACAAATGGAAAAATTGTACAAGGCTAGTGAGAAATTGAAGAAGAAAAACAAAAAGTTGAGCAGGGCACTTATAAATTTGAGATTCAATTTGGTCATAAAGAAGCCTAGGAGGCCATTGAATATCAGGCAAAGCAGGAGAAGGAGCCTACATGTCCTAGCAGAAGTCTTAGAATATATGAGTTGATTGCATGAGGACATGCAAAAACTTTGCAGTGGGGGTATGTTGAGCCCCAAAGATGTCCTTTCCCTTCACCAAATTTCATTTCATTTCCTTTGTCCCTTATCAATTACAGGCTTAAATGGTCAATAGGATTGATTAAAGTCACTTTAGGAATGTATACAATGACTGACTTGCTATATTTTCATGGTTTTGTTGTTATAGTAATTTTTGACTAGACTCAGCTACAAAATGCAGCTATTCTGTAGCCAGTCGCCTATTCCGCAACTATCTTCATGTTCTCACAGGTTACAGGTGTCACTACAAGGGAAAACACATATGGTTTAATTCCACAACACTCCCACATCATTTATTGCTCTCTACGAAGTCTAAGAAAGAAACTACAGGTGGTTATGCACGTGGAAGAGATCAAAGCCAAGAAGCATATTCCTACCAGGACAGGGACTCTACATATGTCTCCAACAAAGTACGAGGCTTCCATAAGAGTTCTAATTTGATTTTGATTGAAAAAGACACTTGTTCCTGTTTCTTCTCAAGAGTAGTTATGTATTTCTTTTATAAGAATGACTCAGAAGACCGAGAGACAACTAGCTAGATTGATGTTTTGTTGCTAGATCTCAAAAGACCGTAATACTCTGTTTTTGAAATACTTTTCCTTTAATGAAAGAAGTACTGCTTTATTGCAAGATCTGAGGCAATCTTGAGGAGATTTGTATGCTAATCCGGTGGTAGAGGGCCCCTACTGCCCGAGAAGCTCTGTGCACATTGTTTAGATAAGTAACTTTAGCCTTGTTGCATTCCTAGCTTAAGCAATTTTCTGAACTTTGTGTTTTATACTCACTTGCATTGGATGCTACAGTTAGTCTTATTCTTACGAATTGTTCCAAAATATCACTAAAATTGAATGAGATATAACTGTAATATTTTAGGAGTTAGTTGCATTTTTTTCTTCTGAACTTTACGTTTTTGTGCTGAATTACATCAATTGTTACAGCTAGTCTTGTTCTTATGAATTATTCCAACTAACACTGAGTGAGACTTAGCTGTGGTGTTTTAGAGCTTAGTTGTGTTTTTGAACTTTATGTTTTCATGCTCATTTACATCAATTGTTACAGCCAGTCTTGTTCTATGAATTGTTACAAAATACCACTAACACCGAATGAGACAGAGCTGTAGTATTTCAGTGATTAGTTGCATTTTAGTTTAGTTGTAAAACTCCGGAGGTTGATGGCACTCTAGTTCAATTTTGTTCACTATATTTCAAGTTTGAATGATTGCATTCTAGTTCAGTTTTATCCATTGTATTTTTTAGTTTTATTAGTCAGTTGTATTCTAGTTGTTAAGTTAGACTTGATGGCCTTCATTATTTACAAACCACTCCTGTTCTTAATTTCCACTAATACATCATCATCATAAGAACAAGAATTGGTAATGTCATTTTGAAGTCTTGAATGTTCTGCAACTTCTCATAATTTTACAAACTGCCTCTTTTCCAAAGCTATTCCAAAAGATTTCTAATTCTTGAAAGAGGTTTAACAATGATATTTTGAGTTGTGGAATGGATTAATTTCGGTGTCATAGGTTAATCTAGAGTAGAATTTTTCACTAGGTTGCAAACTATCTTTTTCCAAATGTGTTCCAACAAATTTCTAGCCATGGATGAGATTTTCTTTGTGATATTGTAGATTTTTGTTTACTTAGAAGAACTTCATTTCATTAAACTTATCATTTTCTCAAATTATTCCAACATATTTCTAATGAATTAATTGGACTGAGTTCATGTTATGAGTTATTGAGTTCATGCTATGAGTTATTTTTCTTGTTAAAGTATTGCATTTTCTGTTCTCAAGTGCCATACATAGTTTAGAATAGGTTTTGCTCTGTTTTAGTGTGACCAAAAACTTCTCTTTACCAACACTTAGTTCTTTTCCTCTTAGAATAAAAACACAAAATCAAAAACATTGGAAAAACACTAAATACAACGTAGTGAGAAACAGATACCTAGGCACATATAGTGCACTTCACTTCAACAGTTTACTAGCCCTGGTTGACAATTTATGACATCAATTTAGGAACACTAAGTTGAGCAGACACATATTGGGCAGAATCTATTTTTAGATTGCCAATCTAAAAATAGATATGTCGAATATTGTTAGCTCTTAATAATATCTAGACTATAAACATTATCTTATTCTCTTGGAGCACTTCAGTTAAGTACACAGATGTGGCACAAGAGCCGACAGAAGGAATTACGCTATTCCTGAGGGTTAAGTGGAGCTATTGCATGGATACTTTAGTTAGAACTCATGTTACAGAGTTTGGTGGAGTTATTGAGGTGGTTGATGGAGTTGTGTTTAGTTTAACTGAGTTAAACATAGTTGAGCTAGTTGTATCTAGTCTAACTAATTGATACACTAGTGAGAGTGGTGTGAATTAATTATTAATAAATTCACTAATTATTAACTCATTAATCAACTAAAGAATACATCAGTTAAATACAGTGCATGGACAATTTTAGTGGAGTCCAATGAAGAGGTAGGTGAAAGAGCAGTGTGACTATCAGTTGTGACTATACTATTGCATGATTTGCAACAACCAGTGATTGGAGATGCCAATGAGGATTGCATGAGAAATTCTTGACCAATTTGAGTTCATTCAGAGCCATTCTTCAGCAGTGATTGCGCAGTAGAGGCAGGCTATCAGGTGGCAGAGATTGGAGCATGTGATTTGCTAGATCGGGCTTGATTAGTGTGTAACAATTGGAGATTGTACTGAGAGCTTTGTGAGGAGCTTTGTATAATGATTGTTACATGATATCTATGACATATAATATACAGATATTTGGGGGTTCTCAACTCTAAGCTTTCCCATAAAATACTGTGTTCATATGTGTGATTGTTTATGGTTTTAATGTGCGCATGCGATTGTTTTTATTTCCGCAATTAATGATCAATGGTAGAAGAGATTCTGTATTGTGAATGAAGTTAAAATAGTGTGTGATCAGGAAAATATCGGTGTATAACATATCAGTTATCAAATTTCTACATGGTATCAGAGAAATATTGATCATTGGAGCAATTGAAAAACATTGAAGCGGTTGAGTTTTGTGCTGGTGGAATTCAAATTTGCAACAGTGTTTTCTTGGTGTCGAAGTTGAGATGTCTTTCAACGGATTGTGATTGGAGTATGCCCTTGAGGGAAGCTCGAATTATATTGCATGGAAGGACAGGATGGAGGTGGTTCTGGATGAAAATAGGTTGAAGGAGTTCATAGATGAAGAAATTCCAAAACCTGCTTCTAGCGATGCTGCTGCACTTGATGCATGGCAAAAGAAGACAGCATAGTGTTGAAGAATTCTGTTGGAAGGTGTAAAGGATCACATAGTGTCCAACCTTCATGGTAAGGCTTCTCCATTATTGATGTGGAAATCGTTGACAAAATTATTCCAAATCAAGAGTGACCAGAGGAAGTTGGCGCTCAAGGATAAACTCAGGAACATAAAAATGGAGAAAGGTGACAATATGCCCAATTACCTCACGAAGTTCATCCAATGCAGAGATGAGCTGGGAAGTGTTGGGGTGACTGTAGATGATGAGGACTTGGTGAGCTTGGCTCTCATTGGGCTTTCTAAGAGTTGGAATTCCTATTAGGACTCTGTCAATGGTCGGGAAAAATTGCCAGGATGGGAGCGACGTTGGTCGGATCTTGTGCAAGAGGAAATAAGGCGAAGTACCAGGGACGAATCTTCATCAAAGAAATCAGATGAAGAAAATTGTGCTTTGGCTGCCAAAGAAAGGAAGGGGAAGAGCAAGAAGAATGCTTCTCAATCTGGTGCGAAAGGCAAGAAGCAGGACATGTCCAAGGTGAAGTGCTTTCACTGTCACCAACACAGACATTACTCCACTAATTGTCCATAGAAGAAGAAAAATAAGTAGGCTGCTGGATCTGCAGCTGGAGAGGCCTTAACCTCACAATTTGAGCTGGATTTTTCACTGATCGGATGCTTGGTCTCAATTATGATGGGTTCAGTGTGGTTTCTTGACAGTGGTGTGTCTTTTCATATGACCAGAGACAAAGATTTTTTTACTGATCTGGATGAGAAAGATTTGCAGTGCACATCGAGATGGGCGATGAGGGTAGATACAGTGCGACCGGTATCAGTACCATTTCCTTTAAGAGTGAGTCTGGTAAATCCTTCGTATTGAAGGAAGTGATGCATGTTCCAGGATTGAAGAAGAATTTGATCTCTGTGACGATGTTAGAAGACAAGGGATATGATGTTGTCTTTAGTGAGGAAAAGGATTTCTTGCGCAATAAGGCAACTGGTGAAACCCGGAGGATAGGGGTTCAAGTTAAGAACCTTTATCAATTGTAGGTAGATTTCTGCGCAACAATGGCAGGCAAGGCAGAAGGAGTGGTGAGCCGGGATGATGGTGAGCTGTGGCACAGGAGATTGGGCCACCTTCACCATGGAGCTTTGAAAATTTTGCAGCAGATTTCTACCGGGCTTCCCAAAGGTACACTTGCGCAGTCAGATTAGTGCAAGGGATTTACTTTGGGAAAAATTGTGAAAGCCACCTTTCACGAGAAGGATAGTAGCACCACAACGATCCTTGAGATAATTCACACAGACGTGTGTGGACCTTTCTCAGTAGCTTCGACAGCAAAGCATAGGTACTATGTGATATTTGTTGATGATTTTTCTCAGAAGTGCTGGATCTTCTTCATGTAGAAGAAGAGTGAGACATACTCAAAGTTCTGTGAGTTCAAGGCAATAGTTGAGAAAGAATCGGGGAAGCAGGTGAAGGCTCTTAGGAGTGACAATGGTGGTGAATTCATGTCTGGCGAATTCAAGGAATTTTGCAGCGTAGAAGGAATTCGAATAGAGCTCATAGTGCCTCATAACCCACAGAAAAATGGGGTCACTGAGCGGAAGAATAGAACGATCGTGGGTGCTGCACGGGCGATGTTGCATGATCAGGGCCTTCCCATACACTTGTGGGTTGAGGCATGAAATACTGTGGTTTATGTGAAAAACCGTTGTCCTCATAGGATACTTGGCATGAGTACACCCGAGGAGGGGTTTTCTAGTAAGAGGCCTGATATTTCCCATTTGAGGATTTTTGGTTCACCTGTTTACATTCATGTGACGAAGGATGCCAGGAAGAAGCTGGAGCCGACTGTAGAGGTTGGGATATTTGTGGGGTACACTGATATTCCCCACAACTATCGTGTGTATTTTCCAGACAGTCACAAGACTGTTGTGTGACGGGATATCAAATTTCATGAGGAGAAATACATTAAGTGTTCGCTTGAGAGGGAACCACACTTGCATGTAGATGAGGAGCTATTAGTTCCTAAGGATGAGCCTCAGGATGTGGATCAGCCACAAGAGGAGGTTCATGGAGTGGAAGAGACCACTCATGCAGCGCTAACCATCAGAGGGTGGAAGCGCACTACAGAAGCTGAGCGACTGGCTCAAGATGCAGAGAAGATTGTAGGAGCACCTACATCACACTGCAGACAGAGACAGTCACCTGACCGGTATATTGGATACATGGCTCTTATGAGCAAGTGTATTGTGACAGAGCCATCCTCTTTTGAGGAAGCTGTGGAGGACCCCGCATGGGTAGATGCCATGGTGGAAGAGTATGATTCGATTGTCAGAAACAGTGCATGGGAGATTGTCCCAAGGCAGGAAGGGAAATCAATGGTGGGTTCGAGATGGATCTACAAAGTGAAGCAAGGAGCTGACGGGAGTGTGGAGAAGTACAAGGAAAGATTTGTTTCCCGAGGCTTCTCACAGATTGAGGGGATCGATTATGAGGAAACCTTTGCACCTGTCGCAAGGTATTCTTTCATATGGAAGATTCTTGCTCTCTCAGCGCAGATGGGGTGGCACATTCCTCAAATGGATGTGAAGACTGAGTTCCTCAACAGAGTGATTAAGGAGGAGGTGTACATAGAGCAGCCCAAATGTTTCGAGATCTTCAGCAGCAAGTCGCATGTGTGCAGGCTCAAGAGAGTACTGTATGGGTTGAAACAAACACCTCGTGCTTGGTACACACGGATAGACAGTTATTTCACCGGACTTGGATTCTCCAAGAGTGAGGCGGATCCAAACCTATACCAGATTATGGTGGAGGGTAAGTTGCTGATCATTGTACTTTATGTAGATGACTTGATTTTGACAGGTGATGAACTGTTGATACACTCATGCAAGGCTGATCTTGCAAAGGAGTTTGAGATGAAGGACTTGGGCCTCCTTCATTATTTCCTGGGATTGGAAATTTGGCAGCGCAGTGATGGACTATTTGTGTCTCAAGGCAAGTATGCCCGGGAGATATTGGAGAAGTTCAACATGCATGGTTGCAAGCCTATCGACACTCTTCTTCCTAGTGGATGGAGGAAAGAGGATGCTACATCGATAGAGGTAGTGGATGCCACTGTTTATCGATAGTTTGTGGGGTCGCTTATGTATCTGGTCAATACACGACCCGACATATGCTATGCTGTTAACCAGCTTTCACAAGCTATGGTTAAGCCTACCAAGCTCTTTTGGAAGGCAGACAAGCATGTATTGAGATATCTCATAGGCATATCGGGATATGGATTATGGTACAAAAAATCAGATGAGGTGAGGCTATGTGGCTTCAAAGATGCAGATTGGGTAGGGAGCCCAACGGAAAGAAATGCACATCTAGAGGGATTTTCAGTATCGGATCGAAAGCAGTTTCTTGGTACAGCAAGAAGGAGAGATCCGTGGCACTCAGTTCAGTAGAGGTCGAGTATATGGCAGCGAGTTTGGCTGCATGCGAGGCTATATGGATGAGGAAGATCCTGGTCGGGTTGTTCGGTTCACACTTAGATCCTACTATGATATATTGTGATAATCAGAGTTGCATCAAAATCTCGATTAATCCAGTATTTAATGATAGATCTAAACACATTGACATCCGATATCATCATATCAGAGATTGTGTGTAGTGGAAGATCATGTTACTTTCATACATTCCTACGGAGGATCAGGATGCTGATATCTTGACGAAGGCACTCACCAGGAGCAAATTTGAATACCACAGGGGTAGGATAGGGGTGGAAGATAATCCTTATCTTGCTGAGAGGGAGTGTTGAGATTGCAACAAGATGATGAGCTTAGTGGAAAGAAGTCACCTTCACTAATTGGGCCTGCAGGCTATTTTTGGCACAAGTCTATTTTTAGACATGTAGATCATATTCTATGAGTTGCAAGATGCTATTTGTGGATGGTTGGTCAAGTTGGAAAAATAGATGGACTTCTATTTTTAGACATATTGGGAGGAATCTATTTTTAGATTGCTAGTCTAAAAATAGACATGTCGAATATTATTAGCTCTTAATAATATTTGGACTATAAACATTATCTTATTCTCTTGGAGCACTTAATTTAAGTGCATAGATGTGGCACAAGAGCCGACAGAAGGAATTACGCTATTCCTGAGGGTTAAGTGGAGCTATTGCATGGATACTTTAGTTAGAAC
Source organism: Pinus albicaulis (assembly GCA_034641835.2). Lineage (NCBI taxonomy): Eukaryota > Viridiplantae > Streptophyta > Pinopsida > Pinales > Pinaceae > Pinus > Pinus albicaulis. The sequence continues at coordinate 1,519,037,046 of CM076578.1, read as the reverse complement.
TCATGTTACAGAGTTTGGTGGAGTTATTGAGGTGGTTGATGGAGTTGTGTTTAGTTTAACTGAGTTAAACATAGTTGAGCTAGTTGTATCTAGTCTAACTAATTGATACACTAGTGAGAGTGGTGTGAATTAATTATTAATAAATTCACTAATTATTAACTCATTAATCAACTAAAGAATACATCAGTTAAATATAGTGCATGGACAATTTTAGTGGAGACCAATGAAGAGGTAGGTGAAAGAGCAGTGTGACTATCAGTTGTGACTATACTATTGCATGATTTGCAACAACCAGTGATTGGAGATGCCAATGAGGATTGCATGAGAAATTATTGACCAATTCTAGTTCATTCAGAGCCATTCTTCAGCAGTGATTGCGCAGTAGTGGCGGGCTATCAGGTGGCAGAGATTGGAGCATGTGATTTTCTAGATCGGGCTTGATTAGTGTGTAACAATTGGAGATTGTACTGAGAGCTTTGTGAGGAGTTTTGTATAATAATTGTTACATGATCTCTATGACATATAATATACATATAGTTGGGGGTTTTCAACTCTAAGATTTCCCATAAAATAATGTGTTCATATGTGTGATTGTTTATGGTTTTAATGTGCGCATGCGATTGTTTTTATTTCCGCAATTAATGATCAATGGTAGAAGAGATTCTGTATTGTGCATGAAGTTGAAATAGTTTGTGATCAGGAGAATCTCGGTGTATAACATATCAGTTATCAAATTTCTACATGGTATCAGAGCAATATTGATCATTGGAGCAATTGCAAAACATTGAAGCGATTGAGTTTTGTGCTGGTGGAATTCGAATTTGCAACAGTGTTTTCTTGGTGTCGAAGTTGAGATGTCTTTCAACGGATTGCGATTGGTGTATGCCCTTGAGGGCAGCTCGAATTATATTGCATAGAAGGACAGGATGGAGGTGGTGCTAGATGACAATGGGTTGAAAGAGTTCATAGATGCAGAAATTCCAAAACCTGCTTCTAGCGATGCTGCTGCACTTGACGCATGGCAAAAGAAGACAGCATAGTGTCGAAGAATTCTTTTGGAAGGTGTAAAGGATCACATAGTGTCCAGCCTTCATGGTAAGGCTTCTCCATTCTTGATGTGGAAAGTGTTGACAGACTTATTCCAAAGCAAGAGTGACCAGAGGATGTTGGCGCTCAAGGATAAACTCAGGAACATAAAAATGGAGAATGGCGACAGTATGCCCAAGTACCTC